>JALIGW010000009.1:4900000-5325000 GCA_023053685.1 Diadophis punctatus similis
CTGCAAGCCAGTAAGAGCTGGGAAGATCCTTAGCACCAGGTTAGGGCTAGAAAACAACTTCTTTGGAGCAAGTAGAGCAATGAAAAAAAAAAACCCTGCAAAGACTTAGGGCTGGAAAACCTTCTTCTGAGAGAGTAACAATGAAAGAGCCTGCAAGCCGGTAAGAGCTGGGAAGATCATTAGCACCTGGTTAGGGCTAGAAAACAACTTCTTTGGAGCAAGTAGAGCAATGAAAAAAAACTTGCAAAGACTTAGGGCTGGAAAACATTCTTCTGAGAGAGTAACAATGAAAGAGCATGCAAGCCGGTAAGAGCTGGGAAGATCGTTAGCACCTGGTTAGGGCTAGAAAACAACTTCTTTGGAGCAAGTAGAGCAATGAAAAAAAACTTGCAAAGACTTAGGGCTGGAAAACATTCTTCTGAGAGAGTAACAATGAAAGAGCATGCAAGCCGGTAAGAGCTGGGAAGATCCTTAGCACCTGGTTAGGGCTAAAAAAAAAACTTATTCGGAGCAGCTGCAGCACATTATTTTATCTCCTGGTTAGGACTTAAAAAAACCTTATTCTGAGAGAGTAACAATGAAAGAGCCTGCAAGCCAGTAAGAGCTGGGAAGATCCTTAGCACCAGGTTAGGGCTAGAAAACAACTTCTTTGGAGCAAGTAGAGCAATGAAAAAAAAAAAACCCTGCAAAGACTTAGGGCTGGAAAACATTCTTCTGAGAGAGTAACAATGAAAGAGCCTGCAAGCCGGTAAGATTGTTAGCACCTGGTTAGGGCTAGAAAACAACTTCTTTGGAGCAAGTAGAGCAATGAAAAAAAACTTGCAAAGACTTAGGGCTGGAAAACATTCTTCTGAGAGAGTAACAATGAAAGAGCATGCAAGCCGGTAAGAGCTGGGAAGATCGTTAGCACCTGGTTAGGGCTAGAAAACAACTTCTTTGGAGCAAGTAGAGCAATGAAAAAAAAACCTGCAAAGACTTAGGGCTGGAAAAACATTCTTTGGAGAGAGTAACAATGAAAAAGCCTGCAAGGTAAGAGCTGGGAAGATCTGTTAGCACCTAGTTAGGGCTGGGAAAAAAAAGCTACATTCGAAGTATAAGACGCACCTGAATTTTCAGCCACTTTTAGGGAGGAAAAAGGTGCATCTTATACTCTGAAAAATACGGTAAGTAAATATAATACACAATCAACTACAAACATAATGTCGACTAATACAAACCATAAAAGTGAAACCTATTAGCTATTAATATTAATCTTTATACACTCGATTATATATTATATCTTATCTCTTTATAAACTATGTCAATTGGAAGGTCAACTTTTATTTCTACAGCTATTTTACCCAATTCATATTTACTCGCACTATCACTATATATGTATGTATGAAATGAAAATAAAGGGAGACTATTATAGATCTATTTCGAGCTTATTTTGCTCTCGTCAGATAGCCATACCCCTTACTGGGATTTGAACCCAGGCCGGCTGCCTTGTAAGGCAGCAATTTAACCACTAGGCCATAGGCTCTTTTCCCAATCAGCTCTTACATATATACATACATACATACATACATACACACATACACACACACACACACACACACATATATATATATATAAACACACACATATATACAGTATGCATATATATATATATATATATATATATATATATATATATATATATATATATATATATATATATATATATATATATATATATATATATATATATATACATACATACATACATACATACATACATACATACATACATACATACATACATACATACATACATACATACATATATATATATATATATATATATATATATATATATATATATACACACCGTATATTCCGGTGTATAAGGCGACTGGGCGTATAAGACGACCCCCAACTTTTCCAATTAAAATATAGAGTTTGGGATATACTCTCCGTATAAGACTACCCCTCCTACCATCTTTCTTTTTCTTTCTGTCTTTCTTCATTCCTAACATCTTTCTTTCTTTTTCTTTCTTTTTTCTTTCTTTCTTCTTTCTTTCTTCCTTTTTCCCTCTCACTTTTTTCTCTTCCTTCCTTCCTCCCACCCTCACATTTTTCTCTTCCTTCCTCCCACCCTCCCATCTAACATTCCTCTTCTTCCTCTCCTTCCTCCCTTTCTCCCTTCCTTCCTTCATCCCTCCCTCCCTCCTCTTCTTTCTTTCTTTCTTTCTTTCTTTCTTTCTTTCTTTCTTTCTTTCTTTCTTTCTTTCTTTTTCTTTCTTTCTTTCTTTCTCTTTCTGTCTGTCTGTCTGTCTGTCTTTCTTTCTTCCTTCCTTCTTTCCTTCCTTCTTTCCTTCCTTCCTTCCTTCCTTCCTTCCTTCCTTCCTTCCTTCCTTTCTTTCTATCTTTCTTTCTCCAGGAGCAGAGGCGCCTGGCGAGCGAGACGAGTGGCGGCATCGGCGGCAGGCTCCTGCCCGTGACTCCCGCCCGCCTGCCCGCCTCTTGCCTTAGCATTTAAAAGAATGAGAGGCGGGCGGCCGGGAGACACGGGCAGGAGCTTGCTGCCGATGCCGCCACTCGCCTTGCTCGCCAGGCGCCTCTGCTCCGCGGCCCCTCCTGCGCGCGCAGCATCTCCATCGTTGACAAGGACGCTGGCTCCCCGGTGCAGCCATAGCGACCGGGGAGACTTTGCACATGCTGCGCCTTCGTACCCGGCGTATAAGACGACCCCCGACTTTTGAGAAGATTTTCAAGGGGTAAAAAGTCATCTTATACGCCAGAATATACGGTATATATATATATATATATATATATATATATATATATATATATATATATATATATATATATATATATATATATATATATATATATATATATATATATATATATATATATATGTATATATATATATATTTGTTTTCTGAGGTTTTCGCGGGTGTTTGTATGTAGGTCTTTGGGTATTCGGGTTTTCTCCCGCGTGAAATTGGAAGTGTCTTGGCGATGTTTCGATGAAGTCTCATTCATCATCTTCAGGCTGGTGTCTTCTGCTTCCGGCTTCTAGGAGCAATGTGAGATTGCTGCTGTTTCTTCCTTTTAACTGCCAGTGGAGGTTTGAACTGAACACAGCCAAGCTCCCACCCTATCAGTTCAAACCTCCACTGACAGTTAAAAGGAAGAAACAGCAGCAATCTCACATTGAAAAAAAGTGCATAAAAATATGCTCCGGTTCACGAACTCCGCCTCGATTCACGAACAGGAGCCGTGGCCATTTTAATGCTATTTCCAGGCTGTCACATGGTCGTGACTTCCTGTAGGAAGACCGTGGAGAGAAGAAGAGACACAGAAAGAAGTACTGTGAGTACTCAGCAAACATTTTAAGTGATTTTTTGATTTTTGGTGTGCTTTTTAGCACATACAGTACTGTACTGTACTACAGTACAGTACTTACTGTATTTTACAGTTCACTGGACAGCCAATATGGCTCCCAAGAAGCATAGTGGAAAGAAGGTTGTGAAGAAAATAACCATTGAGCTGAAGAAGGAAATTATAGAAAAACATGACCGTGGTATTCGTGTGACTGATCTGGCCTCGGAGTACAAGATGGCAAAGTCAACAATCTCGACTATTCTGAAAAACAAAGCCGCCATCAAAGGGGCTGATGTTGCAAAAGGAGTAACAATGTTAACCAAGCAGAGGACGCAAGTGCTGGAAGAGGTGGAAAAACTTTTGTTGATGTGGTTGAATGAGAAACAGCTGGCAGGTGATAGCCTTAGTAAAGCTATGATCGGTGAGAAAGCCAGGAAATTGCACAGTGATTTAATGCAAAGAAGCCCCTCTACAAGTGCAGCAAGTGACGAATTTAAAGCCAGTAGGGGGTGGTTTGAAAAATTCCGCAGGAGAAGTGGCATCCACAGTGTGATTAGACATGGTGAGGCTTCCAGTTCTGACAAGGCCGCAGCAGAAGCCTACAAGTTAGACTTTGCAGAATTCATGAAGACAGAAGGATACGTCCCTCAACAAGTGTTCAACTGTGATGAAACAGGGCTCTTCTGGAAAAAAATGCCGACCAGAACCTATATCACGCAGGAGGAAAAGGCACTACCAGGGCACAAGCCCATGAAAGACAGATTGACCCTTTTGCTGTGTGCCAACGCAAGCGCCGATCTGAAAATTAAACCACTATGGTGTACCATTCTCAGACCCCTCGTGCATTTAGGGAACAAAATGTGAACAAGGCCAGACTGCCCGTCATGTGGAGAGCCAATGCCAAAGCTTGGGTCACAAGGCAATTGTTTATGGAATGGCTGCACGAGGTGTTTGCACCCACCGTCAGAAAATATCTTTCTGATAACCAGCTGCCTAAAAGGTGCCTTCTTCTGATGGACAATGCCCCGGCACACCCTCCAGCCTTGGTGGATGATATGGATGCTGAGAATGACTTCATCAAGGTAAAGTTCCTCCCCCCCAACACAACACCACTTCTGCAGCCCATGGACCAGCAAGTCATCTGCAACTTCAAGAAGCTGTACACAAAGGCGCTCTTCACTAGGTGTTTTAATGTCACTGAAGAGACGTCCTTGACTTTGAAAGACTTCTGGAAGAAACATTTCAATGTTGTCCACTGCATTAACCTCATTGACAAAGCCTGGGAAGAGGTCACTCCCCGAACCCTAAATTCAGCCTGCAGGAAACTGTGGCCAGAATGTGTCACTGAACGTGAACATGACTTTGAAGGGTCTGATGCAGAGGTAGTGGAGGAAATTGTGTCTATGGGCAAGAGTATGGGTCTGGATGTTGATGGTGCTGATGTGGAAGGGCTTGTTGAGGAACATAGGGAGGAGCTGACCACGGAAGAACTTTCTGAACTCCACAGTGAGCAGCAGAAGGCACTTCTTGAGGAGCATTCCACTGAGGAAGAGGAAGAAAGGGAGGAGGTTGGCAGTGATGCCATAAAATCCATTATGCAAAAATGGAATGAGTGCCATGATTTTTTTGAAAAGCACCACCCCAACATAACTGTCACGAACAGAGTGTTAAATCTCATGAATGATAATGTGGTCTCTCATTTCCGGAGGGTTATGCAGCGCAGGAAGAGACAAGTGACATTGGACAGATTTTTCAGAAAAACTGAGCCTGCAGCTAGGAGACAAAGGAGAGAGGAAACCCCTGAAGGAGATCCCCCTGATGTCCTTATGGAGGGGGACTCTCCCACCAAACAATAACTGCCTCCCACCTGCCTTCCTCCATGCCAGAAGTCATCTCAAGCAAGGTTAGTATCCTCTCTTTATACATTACTATACTGTACTAATGTGTATTGTAATTTGTTTCATATTTTTGTGCTTCAAAACCCCCCCAAAAAAGGTCAGCACGGATTAACCGGATTTACATTGAACCCTATGGGAAAATGTGCCTCGGTTCGCGACCAATTCGGTTCGCGACCATTAAGTTCGTGAACCGAGGTATCACTGTATGTGTACACAGGGGAAGATTTTGGAAAAGATAATCAAGCAGCGAATCAATGAACATCTAGAAGCAAACACAGCAATACCCAAAAGCCAACATGGGTTTGTCAAAACAGATCATGCCAGACTAATCTTATTGCATTCTTTGACAAAATGACCAAATTAGTGGACCAGAGGAATGCTGTCGATGTGGTTTACTTGGACTTCAGTAAGGCATTTGATAAAGTAGATCATAACCTAGAACTAGTTAAAGTAGAAAAATATGGAATGGACAGCAACACCACCAGATGGATTCAAAACTGGCTAACCAACCGCACTCAACATGTAGTGCTCAATGGAACTGCATCTACATGGAGGGAAGTATGCAGTGGAGTACCCCAAGGCTCTGTTTTAGGCCCAGTGCTCTTCAACATCTTTATCAATGACTTGGGCGAGGGGATAGATGGGAACTCATCAAATTTGCAGATGACACCAAATTGGCAGGAATAGCCAACTTTCCAGAAGCTAGGCTCAAGATACAGAAGAATCGTGACAGACTTGAACATTGGGCGCTATCAAACAAAATGAAATTCAATGGTGAAAAAAGTAAGATTCTACATTTAGGCAAGAAAAACAAAATGCACAGGTACAGCATATGTGGTACCTTGCTCAACAGTAGTAACTGTGAGAGGGATCTTGGAGTCCTAGTGGACAACCATTTAAATATGAGCCAGAAGTGTGCAGCAGCTGCCAAAAAAGCCAATACAGTTCTAGCTGCATTAACAGAGGGATAGAATCAAGATCACTTGAAGTGTTAATACCACTTTATAATGCCTTGGAATACTCCATTCAGTTTTGGTCACCACCACATAAAATGGATGTTGAGACTCTAGAAAGAGTGCAGAGAAGAGCAACAAAGATGATGAGGGGACTGGAGGCTAAAACATATGAAGAACGGTTGCAGGAACTGGGTATGTCTAGTTTAATGAAAAGAAGGATCAGGGGAGACATGATAGCAGTGTTTCAATATCTCAGGTGTTGCCACAAAGAAGAGGGAGTCAAACTATTCTCCAAAGCACCTGAGGGCAGGACAAGAAGCAATGGGTGGAAACTAATCAAGGAGAGAAGCAACTTAGAACTAAGGAAAAATTTCCTGACAGTTAGAACAATTAATCCGTGGAACAGCTTGCCTCCAGAAGTTGTGAATGCTACAACATGGGAAGTTTTTAAGAAGCTGTTGGATAACCATTTAGATTTAGATTTTAGATTTATTATTAGAGTTGGAAGGGACCTTGTAGGTCATCTAGTCCAACCCCCTGCTCAGGCAGGAGTTCCTACACCATTTGAGACAGATGGCAGTCCAGTCTTTCCTTGAAGGTCGCAAGTGTTGGGGCTCTCACGACCTCTGCTGGCAAGCTGTTCCACTGGTTGATCGCTCTCACTGTCAGAAAGTTTCTCCTCACTTCCAGGTTGAATCTCTCCTTGGTCAGCTTCCATCCATTATTCCTTGTTTGGCTTTCTGGTGCCATAGAGAACAGCCTGACCCACTCCTCTCTGTGGCATCCCCTCAAGTATTGAAACACTGCTATCATGTCACCCCTGGTCCTTCTCTTCGCTAGACTGGCCAAGCTCAGTTCCTGCAACCGCTCTTCGTATGTTTTATTTTCCAGACTCTTTATCATCCTGGTTGCTCTCTTCTGCACTTTCTCTAGTGTTTCAATGTCTTTTGTCTGAATTTGTCTGAAGTAGTGTAGGGTTTCCTGCCTAGGCAGGGAGTTGGACTAGAAGACCTCCATCTTTAATCCTACAGTTTATGAATATTACTTCAATCAGAAATAGGTTTCTGTATTTTTTTGTCCAAGCCAATTATACCATCTATCCCATGTTTTATAAAAATCTGTCTCTTCTTTGTCCTGAATTTCCATTGTTAACTTGCATATCTCTGCTACTTCCAAAATTTTATTGACCACAGTTATCATTGTTGGTATTGAATCCAATTTCCAAGTTTGTGTGTAAGAAATTCTGGCGGAGGAATGGACAATAAAAGTTACACATCTGGCAGAAATTGCAAGAATTTCATCATACCTAAAAGAACATTCAAATGAAAGATACATATTGGAATGGAGTAGATGGACTGATTATATTCAAAAAAAGTATCAGATTAAGAAGATATATATAGTTTAATAATGATATATGGTTAGAATTTCAGAATGGTTTAACAGATTTTAAACAATGTGGAGTTTTAAAAAATTAGAGGAATCTCTGAATTTATAATTTGTCAGTATATTTTAAGTCTATGTTTATTTGAAGATTATATCCTGTGTTTTTTTTCTGGGAAGTTGGGGGGGGGTGAGGGGAGGGAGGGGGTTGGGGGAAAGGGGGGGAGAAATTTTTTTAAAAATGTTTGTACTTTGTACCAATAAAACTTTTTGAATTAAAAAAAAATTCTGGCGGCTGTAGTAATGGGTAGTATTAAATATCTATCTTCTTCGTCAAATTTTCCCCTCATTATGCCTAATAAAAATAATTCTGGTTTTAATTCAAGACTTCGTGCTTTAATTTGTTCTATTATAATTTTAACCTTATTCCAAAATATTCTCACCTGAGGGCAAGTCCACCAAAGGTGGTAATATGTTCCATTTTATATTTTACATTTCCAGCATTTAGGAGATAATTTAGTAAACATTTTTGCCAGTCGTGCCGGAGGAAGATGCCATCTATAAAACATTTTATAGATGTTCTCTTTATATGGTATTGCCAAAGTTAATTTGTAGTTCTGTTCCCAAATTTTGTCCCATTCGGACAGATGTATATCATACCCAAAATTTTGGGCCCAAGCTATCATTGACCCTTTAACAGTTTCTTCAAACAATTTATATATTTATAAGAGCTGAAGTGGTGCAGTGGTTAAATGCTGCGACTGCAGGCTGACTGCTAGTTCAGCAGTTCAGCTGTTCAAATCTCACTAGGCTCAAGGTTGACTCAGCCTTCCATCCTTCCGAGGTGGGTAAAATGAGGACTCAGATTGTTGGGGGCAATATGCTGAGCTCTGTAAACCGCTTAGAGAGGGCTGTAAAGCACTATGAAGCGGTATATAAGTAAAGTGTTATTGCTATTGCTATATTCTAACAGATAACTATATAGTTTTGATAATACTTTTTCATCAGTACCTAATAATATTTCTAGGCTGTTCATATTTTGAAAACCAAGTTGTTTATCTTTACTATATCTAGATTGGACCTGCAGATAGTGCCACCAATCTAGTTGTATACCGGACTCATTAAGATCTTGTTCTATTTTAAGATTATCATAATCATCCAATATTTGTTGGTAGGTTATTACTGTCTTATCACTTAATAGATTTGGGTAAATAACAGCTTCCACTGGGGAAATCCATTCTGGGAGCTTTATATAATGTTATTTTTGAATCTTGGTCAGCTTTCTAAGAGAGGTCCTCTTATTTGATGGCGGTGAAAATACGAATGTGTAGTATGTTTCCCATACATACCCAAGAATGCATGTGGTCTTCTTAGTGATATTACCATTTCCTTCTGTTCACAGGTACTTTAGATGCCTCAATGTAACTACCATTCTGTAGGATATTTTTTAGTAATCCATTATATTACCATTAATTAAATATGACCCTGCTTAGAATTTTGAAATAAACCAAGGTCATCAAATTCTTAAGAACAAGTCACCTCCTAGTAATTTCTTATGAGCATGTAATAAAAATTTATACTATTATACCTGATGGAAAAAATGTCAGGATCTGGAATAGAAAATGTTATGATTTGGGGAGTTTAGATATTCAAGAAGATTAGGCATATAAGTACTATTTTGGATTTATTATGGGAAATTTCTTACCCTCTGAATATTGCTATCTACAACAAGCAAATCCTATCAATTTTCTTTAAAAATGCAATCCTAGTCAACAAGCAAATTTAATTCAGTGGAAAATTCTTTGATTAAAATCCAATTGAAAATGTGAAACATTTATATAAATTGAAGAAAACTAGGATATACTCTGGAAAATTCCATTGAAGGAATACAGTTTTCTGGGGATTAAGCTTTTAAACTGTGTTTCCAAAGTAGCACTATGAATTCCATACAAATCTGCACAATTAAATGAAGATCTGAAAAAAACCTGACTTTTTAAAAGAGAAAGTGAGAAACAAAAACATCATACCAGTATCTTGATATCTTCTGGGTAGGTTTTTCAATTCAGTAGTGGTTACCAAGCAAAGCAAAGAAATGAATGTTACCCACTTCATATTTCCAAATAGTTTTCAGACGAGAGTGGATGAGGTAGATGGAATTTTTATACTATATATACTACAGGAGCCGTGGTGGCGCATTGGTTAGAATGCAGTACTACAGGCTACTTCTGCTGACTTCCAGCTACCAGTAGTTTGTCAGTTCAAGTCTCACCAGCTCAAGGTTGCCTGACCCTTCCATCCTTTTGAGATGGGTAAAATGAGGACCCTGATTATTGGGTGCAATATGCTGACTCTGTAAACCACTCAAAGAGGCCTGTAAAGCACTGTGTAGTAGAATATAAGTCTAAGTAGTATTGCTATTGATATATCGCCCTGGATCTCTGGGTAATTACCACATACCTCATGCTATTACCATGGGAAATACAAAGGAAAGACTCTTGTTGATAATTTGTGCCCATTTCATTTTTAAAGACAAGCCTTGCCTCAAGAAATGTCAACAATTTTTTAAAAACATGGGTAAATGGACTTCAAACTTATTGCACAATTTTCTTGCAGCTTTATAACCATAGACCCTTTAAAGGTTTGTCCAAAAGTGGAATAAATTGATGTGGTTGGATTAAATTAAATTTAATGTGTCAATTAAATTGATGTGTCAGGTTCAAAGCAAAGATTCATGATGTTAATTTTCAAGGCTAAACATCTGAGGAAACATTTGACTTTTGCGCTACAATCTAATAACTAATAGAATGGCAATCACTACTACTTCATGTACATGAAGTGTACTTATGTCTATGTATGTGCCATTTATTCTTTGAAATTTAAGAACCACTAACTATCATTCTGATCCAGTACTGGGTGATAAGAAATATCTTAAGACTAAAGGTGATAGTTAATCATTCTGATAGTTAATCAGTACTGGGTGATCGGGAAATATTGTAAGGCTAAGACTAAGATAAAGTGACAGGTCCAAAGTCATCCAGTTGGCCTCCATGCATAAAGGAGAAATAGAACCCACATTTCCTTGCTCCTAGTACAGAAGTGTGTGTGTGTGTGTGTGTGTGTGTGTGTGTGTGTGTGTGTGTGTGCTTATCATCATCATCATCATCATCATCCTCAATCAATCCCTTAAGATTAGCAGATCAATTATTTTCAAGTTCTTAATTTCAAAAGAAAGTATAATAATGTATGTATTTAATTAAATGCTTTAATCACTTGGACTGAAAGCCACTGTAAGACACTGGTTGGCCCAAAGTCATCAAGATGGCTTACATTGTGTAAAGTATTACTTTCAGACTAACTCTACCTCTATTGCTTTCGTTAATTTGATAAAATAAAACAACATTTGTTTTCTTCCAGTTCTTTGGCCTCTTCTCTTCAATTTTTCAGAAAAAAGTGCATCAAGCTCAATAAAACTTTCAACATTGGGTTCATTTGATCCAGCTCTGGATATCTAATCACATTCAAAGTAGTTAGACATGACTACCTTTTTATTGTTGTCATGTTTATGGCCCACAACTCTCACTCTGCCAGATCTAACAATCGTCCACACTGTGTTCTCCTGCAGTGTCTTTCTCATAGAGGGGGCTGATAGTAGGGCAGCAGGGAGCTTGAGAAATAGGGAGGTGAAGAAGGCTTTAGATAGAACTTGCAAAAAAAAGCAGTCCATTTGGTAAAATATCCCTCCCTCCCTCTTTCCTCCCTTCCTAAGTTTATGATAGACAACCATAGATTAGCACTACCTGTCATGACTGAATTAACAGATAGTCAAATAAAGGATTTTAATAATTTTGTGGTGAACACCTGGCTAAATAAAAGGTTTTTTACAAGTTTTCTTTTCAGGTCAAATCAATGTTTATTACAATCAAAGACCAGAGCAAGTTAACTAAAGGAATATCCAGTTAAAAATTCTAGAATAAAATAACAACTAACAAACAGTTGAACATGAACCAAACACCGTTATGATTGATATTATATTATAGTTAGGCCATGTTGGGCTTTGTTCCTGTGCAATTGACAGATTGGATTAAGATTTTAATATATATTTTATTTCTTATTATTTTATTATTGAATTTTAACTGGATATTCCTTGCATATTTTGAAATTGCTCTAATCTTTGACTGTAATAAACACTAACTTCACTAGACAAGTTTTCTTTTAAACTCTTCTAACTCACTTTAGATCTTTTTAGACTCTAAACAGACATACAAGCACCCAAACCCCAAAGCAGCAGCAATGAATATGGATGAGTCTTTTAGGGAAAACTCCTCTCTCTTTTTATTTAAACTAAACTAGCAGCTTTCAAAGAAGGAAAGTATAATACCATTTCAGATCTTTGCCTGTAGGCAAGATGACTTGAAAGAAAACATCAGTTCATTGTCCAGACTGTTTAGGACTTTAACAAAGAATGATCACATTGTGTCTAATTCAAAGCTGTGCTCACAGCTCAGGACACAAAATTCGTTCAGTGGGGACTGAAAGAATTTTGCGTCCTGAGCTGTGAGCACAGAAATTAGACACAGTGAGCTTTGAATTAAACACAATGTGATGGTTCATTGTTAAAGTCTTAAACAGACTGGCCAATGAACTGATGTTCAAGTCATCCTGCCCCCAGGCAAAGAACTGAAATTATACTTTCCTTCTTTGAAAGCTGCTAGTTTAGTTTAAAAAGAGAGAGAAAGGAGTTTTCCCTAATGGACTCATACTTATGCACTGCTGCTTCTTTGGGGGAGTGTGTGTGTGTTTGTATGTGTCTTCAGAGTCAGAGTCTATACATGGATTGTTTTAAGATTTAATGTTTGCCTGACAAAGACTTCACAAGTGAGGTATGTGAATCAGCAACATCATTAGAATGGGATTATTATTACCAGGCAGGGTGGCTCTCCTTCTGGAAAATTCAAATTGCATTTTAGTTAGTGCTTACAAGCTCAATTCATACAGATTGAGTCCACATGCTATGCCACACCATTGCATTCTTAACTATGATTTATTCAATAATCTAATTATTTTGCTAGTTCAAAGTAAAAGAAACATTTATTTTAGCCACATGCACACTATCATCAATCTTCGTGCTTATCCTAAAACTATTCCCCCTAACTCAAGTTACCAGAGTTTTGTGATTACCAAAATCTTTGTTTTGTTTTATTTTCAGTAATCCAACACAAATCGGTCTCTTATAAGAACAACTATGAGTATTCTTGCAAAAAGCAGATGGCACTTTTGCTTTCCATTTGGGGATGGGAAACCAACAAAAAGGCTTGTTATATTTTTTTTAAAAAAATCTCCAAATATTGCCCCTAATCCAATTATGCTTTCTGTCCACACCCATATTTTAAATTCTTCAGTGCCCCAATTTTTAATATGGCTATAGTTGGAATAGAGGGCCTGGACCAACCTGTCCACTGGAGGCATCAGAAGATGCTTGCCCAGGGCATTGTCTATATTAAAGAATTTTTTGTCCAGTGCGTTAGGTGAAGGCCCTGTTGCTGGGACTTGCCATTGTTTCAAAATAGTTTCTACAAATAGTTTTGGGGCTGGGACCACGTCAGCTGTCAAGGCAGAAGGTTCGAATAAAGGATCCACAGCAATGACCTAGTTGGACTCCCCCGAGGGAGGTTGCAGGTTGGCTGTGATTTTGGCCTTGTGGAGCAAAGGCCGGAAAAGGCCGGCTGAAAAAGGCCTGAGGAAGTTGTTGGCTCTGGAGCCAAGTCCTCATCTTCCAACATGGCCAGTTCTGGGGTCTCAGCCTCTAATGGATCCTCCTGGCATTTGCCCTCCTCTAGTTCTTCTATGGGTTCGAAGGAATCATAGTCACCCTCCTCTCCTTCCCCAATGTCTGGATAGGGAAACTGATCCGAGTATTGGTTAGCCCTATCCGGGGAAGATGAGCCAGCAGCCTGTATGGAAGAGGATCCTGCCATGGCTCTGATCCCAGCTTCTACCCCCCTGTAGATTGCCTGATTAATGCAGTCCTATACCTCCCTGGATTGGAGCAGATCTCCGCTGGCCCCCTCATTCCTGGACACCTGTCTGGATCCTTCAGTGGCAGTCCTATACCTCCCTGGATTGGAGCAGATCTCCGCTGGCCCCCTCATTCCTGGACACCTGTCTGGATCTTTCAGTGGCTGACTGTGAGCCCCAGACTTCTGGCTCATTTAAGCAGAGGTTTACATTGTCCAGGGAAACTGAGTCAGAGGAGCGGGCTGGGAGGCTGTAAATCTGGGGGGAAGGCTGAGCAGTAACCTGAGACCTGTGGTGGCCTCCTGATGGGGGCTGGGCCAGTTGTTTGGTGGATGCCTTGGACTTATGGTGTGCCTTCCCTGTCTGGGCAGGAGAGTAAGGCCTGAGTGGGGAACGATTGCTCACAGGGGAGGTGGAGGCAGGTCTCCTCATTAGCAGGGCGAGGAGTCATACTTTTGGCTTTGGAGGCCTTCAGAGTTTTATCTGCCATTGTTGCTAGCCACACAGGCAGGAGAGTGTGAGTGGGCAGGCCTGATTACTATTCAAAATGGCGGCCACCCATGAGGTGCAGTCAAAATGGCCTACGAGCAATGAGGAGGATGAATGCAGAGGCAGAAAATTGGATGCCAGATACAATTTCGGGCCTCTCTGACTCTGTCAATGAGTACTGCTGCTAATAAGTTATTAAGTGCCTGCAGGCACAGAGAGAGGGTGGCGCGCAGCAAATTCGTTCCCAGCCAAGGCAATCAATTTTGGCCGATAGATTGAGGGCCGTGACGGGCAAAAGCGGCTGCAGAGTCAAAAAACTGCTGATTTTCAGCCAAGGTAAGCAATTGAAGCCGATAGATTGTGGCTCGCGATGTTCAGAAGCTGCTGCGGAAGCAGGAGGCTGGTATCGGCTGCTTTAAATCAGGCCCATAGCATTGTGAATGGCTGCTGGGGAAGCACTGAAATCGGCAAGTAGATAAGAGCACATTCATCGATTTAGCCTCACGATTCTTGCTGTGATCGCTTCCTACTCCAATAAGTTTCGGCTCCCTTTTTGAGGCAACAGAAACATTGTCTCGGTCGGCCCAATGGGCATGTGACCAGGGGATGCTCGATTAAGTTATTTTTCAGCCCCTCAGCTGTGGGGCACTAATGGCGGCCATGACTGGAGTGTCAGTTATTTTGGCCAATCTGGGGGACAATGCAGCCTGTTCGAACGGCAAATTACTTGCCAGCCTTACCCAGGGTCTTCAATTTCTGGCATGAGGCAGTGAGGGGAGCCTTCCTCACGCGGCCAACAATCTCAAAAAATGGCAAATTACTTGCCAGCCTCATCCAGAGCCCAATTCCTGAATGGTAACCAGATACCGTTCGTCCCTTTGATGTCAGATTTGGGACTGTTCCCACTCCCTCCATAGCTGGCAAGAGAATAACAAGTACAATTGAATTTGAGATGGATTAAATTGGGCCTTCGGCTGGAGGGGAGAGTGGCAGCTGGCCTAGAGGCCTGGCTGCCTTCTCCTAAGTACAGATGACAATGTTACTTGGGGGGCTCGTTCAGGAAAACTTGCGCTCAAAGATTCCAGATGATATCAATAGGAAGAAGCTACCAATAAGTCTTTCGAAGGTGAAATGGCACGAGTCCTTGGCTCGGACTGAGTCAAAAGAGGGGGAACTAGGCCTCAGAGCCACTATTTATAGTACTTTTTCAGACTCAGTCCTGATTGGCTAGAAGGCTATGTCAACCGAATTCTTGGTGGCTAGCTCCACCCACTATGGAGAACTCAGCCTTTTCCATATCAGTAGCCCTCTGGGTCATTGAAATGTGGCTAAATGATTTGATTAATGATAGTTGCTTGCAAATCCCAGGATTACAAATTCAAAGAGCAGTTAAAATAGCAGAAACATTTGGTAAAAAGGGATGAGGTATCTGCTTTTAGATTAACAACTGATTGTGTAAAAATGTCACCACACTAAAGAAATTTTGTGAACTGGACTTAGAGATACTATTCATTATTTGTATATCAAAATATGCATTCTGAGTGTTTTCTTCATTCATCTTCGTTGATGTCTACATACATATGCCAAGCTTGCATAAACAAGGCATTGCAAACCTTAACTGACCAAATCTTGTGGGCTGAACAGAGATATCCAAGTTTGGTGGCTTCATAAAAATGATAAAATATAAATCAGGACGTCATGTACAAGCTCCCCTCTTTCTATTTCACACACATGGCATGTAGTAAAGTGTTCTTTTTGTATCATGGCATTTCAAACATTTATTACTATATGACTTATCTATTTAGGCAATTACCAATGAAGATGCATAAATTTGTAAAACAATATGTACCAGCTTCCTTTAAACTGTAACTTGGGATGAATTTTATTAACTAGTTCCATGGTTCTTCCTAAAGGCTAAAACATATGAAGAATGGTTGCAGGAAATGGGTACGTCTAGTTTAGTGAAAAGAAGGACTAGGGGAGACATGATAGCAGTGTTCCAATATCTCAGGGGTTGCCACAAAGAAGAGGGAGTCAAACTATTCTCCAAAGCACATGAGGGTAGGACAAGAAGAAATGGGTGGAAACTAATCAAGGAGAGAAGCAACTTAGAACTAAGGAGAAATTTCCTGACAGTTAGAACAATTAATCAGTGGAAAAGCTTGCCTCAAGAAGTTGTGAATGCTACAACACTGGAAGTTTTTAAGAAGATGTTGGATAACCATTTGTCTGAATTGGTGTAGGGTTTCCTGCCTAAGCAGGGGGTTGGACTAGAAGAAATCCAAGGTCCCTTCCAACATTGTTATTCTAAATTCTACTATATTGCAATAGATTTTTTGGACTAGCTCCACCCTACGGGAAAGGGCGTATCAGGTGGGTCCCAACGCCCCTTCTCCATAGTAGGTGGCTAGCCTTCAATGATGGGACATACCAAAGCAGTCTGTCCATTGGGAGGGCCATCTAAGTCTGGCTGGAGACCCCACTGTCCCGCACCACCTGTTGCAACATCCGTCGCCCAAATGCTGCCTCCTCCAAGGGGAAAGTGTCCAGTTTGTAGTGATGGACAAAGGGTGTTTGGGATGACCAGGTGGCCGCATGGCAAACCTCCTTGATCGACACCCAGGTATTCCATGCCGCGGTGGTGGTGGCACTGCGCGTTGAATGTGCAGTTATTCTGTAAGGTCGTGGTAATGACAGGTGGTCATAAGACATAGAAATAACAGTACAAATCCAATGACCAACTGTGGAAGAGGATGCCTCTTGACCCAGGAATTAACCTTAGGGACTAAGGTAGGGTCTAATCTGAGTACCACTCTATCAGGGTAGAATAACAAAAGTCACTCCTTACAGAGAGAGCAGCCAGTTCAGATATTCTATGGGCAGAAGTTATGGCCACCAAAAAGACTACCTTATAAGTTAGGTTACACAGAGACACAGTTTGTAAAGGTTCAAATGGACCCACTATTAGCACATTGAGCACCTTGGACAAGTCCCAAGTCGGATACCTATGTACCACAGGGGGACACAGGTTGACCACCCCCTTGAGGAACCTGCAAATTAGAGGATGGGCTGAAAGAGAGTCCAAAGACCCACAGGACAGAACTGTCGACAGGGCCGCCAATTGGCGACAGAGTGTGTTGGGGGAGAGTTCTTTGGCCAGACCCTGATGGAGGAATTGGAGGACATTAATAATGGATAAGTCAATGAGTACACCAGTTACAGAAGGCCCACCAGGTGGCCAAATATATATGCTCCATGGACGGCTTCCTAGAGGCCAGCATAATTTGCATAATGTCCTCCAGGACCTGGCGATGCCTCAGATGAGCAGCTCAAGTTCTAGGTGGTCAGTTGTAGCCAGCATGGATCTGGATGCTAGACTGACCCCTGGGCAAGTGACCACTCTGTCGGAGGGATCGTGCAAATAGGGAACACTTGGTCGATTACCAACAGGTCGATTACCAACAAGGCCCCCCTTATCCGGGATTTAATCCTAGAAGAGGGGGCTGACCTGGCATGCATTACCGAGACCTGGCTGGGCCAGGAGGGGGGGGTGCCCCTTTCGGAGATATGCCCGGACGGGTTCTCGGTTCAGCATCAGCCGCGACCCCAGGGAAGGGGTGGAGGAGTGGCTATTATAGCTCGCCAGAATCTGTGTCCTCGAAGGAGCCCTGCCCCGGAGATTGTTGGGTGTGAGACTCTCCTTCTGAAGTTGGACCTAGGGGTTCAGGTGGGCCTTTTGGTAACGTACCTGCCTCCTAGCTGCGTGGCAAAGGCCCTGCCTGTTCTGCTCGAGGCGGTTGCAGGGCTGGCGATTGAGTTCCCCAGATTGGTGGTGCTGGGGGATTTTAATCTGCCATCGCCTGGCGAAGCCCCAGGGGCAGTCCAGGAGTTCATGGCTTCCATGACAACCATGGACCTGACCCAAGTAGTTCAGGGTCCGACTCATGAGGGTGGACACACGCTTGACCTTGTGTTTCTCTCGGGACAGTGGAGAGATGATCTGAGGCTGAGGGGTTTAGTCACAGTACCCTTGTCGTGGTCAGATCACTTCCTTCTGAGGTTGGATTTTATGGCACCACTCCTCCACTGCAAGGAGGCGGGACCGATTAAGTGGTTCCGCCCCAGGCGCCTAATGGAACCCGACGGATTCCAGAGGGAACTTGGGGAAATACCTGAATCCCTGGTACACAGTTCATCCGAGTCTCTGGTTGCAGCCTGGAATCAGGCAGCAGCAGGGGCTCTGGATCGGATTGCGCCTTTGCGGCCTCTCCGTGGAAGTGGATCCAGGAGGGCTCCTTGGTTTACCGAGGAACTCCGAGAGATGAAGCGCCACAAGAGACGCCTAGAGCGACGATGGAGATCTAGTAAAGCTGAGTCTGACCGGACACTTTTAAGAACTTTCATTAAGTCTTACTTAGTGGCGATAAGGGCGGCAAAATGTTCGCATTTTTCCGCTCTTATTGCGTCCGCTGACTCCCGCCCAGCCGCCCTGTTTAGGGTGACCCGCACCCTTCTTGCTAAGGAGGAAGGCGGAGACCCCTTGCAGGGTAGAGCTGAGGAATTTTCTCGGTTTCTGGCGGATAAAGTCATTCAGATTCGGACAGACCTGGACTCCGATTGGGCAGTACAGGCCGAGACGACTGGGGCAGGTCTTAGTCCGGTTATATGGGATAGGTTTGAACCGGTGACTCCTGAGGATGTAGACAAAGCCATAGGAGCGATGAGCTCAGCCACTTGTTTATTGGACCCGTGTCCTTCCTGGCTGGTTTCGGCCACCAGGGAGGTTTCACGTGGCTGGCTCCAGGCGTTGGTCAATGCTTCTCTGAGAGAGGGGTCCATCCCGCAGCCCTTAAAAGCTGCGGTGGTGAGACCCCTCCTCAAGAAGCCTTCCCTGGACCCGGCGGATTTAAAGAACTTCCGTCCAGTCTCCAACCTTCCCTTCGCGGGGAAGGTTGTTGAGAAAGTGGTGGCGCTCCAGCTCCTATGACTGTTGGATGACACTGATTTTCTGGATCCCTTTCAATCGGGCTTCAGGCGCGGCTACAGTACGGAAACGGCTTTGGTCACCCTAATGGATGATCTCTGGCGAGCCCGGGATGAGGGTTATTCCTCCATCCTGGTGCTACTTGACCTCTCAGCGGCCTTCGATACCATTGACCATGGTATCCTTCTGCGTCGTCTCGGAGAGGTGGGGGTGGGCGGCACTGTTTTGCAGTGGTTCTCCTCCTTCCTCTCTGACAGGACGCAGTCGGTGCTGACAGGAGGGCAGAGGTCGAGCCCTAGGCCCCTACTATGTGGGGTGCCGCAGGGCTCGGTCCTCTCGCCCATCCTGTTTAACATCTACATGAAGCCACTGGGTGAGATCATCCGACGACACGGGGTGAGGTATCAGCAATATGCTGATGATACCCAGTTGTACATCTCCACCCCGTCTCAATTCGGGGAAGCCGTAGACGTAATGGGCCGCTGCCTGGACGATGTTAGGGTCTGGATGGGGAAGAACCGGCTAAAACTTAACCCTGACAAGACTGAGTGGCTGTGGATATTGCCTCCTAAGGACTTGACCAACTGTCCCTCCTTGGTTCTTGGGGGGGAAATTAGCTCCCTCAGAACAGGTTCGCAATTTGGGTGTCCTTCTAGATCCACAGCTAAAATTAGAGCAACATCTTTCAGCTGTGGCTAGGGGGACCTTTGCACAAGTACGTCTTGTGCACCAATTGCGACCCTACTTGGAGAAGGAGGCACTTCTCACAGTCACTCATGCCCTTATCACCTCACGGCTGGATTACTGCAATGCGCTCTACATGGGGCTACCCTTGAAGAGTGTCCGGCGACTGCAATTGGTGCAAAATGCAGCTGCGCGAGCTGTGGTGGGTGTATCCAGATGCACCCACGTAACACCTATTTTCCGCCAGCTGCATTGGTTGCCCATTAGTCTCCGGATCCAATTCAAGGTGTTGGTCGTTACCTTTAAAGCCCTACATGGCTCAGGGCCAGGTTACCTTCGGGACCGCATCCTGCCGCATACCTCCCTACGACCGGTTAGGTCCCACAGAGTGGGTCTCCTCCAGGTCCCATCGACCAAGCAATGCCGGTTGGCGGGGCCGAGGGGGAGAGCCTTCTCTGTGGGAGCCCCCTCCCTTTGGAACCAACTCCCTCCAGAGATCAGGATTATCCCCACCCTGCTGGCCTTCCGTAAAGCAATAAAAACTTGGCTCTTCCGGCAGGCAGGGTATGAATGAAAGTTTTTTAAATGGATAGTATTTTAATATGGCTCCTTTTAAAAATTGTTTTATTTTTATGTATTTCTATATCTGCTGTGAGCCGCCCAGAGTCCCCCGGGAGTTGGGCGGCATAGAAATTTTAATAAATAAATAAATAAATAACACCGAGAAGGATACAAGGTCCGCGTACCAGGCTCTCCTGGGCCAGTGAGAAGCCAGGAGAATTACTTCGGCCCTCTCCTGCAGTATTTCCCTGATCACCTTGGGGATCAATGGCAGGGGAGGGAATGCGTACAATAGCTCTGGCGGCCAGGCACAATGAATAGTGTCCGTTCCCTCTGCGCCCTGAGTCTGGTACCTGGTCAGGAACCTGGGCTGTTTGGCATTCCCCGGGGTGGTGAATAGGTCGATGACAGGCAGACTGAAATGGCTCACCAGCTGCTGGAACAAGACTGGATGTAGGCTCCACTCCGCCAATGGGATGGCGGCTGAGCCAGTCTGCCTTTGTGTTGCTCACCCCGGAGATGTGCTCCACTGTGCTTGATAACAAGTGTTGTTCTGCCCAAAGCCCTAAGTTCATGGCATCTGCCATCAGTTGTCTAGACATGGTCCCCCCCTGCCGATGTATGTGAGCTTGGTGGTCACATTGTCTGTTAGCACTAGCACATGCCGGTTCCATAGGAGGGTCCTGAAATGTCAAAGGGTCAGGAAGACAGCGCGCAGTTCCAGCAAGTTTATGCTGAACCTTGTCTCCTCCTGTGACCAGGTTCCCTGGGCTACCTACGAGCACACGTGGGCCCCCCATCCCAGTGTGCTGGCATCGGTAGTCATGGTAATCTTGTGAGGTTCCAGGAAAAAAGTACCCTTGTTGATGGCAGGTGATAACCATCATTGGAGGGACCTCCGGACAGCAACTGGGATCCAGACCCTGGCCGGCGAAGCGCTGTGTCCTGACTGCTGAAATGGGATAAGAAACAATTGAAGATCTCTGGAATGCAGGTGAGCCCAGGGGGTGATGTGGATGGCAGAGATCATCTTGCCCATGAGGCAGGACAATAGATTCAGGAGAACCAAGGTTTGGCTCAGAACTTGCTGGACTATGTTCGATAGATCTGCATGCACAGAGGGTAAAAGTACCCAAATGGCGGCCTCTAGGTGGGTGGACAAAGCCTCATGCTGCCGTTGCTACCAACTCTCCAACCACTGGCAGGCACGCCCGAACTGGGAACATTTCACCCCTGCCAGAAAGTCATCAGATATTCTAATTAATATGATATTTAGCCTAGCAAATACCTATTTTCATAAATATCTCTGCAGCTCTCTCCTCTAGCAGAATCATGATTATCTCTCACATTGTTTGTACACAGCAATTTTTTTTACTACTGACATGCAGTTAGTTATACTAATGAGTAGAAAAGTAAAATTCTAAATGTTATGATGCTCTTATCCCAGTAGAACTTCACTAGCAGGGAGCATTTCATCCCTGCTTTCTGTATAATTTCTGTCTAAATGTATTTTGAGTCCTTCCTCATATCCAAATCAATTGTTTGAGAAGGAAGAGGAATAACATGGTGTTATGGGATCTTTGCTAGCATGCCTTCTTTAAACATAGAATTGTAACACAGAACTCCATAAATTGTGTTCCTCTTTTCATTGTACACTATTCTGTCTTTTTTTAATGTTAAACTTGAAGACAGAGATTTGTTTGGCTTTTATTATTGTGTGGCTATTTGGGGCAGTTTCCAGGTGGAACTTAATAAGTGAGCAGCATTCAAGCTTAATAAATAAATAAAAATATATTAGACAACCCTGTGATCATTGCTTGAGAGAAACTTAATGCAATCTGATGTAATCAGAATAAACATTAAATTATAGTCTGAATATGATGGATGGTCCTATGATCTTCTAAAAAGAGCATATTTATAAATAGAAAAATAATAATAGTGGCAAGGAAACTTTAATAACAAGTCAATATTTATTTTCTAAACATATAAGCAAAACAACCACTGGTGAACAAAGAAAAATTGGGAGCATAAATGACTTCCAACTTTCTGCTGGATTCTCAGTTGACGATGCTTGAGAAAAGCTGGCAGGAAGCATCAGAAATCATGACAATGTGACCATGGCTACAACTTTATGAACTAAATTGTTCAAAACATAGTAGAAATTTCAATTCCATGAGTAATGAGTCCCAAATATTTTTTACATTCTTTAAGTTAGTGTATTTTAGACACCTAGATCCAAACATTGTTGCAGTATAATCCACCATTTGGGATAAATTGAGGGCACAAATGGACAGACTTTTAATTTCTGTATCTTGAGATACCAGAATAATATATAAAAATAATTTAACAAATCTTCTAAAAAGAATAAGGTTATAATAGAAAAGATATAAATTGTAATCTGCTAATAAATATAATATAGTGTCAGTGCTTATCTTACCTCCATTATAACTCATTCCAAATTTAAGGCACAAGCGCAATATTCATAAATGACAATTATAGATGAATCACCACTTACTATTTTAAAACAGGTTAGTGCAAGAAGAGGTGATTTGCAATATCCTATTCTCCTCAAATAACATTATACAGAAGTCAATAGTCTATCTATATTATTTCTTATTCAACAAGTATAACAACTTACAAATCCGTATCTACAGAACCCAAATCACATCAAATATCCTGCTGAATTAATAAAACAACAGGATTTTAGTGATTTAATGAGAATAATTTCCATCCCTTTAAGTGAAAACAAGAATTCAGGGAACTTGTATGCAGGTTGTATATTTACTGACTGCCCTCCGCAGAGCTCCCCTCACCTCTTTGTTCCTCAAGCTATATATGAGGGGGTTGACCAGAGGTGTTAAGATTGTGTAAAAGACAGAGAAGACTTTGTTCAATTCTTTCAGTTCATTACTGTCTTGCAAAAGATAGACAACTGTGAGACTGCCATAGAAGATAGTCACTACAATGAGGTGAGAAGAGCAGGTAGAAAAGGCCTTTTGCCTCCCAATGATGGAAGGAATTCCAAGAATGGCAGCAATAATGTAAGCATATGATACTATGGTTAAAAAGAATGGTGGTAGGGTGGAGATAGATGTTAGGATAGCTGACACAAGTTTGACCTGACTTGCATCACTGCAAGCTAGATTCATCATTGGAATGAAATCACAGAAGAAGTGTTCTATTAAATTGTGGCCACAGAAGCTTAACTTCAAGATAAATGTTAACAATATTGTGTCTATCACAAAACTACCAATCCAGGATCCAATCACTAATTGGAGGCATATCTTGAAATTCATAAGTGTGGAATAATGCAGGGGTCTACATATTGCTAAGTAACGATCATAAGACATTGCAGCCAAGAGATAGCATTCTGTAACAGCTAAAAAAACAAAAGCCCATAACTGCAGAATGCAACCATTCACAGATACAGTGTAGTTTTCATTCAATAGGCTGGCTAATATTCTGGGAAGAATGGTGGAACTGTAGCAGGTCTCTAAGCAAGACAAGTTGCCTAGGAAAAAGTACATTGGGGTATGGAGATGCTGGTCAGTCACAATTAGGGTTATAATGAGAAGATTCCCCGCCATAGTCATGATATAGATTGTTAGAAACAGTTTGAACAGAAGAATGTGTATCTCTTTCAGATCTCCAAAGCCATGAAGAATGAATCCCGTAATAATAGTTTCATTTCTCCATTCTAATTTCTTCATTATCACATTCTATAATTCTAATAGGAAGGATAATATCAATCAATATTCATTTATCTGCTGCTTTGTTTATGCATTTCATACCTGAAAAGAAATCTGAACAGTAAACGCTCAATTAATGCTGAAAATCTTAAAACAAAGGTTAGATATTATTGTCCATCTACCATAATCACCCTAAATATTTTGATAAATTATATTAACTTTTTCTCCAAAAGTCTGCATCAAATATAATAATTATGTTATGACTGCCCACTATTATTAAGATACATATTATTGTCTTTAATTGATAGCATAGTTAATAAAGCTTATACAGTTTGTCTCAGGATATGTTTTTTATTGTATGTACAATGATGCATGAGGAAATGGATGCATTACTGCAAACATTGTATCCCCATATCACTGATATTTTATTTTATTTTTATTTATTTATTTATTTATATGCCACCCATTTCACTATCAAGAAACTCTTTTAGAAGACCCTTGCTTCTAAGAAAATGCTCATTGAATCTTAAAGAATTATTAAGAGAGATTATTTGTCCATAAATTGGTTGAGGTGAATAAATGAAAGGCAGTTGATATAAAGGAAGCTACCAAGTCCTTAGAACGGCTCAGTAAGAAATCAACCCTTCTTCCTTTTAACAATTGTACTGATCGCAAAATATAAATAAAAAATATCACAGTGCTACATAAACAATTAACAGGAATAACAACCTTAGCCTCTTTTGTATGTAACTGCTACAGTGAATCAGCCTTTACGAAAAAGCAGTAGAAATAATAAATACAATTGTGTGATTTAGCTGAGATTGCCCATGTTGTAGAACTTCGTTTTTCCTTATGGAGTAAAGGAAAGACTCATTCAACTCAATCTGTCTCTTATGATCATATATTGTGCTTGTGCAAAAGTCTTTGTATCTAAGTGGGGCAACTTTTTCTTTCTGGTTTTAGAAGCAGAGTATTCATCTTTTCTGAAAGGACATTTTCATCAAAGACTTTGACAAAGAAAAGTACCCCTACAAACTCTTCACATCCTGAATAATCTTGTTTCCAATATAGGCAGGTAATTCTTACCAGAAATCCAAAGGAGTGGAAAACTGAAAAATACCCACCTTTGATTTATAGTTTCAGTTCTGGACTTTCTAAAATGAAAAAATTATGAAGCCTATTTTCAATTACTCTTTAATTTGACTCTTCAATTATGTTTCTTAGACACCAAATTGTTGAATATTATCTGTTATTCTTAAGGATCCATAATGTTGATAATGGACATCTGTTTGGTTTAAACCTGGAGCTTCTTATTTAAGTATAATGACTGGGGAATATTCTAAGAGCACTTATATCTTAATTGACCACAGGGGAAATGTTGATGTTTTTAAAAATAGTATTGTAAACATCTTCTGATATTCTGTTTCCAGAAATTTGTTGTTGGACTAATTGTTTTGGACTAAGATAATATAAACTTGGCTGCACAGATTGATGGAGAATACACTTACAAAGAAAGAAATTAAGCTGACAAATACTTCCATCCCAGGTCATATCTCAAGTGAAATCAGTTATGAATAATTTAATATGTTCCCATACCAAGTTTATATATGTTCCCATACCATTATGCTTAGGATCTTTTCAAGTATTAGTTCAATTGATGATTACTACTGTATTAGTCCTGCATTCTTTCCAGTTTATGGACTGATTTGAAAATACAGTACAAATATTGGCAAGATGAAGGTAATACAAAGGAAATACATATATTATTAGATGTCCTGAAAGCTTTTGATATGTTTATTGCATCATATGTTTTGCTTCATTCTTCATGAACTACCAGCTTGTTATTCACTCCATCTTCAGAATTATCCTCCTTAGTTTCAATTTATGGAAAGAATTTTTTATTTTTTTATTTTATTTATTTTTGTCAAGTACGTGTTGGTAATATACATAGATATAACATTGTTTATATACATAAAATGAGTACTGATAAGAGGGAACATTAGGACAGGGACAGTAGGCACGCTGGTGCACTTATGCACACCCCTTAAAATCTCTCCATCTGGTTTTCAAAATTAGAATCTCTCCATCTGGTTACTCAAGGCTGATACTGAGTTTATGACACTAGTCAATTGACTAATTTCTGATATTTTTGAAATTTTTGATTGGAAACTGCTTGAGGCAAGTTTCACTAATGCAATAGGAAAATTCTACAGCCTAAAACGGAGAGATCTATCTGAAATGAGACGTCTATCTGAGACATGATAGCAGTGTTCCAATATCTCAGGGGCTGCCACAAAGAAGAGGGAGTCAAACTATTCTCCAAAGCACCTGAGGGTAGGACAAGAAGCAAGGGTGGAAACTAATCAAGGAGAAAAGCAATTTAGAACCAAGGATAAATTTCCTGACAGAACAATAAATCAGTGGAATAGCTTGCCCACAGAAGTTGTGAATGCTCCAACACTGGAAGTTTTTAAGAAGATGTTGGATAACCATTTGTCTGAAGTGGTGTAGGGTTTCCTGCTTAAGCAGGGGGTTGGACTAGAAGACCTCCAAGGTCCCTTCCAACTCTGTTATTCTATTCTATTCTATTCTATTCTATTCTATTCTATTCTATTCTATTCTATTCTATTCTATTCTATTCTAAATACTGTTAAAATGCAGTGAGTTTGTATCTTTGATATTGAGGGGGAGGGGGCATTGTTTGTGACACTGCCCAAAATTTAATAAGCTATTCCATGTTGTCTAACTTCTCAAGATTAATTTCTAGAATTCAGTGCACATAAGTATTCAATTTTAAGTGGGAAATTTGCTGTATTAGCATAATCATTATTATTGTTATACATAATATATCAAGCCACTCAGAGTCCCTTGATAGTGAGATGGAAGGCATATACCGTATTTTTCGGAGTATAGGACGCACCGGAATATAGGACGCACCTTAATTTTGGGGGAGCAAAACAAGAAAAAAACAATTCTGCCATACCTAGCATTCAATACTTTAGCAAGTGACTGTGATATGCCCCCCTCTTCTCTCTCTCTCTCTCCCCTTCCCCTCCCCCTCCCTCTCCCTCTCCCTCCCCCTCTCTTCCTCACTCCCTCTCTTTGAAACAAATCTGCTGGCTTTGGTGGGGTTTCTATGGACACAAGGCTTTTTAGAAAAAATTGTTGCATTCAATGTTTTATTTCACATTACCCATTAGCTGTAATGTGGCAGTTGAATCCATCATAATAGGGTTATTTTTTTTAAAAAAAAGATGAATGTCTTTTCTTTCCTTGAGTGCCCTGTTCCTTCCCCGATTCCAAAATTGGAGGAAGGACTTTTTGCATGCTGCTCAGGGTGTTGCATTGCGAGCCTACTGTTTGGAGCCATGCTCAGAAGAGTTTGCAGGCAGGCTTGGTGGGGCCACTTAGCGGGGAGGGAGACCCCAGGCCCATTTAGTTCACTTCAGAATGGGGTGGGAATGCAGAAGGCAGAAAAAAAAGTGCCTCTCAGTGTTCAACTCTCAAAGATTCCTTTGGATCCCAGAATTTGAACCTGCACTCTCTTGCTCTCCCTTTTCTTTCT
The DNA here is from genome assembly GCA_023053685.1 of Diadophis punctatus similis. NCBI lineage: Eukaryota > Metazoa > Chordata > Lepidosauria > Squamata > Dipsadidae > Diadophis > Diadophis punctatus. Next base: position 4,927,573 of record JALIGW010000009.1, read on the forward strand.
TTGTTTCTTTGTTTGTTTGTTTCTTTCTTTCTTTCTTTTTTGTCTCTCTCCCCCTTCCTTCCTTCCTTCCTTCCTTTCTCCCTCCCTCTTTCCCTCCCTCCCTCTTTCCCTCCCTCCCTCCCTCCCTCCCTCCCTCCCCCCCCTCTCTCTCACACACACACACACACACCTACCTGGTCTGGGCACAAAGTATCTGTTGTTACAGAAGTTTTCATTTCTCTCTATAATACACCTCATACTAATCAATACCCTATCTCTCAACTACATAAAGCCTATGCATATTTACTTGGCAGTAAGGCTACTCTCTTTCAGTGGGATTCACTCCTAATAGATACACGATTTGAGGCAGGCAGCTAGCTCCATTGTTTAATAGGCTCTAAGTCAAATTTCTACATTAACAAAATTTATACCTAAACAACAGAATATAGGAGCAAAAAATCATAGCAATAGTCTGAGCTATGCTTTTCTTCTTTAAATGGAAGCACTACCCATTTTAACCAGACATTAAGACTCATTAGTTTGGAATATTAGTATGGCTTGCACTGAACCTTGATTTCCTTACAAACTAGCTCAACTTTGTTTCCTTTAAATCTTGCTTTTGTTTCACACCAATTGCTTCGGACCAAGAGCTCCGTTTTTAGGAAAAGAGACTGGAGGGGGGGGCTTTGGAAATAAAAGCACTGCAAGAGAAAAAGGGAAAGGAAGGGATGGATGGATGGATGATAGATAGATAGAGATATATAGACAGACAGACAGACAGACAGACAGACAGACAGACAGACAGACAGACAGACAGACAGACAGAAGGATAATGCAAAGTTCTCATGCTGACGATTTCTCTTTTTTGCTATATTTTTATAAATGGAAAAGCAATGAGTTCAAATTACATCCAGAAAATGTGTACATCAAATATATTGTCTTAAATGTATGGAAGTTTAAATGTCTTATGCTGATACTCTGAAAGTTTGAGATACAACTAAGATTTGTCAGTTAGAAATTATCTGAGAGAATAGTGTGTTTCTGTTTAAATCTGGATAAAGTCCTAAATTCATTGGGGCTGCTAGTTGGTTTATGATTACCTAAAAAGCAAAAAGTATGTGCAGCCTAGGTGGCACTGCCATCTGACCCTCCTCACCCCATAGTATCCCTCTTCTATCACAACAGAGAAACCATTAGAGAAACCAGTATCTAATATCACCTTGTCATTTGGAATTCAGGGTAGTAGAAATTTGGAATGCTTACCTCTATAAAGAATAACCAAGGATTAAAAGTATGTCTGCAAAAGCCTTTTTAGTCCTAAGCAGTGTATGTAGTTCAAGTTTCCTCATTCATATTCCTAGTCATTAGTCATGGTTAATTCTCCTTCATTACCATGTCCATCATAAATTCTGTAACTGAAAAAGAAAGCTTCCTTCTTCCACTTGAGGTTGTTCTACAAACAACCAAGTTTAGAAAGTACACCTAACTAAAAAATACAGCGATGAACAGAAAAAAATGCTTCTCCATTAAGGAAAGCATCTGAGAATTATTATAGAGCTATAGCAAATTTCCAGGAATGACAAATTGCATAGGAAGAAATAAAATGAAGGGGGCAAATACTGATCAGTTACTATAAGCTTCATATCACATTCTCATGTAAATCATTGATGTCCTTGACCAGTGATGGTGAACCTTTTCTGGTTTGCGTGCCCACTCCCATTGCCCCTCCCCATGCATGCGCACAATGGGGAAACAGGAAGTGCGTAAAACCGCACTTCCAGTTTGCCGGTGAGCTGTTTTTTGCACTACAGAGGGTTCAGGGAAGCTTCCTGAAGACCCAGAATGCAAAAAACAGCAAAACGGGCAAACTGGAAGTGCATTTTCCGCACTTCCGGTTTGCCATTTTGCCGTTTTTTGCACTCTGGAGGGTTCAGGGAAGCTTCCTGAAGCCCCGGAATGCAAAAAAATGGCAAAATGGGCAAACCGGAAGTGCAGAAAACGCACTTCCGGTTTGCCTGTTTTGCTGTTTTTTGTATTCCGGGGCTTCAGGAAGCTTCCCTGAACCCTCTGGAGTGCAAAAAACAGCTCACCGGCAAACCGGAAGTGCGTTTTTCTGCACTTCTGGTTTGCCGGTGGGCAACACTCGCATGCCCTCCGCTATGGCTCCACGTGCCACCTGTGGCACGCATGCCATAGGTTCGCCATCACGGTCCTAGACTGTTTTGTTCCTTTTAACACCACCAATTTTATGTAGACATTTATATCCAACCATATGAAAAATCAAAGAAACCAAATTGCTACTATGAGAGGGGCAAGATGAACCCTCTCCCCCTTTTTTGAGTTATACATTTAGATTCATTGCAGTGAATGTGATTTTTTTCCATTCCCAAAGATCCTAATCAGAGTTTTGGAATTGCTTAAAAAAGCAGGGAGCAGCAGCAGCACTAATCCTTTCAATTGATCTCTTGAGAAATATTTGAGTCAAAACAATGCAATGTATTATAAATGTAGTTACAGTTTATTAGGCAAGATTACTAAAATAAAATACAAAACAATAAGTTTGTATAACATTTTTGCCAAGTTAAAAATGTCAGTTGCCATGGCTGACATATTTATTTATTTATTTTGGTTTTCCTATATGCCGCCCTACTCCCGAGGGACTCAAGGCGGCATACAGCAGAAAAGATACAAGAAACCAGCAATAAACATAATTAAAATCAAATACAAAAATTAAAAATTCAATATTACAAAAAAATATCCATCCACCAAACATACCCCGGGGGAGAGCTCAGATGGATTAGTCTCTAACCCCCTGTCTGCAGGAAAAGCCATGTCTTGATGGCTTTTCGGAAGGCCAGCAGGGTGGGGATAGTTCGGGTCTCTGGAGGAAGTTGATTCCAGAGCGCGGGGCCCCCACAGAGAAGGCTCTCCCCATAGGGCCCGCCAGCCGGCATTACTTGGCTGACGGGACCTGGAGGAGGCCAACTCTGTGGGCCCTAACCGGTAGAAGGGAAGTATGAGGCAGAATGCGGTCCCGGAGATAGCCTGGTCCTAAGCCATGAAGGGCTTTAAAGATGATGATCAACACCTTGAATTGTACCTGGAGACCGATGGGCAACCAGTGCAGCTGGTGGATTATAGGTGTCACATAGGTGTACCTTGGCACACCCACCACAGCATGCGCAGCCGCATTTTGCACCAACTGAAGTCTCCAGATACTCTTCAAGGGTAGCCCCATGTAGAGCGCATTGCAGTAGTCCAAACGGGAGGTGACAAGGGCATGAGTGACTGTGAGTAGAGCCTCCTTCTCCAAGTAGGGCCGCAACTGGTGCACCAGGCGAACCTGTGCAAAGGCCCCCCTAGCCACAGCAGTAAGATGATGATCCAATTTTAGCTGTGGGTCTAGGAGGACCCCCAAGTTGTGGACCTGGTCCGAGGGAGTTAATTTCGCTCCCTCAAGAACCAAGGAGGGACAGTTGTCATGGTCCTTAGGAGGCAATATCAAACGCCACTCAGTCTTGTCGGGGTTGAGTCTGAGTCTGTTCCTCCCCATCCAGATCCTAACGTCGTCCAGGCACTGGCACATTACATCAACTGCCACACTGAATTGAGATGCGGTGGTGATGTACAGCTGGGTGTCATCAGCGTAGTGATGGAAACACACCCCGTGTCTACGGATGATCTCCCTCAGCGGTCTCATGTAAATGTTAAACAAGATGGGCGAGAGGACCGAACCCTGAGGCACCCCACATGAAAGGGGCCTGGGGGACGATCTCTGCCCTCCTGCTAACACCGACTACATCCTATCGGCGAGATAAGAGGAGAACCACCGCAAAACGGTGCCTCCCACTCCCAACTCGCCAAGACGATGCAGAAGGATACCATGGTTGATGGTATCGAAAGCCGCTGAGAGGTCAAGTAGCACCAGGATGGAGGAGTTTCCCCCGTCCCGGGCTCGCCAGAGATCATCCATCAGAGTGACCAAGGCAGTTTCTGTACTGTAGCCGCGCCTGAAACCTTACTGATGATAAGTAAGTAAGAGATGATCTGTTTCCTCCAATAGCTGCAGAAGCTGAGTAGCCACCACCTTCTCCACAACTTTCCCTAAGAAAGGTAAGTTGAAGACCGGACGATAGTTCTTCAAGTCAGCTGGGTCCAGGGAAGACTTCTTCAGGAGGGGTCTCACCACTGCAGTTTTTAATGACTGTGGTACGGATCCCTCTCTCAAAGAAGCGATGACCACCACCTGGATCCAGCCGCGTGCCACCTCCCTGCTGGCCGAAACCAACCAGAAGGGGCACGGGTCCAATAAGCAGGTGGAGGCACCCATCGCCCCCACGGCTATGTCCACATCTTCAGGAGAAACAGGCGCAAACTCCTCCCAGAACGGTGGACTAAGACTTGCCCCTGTCAACTCCATGGACTCTGCCCAGCTGGAGTCCAGGTTCGACCGGATCTGAGCGACTTTATCTGACAGATACTCTGCAAATTCCTCAGCTCTACCTTGCAAGTGTTCCTCGCTCCTCCCTTTGGCAAGGAGGGCGCGAGTTACCCAAAACAAGGCGGCTGGGCGAGAATCTGCAGACGCAATAAGAGCGGAAAAACGAGATTGCCGCCCCTATCGTCACTAAATAAGACTTGATGTAAATTCTTAATAGTGTTCGATCAGATTCCGTTTTGCTGGCCCTCCAGCAGCGCTCCAGACATCTCTTCATCTCCAGAAGCTCCTCGGTGAACCAGGGAGCTTTTCGGGATCCACTGCCGTGGAGAGGTCGCAAAGGCGCAATTCGGTCTAAACCCCTTATGCTGCGGTGTTCCAAGCAGTCACCAGGGAATCAGCCGAATTGTGAACCAGGGTTTCAGGTATCTCCCCAAGCTCCCTCTGGAATCCTTCCAGCTCCATTAGGCGCCTGGGGCGGAACCACCTAGTCAGTCCCGCCTCCCTGTGGGGGAGGAGTGGGGCTGCGAAATCCAACCTCAGTAGGAAATGATCTGACCATGACAGTGGGGTGATGGCTATGTCCCTTATCTTCAGATCATCTCTCCACTGCCCCGAAAGAAACACTAGGTCGAGCGTGTGACCACCCTCATGAGTCAGACCCTGGATTACTTGGGTCAGGTCCATGGTTGTCATGGAATCCATGAACTCCTGAGCTACCCCCGAGGTTTCACCAGCAGAAGCAAGTTGAAGTCCCCCAGCACCATAGGCCTAGGGAACTCAACTGCCAAGCCGGCTACTGCCTCGAGCAGCTCAGGCAGGGCCTTACTTATTTATTTATTTATTTATTTATTTATTTTATTTTGGAATTCTTATATGCCGCCCAACTCCCTAAGGACTCAGGGCGGCGTACAACAGTGAGAAAATACAAGAATAACCAAAATCTAAAAAGTTAATTAAAAGCAAATATAAAAATTAAAACACACTATAAAAAGAATCATCACCAACCATTCAACATCATACATACTTGGGGGGTGGGCTCGAATGAATTAAGCTCTACCCCCCGCCTGCAGGAAAAGCCATGTCTTAACAGCTTTCCGGAAGGCCAGCAGAGTGGGGATAGTTCGGGTCACTGGTGGAAGTTGGTTCCAGAGCACAGGGCCAGCCACAGAGAAGGCTCTCCCCCTTGGGCCCGCCAGCCGGCATTGTTTGGCCGACGGGACCTGGAGGAGGCCCACTCTGTGTGCCCTAACCGGTCGAAGGGAAGTATGAGGCAGAATGCGGTCCCGTAGATAACCTGGTCCCAAGCCATGAAGGGCTTTAAAGATGGTGATCAACACCTTGAATTGGACCCGGAGACCGATGGGCAACCAATGCAGCTGGCGGAGTATCGATGTCACGTGGGTGTACCTTGGCACACCCACCACAGCACGCGCAGCCGCATTTTGCACCAACTGAAGTCTCCGGATACTCTTCAAGGGTAGCCCCATGTAGAGCGCATTGCAGTAGTCCAAGCGAGAGGTGACAAGGGCATGAGTGACCGTGAGTAGAGCCTCCTTCTCCAAATATGGCCGCAACTGGTGCACCAGGCGAACCTGTGCAAAGGCCCCTCTAGCCACAGCTGAAAGATGATGGTCCAATTTTAGCTGTGGATCTAGAAGGACCCCCAAGTTGCGGACCTGATCCGAGGGAGTCAGTTTCGCTCCCTCAAGGACCACGGAGGGACAGTTGTCGTAGTCCTTAGGAGGCAATATCCACAGCCACTCAGTCTTGTTGGGATTAAGTCTGAGTCTGTTCCTCCCCATCCAGATCCTGACGTCGTCCAGGCACTGGCACATTACATCAACTGCCTCATTGAAGTCAGACGGGGTGGTGATGTACAGCTGGGTGTCATCAGCGTACTGATGGAAACACACCCCATGTCTGCGAATGATCTCCCCCAGCGGTTTCATGTAGATGTTGAACAGGATGGGCGAGAGAACCGACCCCTGAGGCACCCCACATAATAGGGGCCTAGGGGACGATCTCTGCCCCCCTGCCAGCACCGACTGCATCCTATCAGCGAGATAAGAGGAGAACCACCGCAGAACGGTGCCTCCCACTCCCAACTCGCTGAGACGATGCAGAAGGATACCATGGTCGATGGTATCGAAAGCCGCTGAGAGGTCAAGTAGCACCAGGATGGAGGAATTTCCCCCATCCCGGGCCCGCCAGAGATCATCCATCAGAGCGACCAAGGCAGTTTCTGTACTGTAGCCGCGCCTGAAACCCGACTGGTAAGGGTCTAGATGATCTGTTTCATCCAGGAGCTGCAGAAGTTGAGTAACCACCACCTTCTCCACAACTTTCCCTAAAAAAGGTAAGTTGGAGACCGGACGATAGTTCTTCAAGTCAGCTGGATCCAGGGAAGGCTTCTTCAGGAGGGGTCGCACCACCGCAGCTTTTAACGACTGCGGTACGGATCCCTCTCTCAAAGAAGCGGTGACCACCGCCTGGATCCCGCCGCGTGCTACCTCTCTGCTAGCCGAAACCAGCCAGGAGGGGCACGGGTCCAATAAACAGGTGGAGGTACCCATCACTCCCACAGCCCTGTCCACATCCTCGGGAGAAACAGGCCCAAACTCTTCCCATAATGATGGACTAAGACTAGCCCCTGTCAACTCAATGGACTCTGCCCAGCCGGAGTCCAGATTTGACCGAATCTGAGCGACTTTATCCGACAGAAACTCAGCGAATTCCTCAGCTCTGCCTTGTAAGTGTTCCTCGCTCCCCCCTTTTGCAAGAAGGGAGCGAGTCACCCTAAACAAGGCGGCTGGGCGAGAATCTGCGGACGCAATAAGAGCGGAAAAATAGGATCGTTTTGCCGCCCTTATCGCCACTAAATAAGATCTGATGTAAATTCTTAATAGTGTTCGATCAGACTCGGTTTTTCTGGCCCTCCAGCGGCGCTCCAGACGTCTCTTCTGGCGTTTCATCTCCCGGAGCTCCTCGGTAAACCAGGGAGCTTTCCGGAATCCACTGCCATAGAGAGGTCGCTTAGGCGCAATTCGGTCTAGAGCCCCTGATGCTGCGGTGTTCCAAGCAGCCACCAGGGAGTCAGCCGAATTGTGTACCAGGGTTTCAGGTATTTCCCCAAGTTCCCTCTGGAATCCTTCCGGTTCCATTAGGCGCCTGGGGCGGAACCACTTAGTCGGTCCCGCCTCCCTGCGGGGGAGGAATGGGGCTGCGAAATCCAGCCTCAGTAGGAAATGATCTGACCATGACAGTGGGGTGATGACTTATGTAGCTGGGAGGCAGGTACGTTAAGAAAAGGCCCACCTGCACCCCTAAGTCCAACTTCAGAAGGAGCGTCTCACACCCAACAATCTCCGGGGCAGGGATCCTACGAGGATGCAGACTTCTGAGCATTATTATAGCCACTCCTCCCCCCTTCCCTGGGGTCTGGAATGATGCTGCACTGAGAATCCATCTGGGCATATCTCGGAGAGCTACTCCCCCTCCTGGCCCAGCCAGGTCTCAGTTATACAAACCAGGTCCGCCCCCTCCTCGGTGATTAAATCACGTATCAGGGGGGCTTTGTTGATGATTGACCTGGCATTAAGCAGCAGCATCCTGAGCCCAGGGCCCTGAAAACCCTGGTTGCCAGGAACTCAGGTTGAGCAAGATGGAACCACATCGGAGGGGCCGGAACAAGGGATCACTTGCAAGCAGCGAGGTCTTATTCCCCGAGAGCGGCCCACCCCTCTGCTTCCGCCATATCTGCCTCTTCCCATTATGACCGAGATGTTCCAGCTCTCGTCCTTGCCAGAGACCCCTCCCCCTCCCCACTGGTCTCCCTCCCTCCCTGCAGGCCATACATACCACTTTCACAATGTAGGGCAACTGAGCCCTCCCGCTCGCTTCTGCTTCTGCACTCAGCGGGGGGGGGAGAACGAGATCCCAGTCCATGACCTTTCTATTGTTTTGCACTCATTCTAATGTTCAAATATCCATCTCATCCATCCCCATACTCACTCACACCCATACTGCATCTCAGAGGAGGAGATTTCAATTTAAAGTTTTTAAAAGAGGCAGGCACATCGAGGTGAGGGTGTGCTGGGGATATAAGGTATAACTGTGTGTTGGGGATATAGGTGTGCTGGGGATATAGGTATAACTGACCTATAACCTAGTCTGTATTGCAAAATAATTATTCAGAAATTCTGGGCTATCAAAACAGTCCAACTTGTGTTCATTTATAGTGATATGTATAGAAATATTTATAGCATCCATATCTTATCCCTGCTTCATCAGTAGCCTGGAAGAATATGCAATTATTGTATGTTATTTTGTTCAGATTTCAAACTAGAACTTTGGGGAAAGGATAAATCTGAGCCAAAGGGATTAAATTTAGAAATACTGATTCATCAAGTACTATCAAATGTTTAATGTCTTACTATTTCAAGAAAACAAGCAAGTTTGCTGTCAACAAATCAGTACAGTGTGATAACAACTGAAAAGGAAATGGTCTTCCTAATCCCCTTTTCCTTTTCTTTCCTTGTTAAAAATCTTCTAATCTGATTGAACAGCAGATGGCAACAGCTACAAAATTCAGCATTTCTTCCTGTGACTAGTGAAAATGAGACGTTGTACTTACCTGAGACGTCCATTCTCGTAGGGTGGAGCTAGCCTCCAAGAATTGGGTTGACACTGCCCTCTAGCCAATCAGGACTGAGTCTGGAAAATGTATAAATAGTACCTGGTTCCCTCAGTTCCCCTCTTTTGAAGAGGGACGAATTCAAAACTCTATGTGCCAATCACGAACCAACAAACCTTATTAAAAACAGACAGTCAGAAAAAAACAATAATTGAACCATTCTAAATATCTAGAGGACCTAAATACCTACACATATAAACAATCCTACGGAGCTAATTCCTACATACCTAGTCACACAGAAAAATACACAACCCAGCCAGTGCAACAGTACAGAAGGGCGGGACTTGGAGGCTAGCTCCACCATACAAGAATAGACATCTCAGGTAAGTACAACGTCTCATTCTCCATAGTGGGTGGAGCTAGCCTCCAATAATTGGGATATACCAAAGTAGTTCAGTCCCTAGGTCGGGCCGTCTGACTGTGGCTGGGACCCCCACTGTCCATTGTTACCTGCTGTAGCACCCTGCACCCAAAATCAGCTTCCTGGGAGGCGAAAGCGTCCAGTCTATAGTGCCGAACAAATGGCGTAGGTGATGACCATGTGGCCGCACGGTAAACCTCCTCAATGGAAGCCCTGGTATTCCATGCCGCAGTGGTGGCAGCACTGCGAGTCGAATGAGTAGTTATTCAGCCAGGGCGTGGTAAGGACTGCCGGTCGTAGGCCAGAGCAATGACAGTGGGAATCCATCGACCCATGTGGATGAGGATGCTTTCCGACCCATGGAGGCGGGTTGGAACAAGACAAAGAGTGCCCCAGTCCAACGAAAGTCGGACATGCATTGGAGATAAATGTCTAGGGCATGCCTCACATCCAGGAGGGGCCACTGTCTTTCAATGTCAGAGGAGGGAGAAGGGTAAAAGCAAGATAATACAATCTCTTGAGCCCAATGGAAGTATGAGTTTACCTTTGGCAGAAAGGTAGGGTCCAACCACAATCCCACCCAATCCTGGTGGAAAACACACAGGTCACATCTCACAGACAGGTCTGCCAGTTCGGAGATGCGCCAGGCAGACATAACAGCCACCAAGAACACCACTTTGTAAGTAAGGTGGGCAAGTGAAACAGATTGTAAGGGCTCAAGGGGCTACCCGTGAGTGCAAGAAGTACTTTGGATAAGTCCCAGGTAGGATACCTATGTACCACGGGCGGACAACAGTTGACCACCCACTTGAGGAACCTGTGTAGCAATGGATGAGATGACAAGGAGACCAAAGATGCACAAGTCAAGATGGTGGACAAGACTGTGACCTGGTGACGGAGTGTATTGGGGGAAAGTCCCTTAGCTAACCCCTGGCAAAGGAATTGGAGGACATTGATTATTGACAATTCCACTGGAGAATACCCCTCCTGGGCACACCATGTACAGAAGGTCCACCAGGTGGCTGAATAAGTACGCTGTGTGGACTGTTGCCTAGAGTCCAGCACAACTTCCAGAACGTCCTCTGGGACCTGTCGGGACCTTAGAGTGAGCCGCTCAGGCGCCAGGTGGGACAATTGCAACCAGCGTGGCTCTGGATGCTGGACTGACCCCTGGGCAAGTGACCACTCTGTCGGAGGGACCCTCCAGGGGGGTGAAACTGACACAGAGACCAGATCGGCATACCAGGCTCTCCTGGGCCAATAGGGGGCCAGGAGGACCACCTCAGCCCTCTCCTCCAGCAGCTTACTGATCACCCTGGGTTATCACTGGTATGGGGGGGAAGCGTATAGCAACCCCTGAGGCCATGGACAATGAAGGACATCCATTCCCTCTGCCCCCTGAGTCCAGTACCTGGTCATGAACCTGGGCAGTTCAGCATTCCCCGGGGTGGCGAACAGATCCATGATGGGCAGACCGAAGTGTCCCACTACTTGCTGGAACAGATCCGGATGAAGTCTCCACTCCACCGGGTCGATCTGATGCCGGCTGAGCCAGTATGCCCTCGTATTGCTCACCACGGAGATGTGCTCAGAGAGAGACTTCAAGTTCCTTTCCGCCCAGAGTCCCAACTGCATGGCTTCGGACATTAACTGCCTGGACATGGTCCACCTGTGCCGATTTATGTGGGCCTTGGTGGCCACATTGTCTGTAAGTATCAGCACATGCTGCTTTGACAGGAGGGGTCTGAACTGCTGTAGGGCGAGAGACGCCACCCGGAGCTCTAATAGATTTATGCTCAGGGCAGACTCTGTCAGTGACCAGGTGCCCTGGGCCACATGTGACCCTGTGTGGGCCTCCCACCCCAGTGTGCTGGCATCCATGATAATGATGATTGGACACGGTGGCAAGAAGGAAGTGCCCCTGTGGATTGCTGCTGTTGTCCACCACCGAAGCAACCCTCTACCGGAAGTGGGAGTCTCACCTTGTCTGGAGAAATGGTGTGGTTTGTACGCTGAAAGGATAAAAGATATCATTGAAGGTCCCTGGAGTGCAAGTGAGCCCATGGGGTGATGTGGATGGCGAAGATCATCTTGCCCAGGAGGGAGGGAAACAGGTTCAGGGGAACCGAGGTTTGATGCAGAACTTGCTGGACTAACTTCCAATAGGTTGTCTCTCTGTTCCTGGGTCAGGTACACCTTGTACTCCAGGGAGTCAACAATGGCGCCCAAATGAACTATCCTGTTGGAGGGAATGAGCTGGCTCTTGTCCTAGTTAATCAAGAACCCATGGTGATTAAGCGTATCAAGGAGTACCTGGATGTCTCCCTCAGCCTGGGACAGGGAGGTGGACTGGATGAGTATATTATCCAGATAGCACTGGACCCTGATGGGGATGGACCATAGCAGTCAAGGCAGCCAGTACCTTGGTAAATGCCCTTGGCGCTGAGGATAAGCCGAAGGGAAGGGCCCCGTATTCATAATGCACCCCTGCATAACAAAATCACAAGTATTGGTGATGTGCTTGGCGAATCGGGATGTGGAGGTAAGCCTCCGAGAGATCTATGGATGCAAGTAGATCTCCCTTCCTGATACTTGCCAGAATTGATTTCAGGGTGTGCATTTTGAATTTCTTGTGGAAGATATATTTATTTATTTTATTTATTTAGATGCTCTTATAGGCCGCCCAATCCCGTGGGACTCAGGGCGGCGTACAGCATGAATAAGAAGCGTACATTTAAAAACAGTAATCATAATTTAAATTAAAATATAATTAAAAAGAAAAACATTATAAACACAACATTCAGGGGGAATCTGATTATCCTATTCACCCCATCTGCCGGAAGAGCCATGTTTTTAAGGCTTTACGGAAGGCCAGCAGGGTGGGATGGTCCGGATCTCTGGTGGAAGTTGGTTCCAGAGGGACGGGGCTCCCACAGAGAAGGCCCTCCCCCTAGGCCCCGCCAGTCGGCATTGTTTGGCCGACGGGACCCGGAGGAGGCCCTCTCTGTGGGACCTAACCGGTCTTAGGGAGGTATGTGGTAGGATGTGGTCCTGCAGGTAACCTGGCCCTGAGCCATGTAGGGCTTTAAAGGTAACGACCAACACCTTAAATTGCAACTGGAGACTAATTGGTAGCCAATGCAGCTGGCGAAGGAGAGGTGTTACATGGGTGTATCTTGGTACACCCACTACAGCTCGCGCAGCTGCATTCTGTACCAACTGGAGTCTCCGGATGCTCTTCGAGGGTAGCCCCATGTAGAGCGCGTTACAGTAGTCTAGCCGTGAGGTGACAAGGGCATGAGTGACTGTGAGCAAGGCCTCCCTCTCCAAGTAAGGTCGCAATTGGTGCACAAGACGGATCTGTGCGAAGGTCCCCCTAGCCACAGCTGAAAGATGTTGATCCAATTTTAGCTGTGGGTCTAGGAGGACACCCAAATTGCGAACCTGTTCTGAGGGATTCAATTTTTCTCCCCCAAGAACCAAGGATTGACAGTCGACATAGTCCTTGGGAGGCAATATCCAGAGCCACTCAGTCTTGTCTGGGTTGAGCCTGAGTCTGTTCACTCCCATCCAGACCCTCACATCGTCCAGGCAGCGGCACATTACATCAACTGCTTCACTGAATTGACACGTGGTGGAGATGTACAACTGGGTATCATCAGCATACTGCTGATACCTCACCCCATGTCGTCGGATGATCTCACCCAGCGGTTTCATGTAAATGTTAAACAGGATGGGCGAGAGGACCGAGCCCTGTGGCACCCCGCAAACCAGGGGCCTAGGGGCCGACCTCTGTCCTCCTGTCAACACCGACTGCGTCCTATCAGAGAGGTAGGAGGAGAACCACCGTAGAACAGTGCCTCCCACTCCCATCTCCCCAAGACGACGCAGAAGGATACCATGGTCAATGGTATCGAAAGCCGCTGAGAGGTCAAGTAACACCAGGATGGAGGAATAACCCCCATCCCGGGCTCGCCAGAGATCATCCATCAGCGCGACCAAAGCAGTCTCCGTACTGTAGCCGCGCCTGAAACCCGATTGAAAGGGATCCAGATAATCAGTATCCTCCAATAGCCGCAGGAGTTGGAGCGACACCACCTTCTCAACAACTTTACCCAAAAAGGGTAAGTTGGAGACTGGAGGAAGTTTTTTAAATCCGCTGGGTCCAGGGAAGGCTTCTTGAGGAGGGGCCTCACCACCGCAGCTTTTAAAGGCTGTGGGATGGATCCCTCTCTCAAAGAAGTGATCACAACCGCCTGGAGCCAGCCGCGTGACACCTCCCTGCTGGCAGAGACCAGCCAGGAGGGGCACGGGTCCAATAAACAGGTGGAGGCGCTCATCGCTCCTATGGCCTTGTCCACATCCTCAGGAGTGACAGGCTCAAACTCGTCCCATATAACAGGACTAAGACTCACCCCTGTCATCTTGGCTTGCCCTGTCCAAATGGAGTCCAGGTCTGTCCGAATCTGAACAACTTTATCCGCCAGAAACTGAGAAAATTCCTCAGCTCTGCCCTGCAAGGGATCTTCAACTCCCCCTTTGGCTAGGAGGGAGCGAGTCACCCTAAACAGGGCGGCTGGGCGGGAGTCGGCAGACGCAATAAGAGCGGAAAAATGCGAGCATTTTGCCGCCCTTATCGCCACTAAGTAAGACTTAATGCAAGTTCTTAAAAGTGTCCGGTCAGACTCAGCTTTACTGGCTCTCCATCGTCGCTCTAGGCGTCTCTTTAGGCGCTTCATCTCCCGGAGCTCCTCAGTAAACCAAGGAGCCCTCTGGGATCCGCTACCACGGAGAGGCCGCAAAGGCGCAATCCGATCTAAAGCCCCCGTTGCCGCCCGATTCCAGGCAGCCACTAGAGCCTCAGATGAATCGTGTACCAGGGAGTCAGGTATTTCCCCAAGTTCCCTCTGAAATCCTTCAGATTCCATTAGGCGCCTGGGGCGGAACCACTTAATCGGCCCCGCCTCCTTGTGGTGGAGGAGTGGTGCCATGAAATCCAACCTCAGAAGGAAATGATCTGACCACGACAAGGGTACTGTGACTAAACCCCTCAGCCTCAGATCATCTCTCCACTGCCCCAAAAGAAACACAAGGTCAAGTGTGTGACCTCCCTCATGAGTCGGACCCTGAACTACTTGGGTCAGGTCCATGGTTGTCATGGAAGCCATGAACTCCTGGACTGCCTCCGAGGTTTCACCGGGTGATGGCAGATTAAAGTCCCCCAGCACCATCAACCTGGGGAACTCAATCGCCAGCCCTGCTACCGCCTCGAGCAGAACAGGCAGGGCCTTTGCAACGTAGCTAGGAGGCAGGTACGCTAGCAAAAGGCCCACCTGGACCCCTAAGTCCAACTTCAGAAGGAGCGTCTCACACCCAACAATCTCTGGGGCAGGGCTCCTTCGAGGATTAAGGTTCTGGCGAGCTATAATCGCCACTCCTCCACCCCTTCCCTGGGGTCGCGGCTGATGCTGAACTGAGAACCCGTCCGGGCACATCTCGGAGAGGGGAACCCCCCCTCCTGGCCTAGCCAGGTCTCAGTAATACATGCCAGGTCCGCCCCCTCTTCCAGGATTAAATGCCGTACAAGGGGGGCCTTGTTGGTAATTGACCTGGCGTTCAACAGCAGCAGCTTGAGCCCAGGGCCCTGACATCCCTGGTTACCAGGACCTCGGGTTGAGCAAGATGGAACCAAACCAGAGGGGCCAGAACAAGAAATCGCTTGAAGACAGCGAGTTCTCATTCCCCGAGAGCGGCCTACCCCTCTGCTCCCGCCATACCTACCTCTCCCTGTTATGACCGTAATCCTCCCGTCCCCCATCCCATCAGAGATCCACTCCCCTCCCCTACTGGTCCCCCCCTCTCCCGACAGACCATGCATACCATTCATACTACACCTGGGAATGAACCTAAGCCCCCCTCCACTTCTGTTTCCACACTCAGCAGAGGGGGACAAAGACCAAACCCCCGGCTTACTCATTCCACTATAATCCATAAAACTCTATCACACAATCATAACCATTCATAGCCCACACCATAACCACAGTCACACTGCTTCTGGGGTAAAAATTGCAAGGTTACTTATCACAAATGTTAAAATCAATAAAATTAATAAGGAGCATGTAAAGATAATCTCATTAAAAATTAAGTCAATCCAAGAGTTCCAGTGTCCAGTCATGGGAAGCCAATAGTCCAGGGGCTGATGGTGTGTCTCCTTATCCAGATGGTATCTATAAATCACGAGCTCTCTCCCTCCAGAGTTCGATGTCAATCTGTCATAGGGGGAGGTCCCCCATAAATAAGGGGGGCCTGAGGAGGGGGAACTGGCCACTGTAGCAGTCCAGATGGTGGGCCCGGTCGTCAGTGCGGCCCCAATAATAAACACAGGTGATTCAGTGGTGCTGGCCTGCATAGCAGTATTGTTCAAATCCCGTTTCCAGGCTGTAGAAGGCACGGTGCTCAGCCGATGTTCCCACGGCATTCCAGTCGCCTCTAAAATGGCGACCTCCTTCCTTCCTGCATCCCACTTCAAGTTTCAAGCCAAAGACGTAAAAAAGGGCTGGCCCACAGCAATTCAGTGTTGGCAGTCCCGGGGGATTGCTGGGCGTTCGTCTAAAAGGGCATTCGTCTAGAAGGGCAGAATAACAAGCCGCAGCGAAAAGAATAACAGCTAGAAGGGCAGAATAACAAGCCGCAGCGAAAAGAATAACAAACACCAGCGGCAACGCTTGTTGAAAAAAAGAGCCCAGCTGAGAGCACTCAGCTGGGCGAGTCCAGCCCGAGACTTTGCCGGCCGAGAAATCAAATTCAAATCCCCACTGAAGCAGTACCGATCTGTCTGCTTTACATACCCGGTATTGTCCAATGTCCTTGTTTCCTAGGTTTCCTAGGTTGTTGCAGTCCTGGCCAGTAGCCTTCGCGATGTTATTTAAAAAGAGTTTTTTGATGTTGAAATATTCAAAAAGAGCTCTGCGGCTTTGCGGACGCCATTTTAATACCGCCGGCGTCTTCCCGAGCCTGGAACTCCCGATCTGCCTAGTCCTCGTGGCCAGAAGTCTTCCTCGACCAAAAACAGACTGGCGTGCTCCTGAGGTCTTCCAATTTCTTCCGGCCCGCACAGAGATGGAAAAAGCTGGGTCGGGTCCTTGCAATTCTTCAGGGAGCCGATGAATGAGAGCGGAGGGCAGTTCGTTTGCAACCTCTCCGCTTAGCTCCACCCCCCGAATTCAGATGTTCAGATGCTTTAGGTCCAATATGGCTCTCCACCCTCCCGAGGATTTTGGCACTATAAACAAGATGGAATAGAAGCCCTGCCCCTGTTGATCCTCAGGCATCTGGTGGATGGCTTGAATGTCTAGCAGGTGCTGGATGGCCTGATTCATGAGAACCTGGTTTGCAGAATTTGATGACAAGGTATGAAAAACCTCGGTGTGTGTGTGTGTGTGTGGAAATGAATTCAAGTGAGAGCCCTGAAGCCAGGGTCTCACAAACCCATGCGTCGTTGGTGATTTCCCCCCATTGACTAGCATAGGAAGCCAGGCGACCCCCTATGGGATGATTGGTTGGATGTTTACTTGTTCCGCTGGAAAAGGCAACCGCCAGCCCCTCTAAAGGACCGTTTGAATTGGTTACCCCTGAAGGGTTGGCCCGAAGACAATCTCTGATGGGAACCGTATTGCCCTTGGCTATGCTCCTGATACTGTCCCTAGTAGTTACCCTGATGTCTATTGAAAGACTGGAAGCCCTCCTGGGGAAGGGGGTGGCACAGAAAGGGGCTTTCTGGGTGGCCAAGG
This sequence comes from Diadophis punctatus similis, assembly GCA_023053685.1. Taxonomy (NCBI): domain Eukaryota; kingdom Metazoa; phylum Chordata; class Lepidosauria; order Squamata; family Dipsadidae; genus Diadophis; species Diadophis punctatus. The sequence goes on from JALIGW010000009.1 coordinate 4,944,837, forward strand.
AAAGGACCTTGCGCTTGTCCTTAGTCTCAATCAGGATGGGATTCAGGGCCTCACCAACCAAGGACTGCCCAGTGATTGGGGCAGAGGCTAATTTCCACTTGCACCAAATGTCAGTTGGCCAGCTGCGAAGCCAGGCCATACGGCGCATCACCACCGTGGACCCCATTGACCTAGCTTGGACAGCCACGTGAGCTGCTGCTGATTGAACAGCAGGTTGATTTTGGCTTGTGGATGGAGCTGTCTGGAGTGGGCTTGTGGATGGGGCTGTCTGCTCCCAATGCCAGAGTGAGCTAATAAGAATTCCCTGGCATCCATGGAACTCCCATCCCCTAGGTCCCCCTCCCTGGGTGATGCTAGGTAGGAATGAGTAGGGTAGAGTACTCTGGATTTGGTAATTTCCTTTGTAAAAGGCATCATTTTAAAACTTAACTCCAATTTATAAATCATGTTCTCTTTGTCTTAAAGTTCAGTTCATGAAAAACTGATATTTTCAAATACTGGGGGAAAAATTGATAGTTTGTATATAGTTCCAGTTATGCTGGGCTCACAGACTCCAGAAAAAAGCTTGGTTTTAAACAGTTACTGGAGTGAGTGCTCACTAGGCTTATTTGTTCCTTTTATGTGAGATCTGTAACTTACTACTTCTAAATTCTGCTGAAAGCCCTTGTTCAAGCCATCTGCTATCCCAAAATAGATAGCTCTCCCTCTTTAATTTTTCCTATTCTTTACTTGTCTGGGTATTCAATTCCGAATTTAACAATTTTAATGTAAAATTTTACTTTTTTATAATGTTAGCAGCAATCACAAATCTTGTATTATAGAAATCATAGACACAGAGACATGATTTCTTGAGCAAAGCTTGTCTAAGTTAGGAAGGAAAATCTCTCTGAGCTGAGCTGCTCCCGTGTTTAGACGGTCTGGCTCTCTCGGACTTGCGTTTATTTTTTATAACAAGTTTCTTGTATATACAAGTATAAAAGATTAACTTTTACTAATTTAGTTACAATGGATAAATGGTTAATAGCAATAGCAATAGCACTTAGACTTATATACCGCTTCATAGCGCTTTACAGCCCTCTCTAAGCAGTTTACAGAGTCAGCATATTGCCCCCAACAATCTGGGTGCTCATTTTACCCACCTCAGAAGGATGGAAGGCTGAGTCAACCTTGAGCCGGTAAGATTTGAATCACCGAACTTCAGCTAGCAGTCAGCTGAAGTACCTTGCAGTGCTGCACTCTAACCACTGCGCCACCTCGGCTCTTAATACATAACATACAGACAGATCATGTCAAGGTGTGATTGCTAACTAAACAGAAGAATGTCTAATTAACTTTTTTTACTTTAGACAAACAGAAGAGTTTTAATTAATTTAGATAAACAGAAGCTGAGTAAATAATCATTTCCTTAAGCTGAATAAATAAGTAGGTTGCTTATTCAATATCAACCAGACAGGCATTCCACATTCTTGGCAAATAATCAACCTACATTGTGTGATCACAAACTCAATAGATATTAATTTTTCAGAAAAGGAAGGGAAACTACATACACCTTCCTGGGTATTAATAGTTAGTAACAGTGTTTTCTGTTGGAGAACAAGCTTTTCATCAATCAATATATTATTATAATGGGAAACATTTGCTTCAGCAGTTTATGAAGGAGAGCCTACAATGTGCTTGATTTCCTCCAGAATCTTTTGCTGAACATTTGCTACGTTCTTCTTTGCTGCAATGAGCAACTTTTCAATCTCTTCAGCAGAATAGCTCAACTTGAAAGTGGAGAATTGTTTTCCATATTTAGCAATTTCACCTAAAGAATGAGACAGAATTTAATTTTTTAAAAAAAAATTAATTAGGAGGCACAGAGTACACAGATTATCTGAATTCTAGAAGAAAGTTATATTTTACCAAGAGTAATTATTAAAGTCTAGCAAAATAAAGAATGGTGGTCATCACCAGGTTTCAATTACCTTTAATCTTCCTTGGATAAAGTAAATGTTGTTTGGAAAGTATACAATTAAATGAAAATAATTAATGACAACAGTAGCAGTTAGTGCTGCTTTTCAAAGGGGCACTACATTTCAGCAGCAGCCTGATAAATCATCTCGTTTAAGCTACTTCCTGAAGAATATGGTTCCTTCATATTTAGGAGTAAGAAAACATGCTCATTTGCTTTGCTTATTTTTGGACTTCTACAATTTTAATATGTAGAAAAGCCTTACAATTAGGTACCAAAAATTGCTAAAGGATTTTTATATAGGAATGTTGAGAGGCTTCTTCAGTCCTGTCAGATCTCCCAGGTAAACCAGACAGGAAACGTGACAAAATGAACTAATTCTGCCTTACTGCACGGTTACATTTATAAAATCTTGCAAGTCTGAAAGCACAAACTTCCTGCCTCAACTGTTAACATGTCCATTAAGGCAACTCTTTCCTAAATTTCTTTCCACGGTTGGGTTCCTGCTTCTCTTCCCTGTTTGCTTCCTAGGCAGCATATCATACTTTCTTTCCCCATGATCATTTATAGATTACATTACAAGCATGTTGAATTACTGGTCATGACTTTCAGATGATCTACATCGTTTGTTTTTAAAAACCATGGCATGTCTTTAGCTCAAGGAGAAAAATCATGTGCCAAGGCATTGCCAAACCCGTTCACAGAGACCTAGCAAACTCTACAACTAATCAAATTTAAATTAGACTATTTTATAACGTTAGGAGGATTTCAAAGCCAGGAACATTTATATTTCAAAAGGTCCTTACCCAGATTTTGGTCACCACCAACAGAACAAAATATTTGACATTATAAATCCTGTTTTGACTTACTAAAGAGGGTTTAATTCTGTGAAACTTTTTAAATAGAAAAACAGAGGGAGTAAAGAAAATATAGTATTAGAGATGAAAATATGTCAAAATGGTAGACACAAGAATTAGAAATTGTTTTATTTTAAGTATTAAGAGGATTCAGCAAATGTAACATATTCAATATTGTTTGTCCCCAATACTTTTTTCACATTTTTCTCAAGTGATTCTCATTTCCAGTTTACCTGGGCAGTTGATTTTGTTGAATAATGGACAATGTATAATAGTTGGCATGTGTTCTCCTCTGAAGATATAGTAATCTGATGGACTATCTTGATCTTGTAATGCATTCTCATCTATTTTTGGAAATGGAATTGCATGTGCTTCACAATATTCAGCAGCTTTTTTAATTGTCTAACCAATGAGGAAAGAGAAAACATTAATATAAAGAAGTAGTTGCTGGCTAATTAGAATGAATATTTATAGTTATTTTTTGTGTTGCATTTAGAGTCTAGGTTCTCTAAGAACTCAACCCTGGAAAGAGGAAAATAATTTATCATATTTCCCTTCAATAGTCTAGTAATGCCAAAACTTTATCAGAATTAGGGAATACCAGAATATGAAGAAATTGTACTAAAGGTTCTCCCATAGAAACATATAATTTTATGAAAAGAAATTATCAAGAGGTAGCTACAGCACTGCCAAGGAAATATAAGGATGAGATTTTATCTAATTCTAATTCTAATTCTCTCCTATCTACATTACTTTTCAAGTATAATTTTAAAAACAAATAATATACTCATATTTTTTGGAGTATAAGATGCACCGGAGTATAAGACGCAGCTTAGTTTTTGGGGAGAAAAACAAGGGGGGGGATTCTGCTTCTGCCTACCAGCGTCCTTAGCCTGGTCAGTTTCAGCACATTAGTCTGCTTGTTCTTTCTGTGCCAATTCAGGAAGCTCAAACTGCCCAAGGAGCTGCTGATATAGTTTTACAGAGGAATTATTGAGTCTGTCATCTGCAACTCTATAACTGTCTGGTTTGGTTCTGCAACCCAACAAGACAGACACAGACTTCAGAGGATAATCAGAACTGCAGAAAAAACAATTACTGCCAACCTGCCTTCCACTGAGGATCTGTATACTGCACAAGTCAAAAAGAGGGCCGTGAAAATATTTACTGACCCCTCGCATTCTGGACATAAAATGTTTCAACTCCTACCCTCAAAACGTCGCTATAGAGCACTGCACACCAAGACAACTAGACACAAGAACAGTTTTTTTCCCGAATGCCATCACTTTGCTAAACAAATAATTCTCTCACCACTGTCTAACTATTCACTAAGACTGCATTACTATTACTATTAGTCTTCTCATTGTTCCTATCACCCATCTCCTCCCACTTATAACTTGTTGCTTGTATCCTTACGATTTACCGTATTTTTCGGAGTATAAGATGCACCTTTTTACCTTCAAAAAGAGGGTGAAAACTTGGGTGCGTCTTATACACCGAATGCAGCCCCACCCAGCCATCACCACCCTTTGGCCTCTGCCTGCCAGCAATTTACCTCTTTGCAGCAAACAGGGCAAAGCACAAGAAGAGCACAAGAAGAGATAAACTGCCTCCCAATCTACAGCTGACAGGCTTGCAAGCCACATGGTAAAATGAAACTAACTACGGTGGCTGTAATGTGACAAAATGCTGGGAGATAAACTGCTGGCAATATTAGATTGCTTTAATTGAAAGAAGGCAAGCTATAGCTGCTATGGCTCAGAGCTAGAGCTCTTGCCTCACAATCAGGAGGTTGTGAATTCTATCCTAAGTAGAGGCAGATTCTGTTAATATGTTATTTTGTTAAATGTTTGTAGAGTGTTCAAATTATTAGACTTATTTTTTAAAGACTGCTTTATTATTGTTCTAGACAACTTAACAAAATGAAGAAGCTTTTTAAAATAAATGCTTGCTCTGAAGTGGCCCAGTGCTATTGTATCTTCTTTTAAATAGCAGAGAATACTTCCAGAAAGCCACATCAATTTTAAAGATCTGTAAAAGTATAATCTGAAATGTCCTGTTTTAGTATTAAGTATTAGTATTAAAAGAAGGCCGCTGAGAAACCCTGACTTAGTCATGTTTGGAGTAGATCTATTTAAATAATTGGGAGGAGTTAGTGTGATTACATTTAAGAAAACTTTCTGGGATTAATATACTGCCATAAATGTACATTTCTCCAATTCTTTGCCATTTCTATGGGTCAGGCACACATGCACAGAAATACACAGCAAACAGTGTATATCATCTGTGCTGTTTGCTGTTTGCTGTTTGGCAAATTGCTGGGAGGCAGAGGCCTTTTTTCCTTGTTTTCCTCCCCCAAAACTAAGGTGCGTCTTATACTCCGGTGCGTCTTATACTCCGAAAAATATGGTATATCAATATTGATTGTTCCTTTATTGCTTATTGTACCCTATGACAATCATTAAATGTTGTATCTCATGATTCTTGACAAATGTATCTTTTCTTTTATGTACACTGAGAGCATATGCACCAAAGACAAATTCCTTGTGTGTCCAATCACACTTGGCCAATAAAGAATTCTATTCTATTCTATTCTATTCTATTCTATTCTATTCTATTCTATTCTATTCTATTCTATTCTATTCTATTCTATTCTATTCTATTCTATGGTTGTGAGTGCTTGTGTACACGCACAGGCTTCACTCACACACACCTTGTTGGGGCTGCTAAGCAGCTTCAAAAGCACAGCTGATCATTGGAGGGAGCTCCAGTGAGTAAAGCAGGCAAAGCGTGGAAGCAGTAAGATAAGGCAGCTGCTGTTCCAGGTTGCCATTTTGGGCTTCAAGCCTTGCGTTTTCAGCCTCTAAACACTCTGTTTCAGAGCTGTTCAAGGCTGCGGAGATCACCAAAGCACATCACTGCCAATCGCTGCCTGAAAACGCAATGCCACAGAGGCCCAAAATGGGGTGTGCGGAGGCCTAAAATGCAATGTGCAGAGGCCAAAAATACGATGCCCAGAGGTGGCGATTGGCAGTGAAGTGCTTTGGCGATCTCCACAGACTTGAACAGCTCTCAAATGGAGCATTTGGAGGCTGAAAACATGAGGCATGGAGCCCAAAAATGCAAGCCATTGTTTGTGACAATCTGCAGCCAGGAAGAGGACTCATGGAGGCTGAAGGGTGGGAGACGGTGGGTGGACGGGGCTACATTCAGAGAATAAGATGCACCCAAATTTTCAGCCTCTTTTGGGGCTGAATACAGTATGTCTTGCTGAATCATGGAAGCATTATCCTTCAACTGAATTTTGGCATGTAAAATGGCTTCTTTATTTTAAATGAATTACCAGAAAAGGATCTCCAGCACTGAAGTCAAAAGACAGAATCAACTTCACCTGCCTCTCAGGACGCAGAACTGATGGATATGCTGTATTTATAGTGAGACCAGCATCAATCAAAGATATGATGGGATTACTTGTGAGTTCAGGAAATTCAACATCAGCTAATCATATGAAATGAAACAGAACATCAGTGATAACTCTATACACACCAACAAAGTTGTTCTAGTGGCTGTATGGCAAGAAACCTGACATTACTAAATATTTTAATTGAAATCTAACATCACTTGAACTGTCTGACAGTAAGTAACAGGAGAACATATGTATGTAATTGGGAGGTAGACAGAGTGCATTCCTGTAGAAACACTGTTGCGAATATGCAATGCTTAGAGCATTGAGAACTTAAAGACCATACTCTTGCAGAAGTAGTCAATTAGATGGGAGCATTTTTCTGGAAAAGAAATTTGTTGGACAGGTACATTTCCTATCAAGTAAAAAAGGAGGAGAATTTTAGCCCAAAGGGGAACAGCAATTATTTTTCCCATTGGTACTATCTTAAGCAATCCTTCTTGCTTCTCATTCCTCCCTCTCCCTTCTTTTCTTGTTTGCATACATTGTTAGATGACATCCAGTGCAAAATTTCCCATACTGAGTATTTTCCAATTCTTCTATAAGAACACAGGAATAGAAGGCAAATAGGAAAAGATTTTGATGATAACCCCAAGATGTATATATGCTGTGTTTTTAATGCAAGATTATGATAATGTTCTCAGTTGTGATCCTACAGATATATAGTATACAAAATGAGTAATATAATAAGGATGAAACCTTACAACAATGGTACAGGAAATTATTGATTCTTCCCCATGACCAATTTAAAAGGCATAAACATGTTTTTTTCACCATTTTAAGACACATCTGATGGTAGTCATTGGTAAAATCTAAAAGAAATGACAGTGAGAGATAAAATTATAAAGAGCTGAAATGCCAGCTATTCCCCATTCACTTTTTTAAATATTTGAAGTCTAGATGTTGCTTTTCTAACATATGGTATTAAATATTAGGAAATAAAGAAATGGAACATGAAATATGAAAATATATAGAATATATTTATTATTTTGTCAGCCTCCTACAAAAAGCATGCTTAACAGCTGCTGGTTATTCCATTGCAATTTATAGTCTCAGAAGTGAAATATTTTCATTTCTCCCAATGACACAGTGAGCCCTATTGGAATCCTTATGAAAAATGTTAAAAGTAGATGTGTCCAATTATTCCAATTAATTATTCACTTGGAATAGACCATTATAATTAAATTGCTATGACAATGAAATATCAGTCTTCTGTAAAGCCTTTTTAACTATGTTTTGTTAAAACCCAGATTTTTCAGAAGGCCTTTAGTGAATAAAACACTAGACAAAGATCAACACCAATTTTATTATTGCTTACCATGTTTATAGTTTTGTTTTCTAATACTTAAAGATCTAAATATGGGTTTTATATTATGTTTGTTTGTTTGCTACCAAGAACCTGTGAGGTGGTTTGTACATCTATTAAAAAAATTACACAATACATTAAAGAAGCCATGCAGTATGGATAATCATTAAGGCATGGCTCCTCAAACTATGGCCCACGGGCTGCATGTGGCCCGCCAAAGCCATTAATCTGGCCCGCACAGAACCACGAGGCTGCCCCACCCACATCACCCCACCCACCCTTCGGCTGAGTGCAGGACTTACCTTCGCAAGCCCCGCGGGCTGGAACTGAAAGGTAATGCCAACAATTTTGGCCTGCAGAGACGTTCTGGAGGCAGAGGAGGTGAAAAATGGGGTGCACAGACCAGAGGTGGGTTCCTGCCAGTTTGGATTGGTTCTTTAGAACCAGCAGTGGGAATTTCCCCCTGCTCACCGAACTGGCAGTGATTGTCAGCTGGCCATGCCCACAAACCGGCTATCTCGGCAGTGCCATATTTTTTCTTATTTTTCACTTCTGCGCATGTGCAAAAGCTGTTTTTTGTGGCACAGTGCAGCGTAGGAGGAAGTGAACCAGTAGCAAGGTAAGTCAGAACCCACCCCTGGCACAGACACCCCAGGAGGCCAAAAAACAGGTGAAAATGGCCCATTTTTGGTCAAAAAATGGGCCATTTTGGCCTGTAGTATGCTGCTAGATGTGGGAGAGGTGAAAAATGGGGTGCACAGATGGCCCAGGAGGCCAAAAAATGGGCAAAACCAGTCCGTTTTTTACCTTCCCTGCCTCCAGAAGATAGATAGATAGATGATAGATAGATAGATGATAGATAGATAGGTAGGTAGGTAGTTAGGTAGGTAGGTAGGTAGGTAGGTAGGTAGGTAGATAGATGATAGGTAGGTAGGTAGGTAGGTAGGTAGGTAGGTAGGTAGGTAGGTGTTTCTCAATCTCCTTGGCGCTGAGAAGAATTGCTGCAAAACTGAATTTTCTGAAGTGGACTACTATACTCCTAAACAACTGAAAAAATGATCTAGTAAAAAGAAGTAAATCAAAAGAGCAACATGCAAACAAAAGCAAATTAAACACCCCCAGGAGCAAAACAAATTAAAGTTTAATTTGTGTGCATTGTTTAATGGACTGTTCAATTGGCCACGCCCACCTAGCCACACCCACCCAATCACATGACCACCTAGCCATGCCCACCCAGCCGGTTCACTCCCCCAACAGTCTAAGAGACCATGAATTTGCCCCGTGTTTAAAAAGTTTGAGGACAGCAACTGTTTACCTGTCTACTCTTTTTCAGATATTATTCTTTTTGCCACTCTGTAATATTCTAATATTCTATCCTATTAATAGATTGTGTAGATTTTTATATTTTTTAAAAAAATCCATTGAATTCTGATTGCCTTAAGAGATCCAGAGGCTCTGAAGAAGAATGAAGCAACATGACAACCACTTGCCTCCAAAATCAGCATCCAAAGTTTTGAATAATGTCATGTACTCTTCCTTTTTTCTCTGTTCATCTGCAGAATACCAGGTGTCACGCATCTCTCTGACCAACTGATAGCTTTTGCTGGAATTATAATCTTTATGGAAATGGAAGATGGGAATTTTAGTGAACTAAGCAGCTTTTATTCAATAAGTACATTCCATGTATGACGTACCCTAAATTTACATTTGGTTTGGGCTAACAAGGAAGCATTTTAAGATGGCAAGCCAATTCAGTTCATCTAAATCAGCAAGACTTTCATTTCAATGATTTAGCGTTCAGCAGAATAGACAGAAAATAATTACTAATTATTTAAATATTTAAACCTTTTTCAGTTTAAAAGAAAACTGGGTCAATTAAAGGTGCAATCAGTAACTTTAGATGGGGATGATTTTTAACAGATAATAGCAAATTTGATTCAATGGCCTTGGATACATTTCTTTATTTTGAACCATTTATAGACTATTCAAAGCTTAAACATGAGTTTTCTTCTAATGGGTGGTAATTTTGGTTTCTTAGGCCTGAAGTTAATTTTAATTTTCTGGATTACACTATTGTAATATAAATTAATTTTAAATTAAATGACATATGCATTATTTGTATTGTATGGCACTTGCGTTTGAATATTCCTTGCCCCTACTCTGGTTTATTAAAATCTTTATTATCTCGATATGGTCACATTTTCTTAGGATCAGGTAGATGATATACAGTATATAACACATATTTTCACAGGGCAATTGTCCTCTTAGAAATCCTTATTGTGCACTCTCATTGTTAAACTGTTGATCCAAAATGGAGAGTATTTGACCTGTCAAGTTGTCTTCCCTTTGGAACACTATTCCCTAAGAGACCCATAAGCCTCCTACAACAATGATTTTGACATGCACTGAAGACCTGGATATTGAGGAAAGGTAAGTCCCTATAATATTTTGTTTGCTTCTTCATTCCCACCCTGCCCCCAACTCCAGGATGCATATAATCTGCTTCTCCATTTTATTGTTCTGGCTTTTTATCCTATAAAGTGCTCAAAGTCATTACATCCATCCATAAACACACTAAAGTCCTTAGGGAGTAGGGCGGCATAGAAGAACCTAATAATAAATAATAAATAAATAATAATAAATCTTTCTTACCTTTTAGTAGATAAGAAATTGTATTAGTTTATTATCTTAATTTAGTAGATAAGAAATCTTTATCTGTTAATAATATTTCAGTGCTACTTTTTAGAAATGTGCACAAAACATGACTTTTGGTTCAGAGGATTCATTTGCAAGCATGACATGACCTAATTAGGTGGTTTACACAGCCCAGAGAAGGGATGGAATATTCTAGATATCTCTGGAACTTTCAATTTACCAATCAGTAGATTTTGCACATATCTACTGCTTTTATTCTATTACTATTTCCTTTACTGACTAGTTGTTGGCTTCCTTTCAGATTATTATTTAAAACTGAATATGTCTAGATTAATGTAATTATTATTATCTGTTTTGAAGGGGTAGATTTTGGTATAATACAAATTTGTATTCTGGAATTGGTCTATTAGATAGCTGAATTGTTGTGGAATCAGGCAATATTGGAATGGAATTAAATAAATAGATGGAATTGAATGAAACTTCCCAAAACAAACACACATACATACAAATAAAACCATTTTAGGATTAAATATGTATCTAATTCAGAGAATTCTTAAAATAAATATACAATTGAAATCACAGGGAGGGGTTTTAGGTTTGATGGCTAAAGAAAAAACCTGTGACTTTGTTTCCATTTTGGTAATTCCAGCAAAACTTTTATATGCTCAAAGATAGGAACATTTACAGATTCCCACACTGGAAGAATGGGTGTTGAAGTTAATAGAATTGACTCAAGTAGTTCTTTAATCTACCTTGATTAAAGAAAAGACTTTGTCTAACTTTGTTTCTGTGTGGAAATTACTTTTGGACTTTTTGCTAGAAACCCCAAAATGCTATATTAATTTGGGGATTTGATTATTATAAATGTTTATAGAAATACTGGGTATTGAATTTTAGATTAAAAAAATTAATATATTTTATATATGTAACTATAAAAAAAAACCTTGGAAACTATCTTTGTTTTCATTTTTATTACTCTGCATCTTTCCTTACCATATAATTTTCCTTCTTAATATTGTTGTTTGTTTTTTTAATGTTTTACGTTTTGTAGAAATTTAAGTGCATTAAAAAAAACCAAATAAAACCTTTATTTTTATATAGGGTTTATATTAACTTACCTTTCAAGATATTTTCTAGGTGATCAAGTTTATCTAGTCCTTCTTTATCTGTAGATTCCAACAACTGCAGTTCCAGGAGTGTCTGATAGCATTCTGAGAGCATATTTAATCTCTTATTGTCTGTTTCTTGACAATTGAAAAGATAAGAATAACAGATTAATAGAATAATAGAGTTGGAAGGGACCTTGGAGGTTACTAATTCAATCTCCTGCTCAATCAGGAGACCCTATACTATTTCAGTTAAATGGCAGTCTTTTAAAAAGCTCCAGTGATGTTTAAGACACCAGGCTAGAGGCTTTGTGTTTAGGCCTGCTTTAAGCACAAAAGCCAGCCATTCTCCCTCAGCCCATGATATCACTCTCAGGAAACAAACCAATCCATGAATCCTATTGCCACCTATGGATGAACATTTGCTTGATCTGAAAAACAGACTGTGCAGCAGAAAATGCTACGGGGAGGTGGGGAGGGAAAGAAAGGGACATATTTGCTATAAATCTTACCTAAATCTTTTGAAGTAATGTCCTCTGATATCTCATATTTGCCAAAATATTTTAAAGCATCTTAAAAGATAAATGAATACATTGTTAGCTACGACAGTTTACTTTTTCTAGCACAATATTGAAATGTAGTTTTCAACAACCAGAAAGATGCTTTAGTCAACATGTTGCCAGAATGTTGGACTGTCTCTATAATTGATTCTTTTAACCATAATACTTCCCTGGCATTTATAATACTTAGTGATATATTTGTATAAACCTTGGAATTCTACTACCCTATGTACTGTACATTATACCCAGCACTGAAAATTTGTATCAGAAACAAGGAAATAGGAGCCTAAAATCAACTAAACCAGTCTATTTTCTGCTAGAAAAGCATTCCATTAAAGCTGACTTTGTCCGCCATCTATAACTACAATAATTACAGAAAGAAAGAGGGTATAAAAACATATCTGGAGAATGCAATTGTTGGCTTATTATATTTGGAGAATAGCATTAGTCAGGTAATGAAACATCTACAAGAAAAAAAGAAGTTCAAGGTACACCAAGGTCTCCACAGTTCAACTCTGAGCTACATATATTCTCTTCTATTGGCAACCTAGGAAATATCTTCCATATCTTTTACTCCTTAGGACTGGGGTAAACACATCTATGCTCTCCAGATATTTTGTAATTCAACATTCATAAGCCTTAGCTATGTGATTACAGATAATGGAATTCATAGATTTGAAAGCTACTACCATAGGTTCTAAGCAGGAGTGGGTTCAGATCGGTTCAGACCGGTTCGCCCAAACCAGTCGCCACCCACTGGTGATGTCACGATGATGTCACCGAACCGGATTGGTTGGTGCCGGTCTGTGGGCACTGCCATCTTTTTGTTTAAAATAATTCGCTTTTTTTTCTTCTGCACATGCGCAGAAGCCGAGTTTCCGGCATTGTGCATGCGATCACCATCTTTTGGGGGGGCATTTTTAATTTTTTTTAATTTGGGGGGGGGTTTCCACTGCGCATGCATGCAGGCGGCCACGAGGTGCAGCCATGTGGTGCGGGAAGAAGCAAACCAGCAGCGAGGTAAGTTGGAACCCACCCCTGGTTCTAAGGTTGGGAAGCAGAGATAGTTGGCTCAATAGACTGCATTTAACTCAGCATGTATATGAATTCTTTGTGATCTCCCCTGACTCACGGACTAATCCAATGTCACACTAATCCGAACACAAAAAGAACAATACCTGATATAGTCTTTGAAATATCTTGCTCGCCTCCAAGGGCACTTCCCCATAAACCTAAAAATAAGGAAAATATCCCCCATATTACAATCTAGTATTTGCAAGAGATCCATTTATTTTAAAAGGACAAAATCCCACCATATAACACAGAAAAGTATTATTAATGGCTCTTGGTTATGTTCTTAAACAACTTATTCCAGAAAACTCTTGATGAAATAATTTATTTGAACTACATATTTTAAATTTTCAGGGGCATGTTCCCTCTCTACATTTCTATTAAGTAGTTATGCAAATACAAAAAGTGTTCCTTTGTTTCAAGGGCAAAATAATTCAGATATGACATACCTTGCAAATAGCAAATATTTTTTTCTCTTTTTTCTCTGATCAGCTGCCCATTTTGAAATATGCTCCCAAAGTATTTGCTATCTACGTATGCCCCTAGTCCAGGAATTCCAACCTCATGAGGGGTAAACTCAAACCAGGTACCTGAAAACATTACAGCAAAAAAAGCAAAAAAAAGAAAGAAGAAGAAGAAGAAGAAGAAGAAGAAGAAGAAGAAGAAGAAGAAGAAGAAGAAGAAGAAGAAGAAGAAGAAGAAGAAGAAGAAGAAGAAGAAGAAGAAGAAGCAGCAGCAGCAAAAATTAACATTCTAATAAAATTAGTAAAATTAAAGTTATTACATTGTCCAGACCTGGACTTCACCCAAGACTACAGAGGCCAAGATTATGATTAAGATTAAGATAAATGCCTTATACAATTTAGAACCATGGTTTATTGTAGATTTCCTTATTCTTATCATGGCATCTGAACACAGACTATTAATTCCCCCTTAGAATTAACTGTAGAAATAAACAGGCTAGAGAAGAAATTAAATTTTATTTACAGCATGTTTAGTGGTTCTGATCCAACAGTGTAACCATGTGACTATAACTATTTTTTTTAAGATGTACATAGAAAAGAACTGGAAATGACATTCAGTTATAGTCACTTCATTATGACTAAGATATTGCCAGTGGAAAAGTTCAACTACAGAATTATTATTACAGATGTTTGCTGAGCTTTGTGAGGCATGAATCACCAATATATTTCTGATCCTTAGTTAAAAAGTATAACATAAGGTTATTTGAAAATGTCTCATTTAGAAGCTTTGAACAATTGTTTTTTAGAATTTGACAGTGATTTTAACAAGTAAGAACTTCTGATTCGAACAGTTTTTGTCTGATAAACAGCAAAATCTGTATATATAGACAAACATACTTACCTGCGTTTTGATTCTGATAAGTTTGCTTGTTCACAGCTGCATAGATAGGATAAGGGTTTTTTCCATTCTCACAAGATCCAGCATGCTCAGACAATTTTTCTTCCTCAAACTGAAATAAATTTATTTTGATTTCATTACTTTTTTTCCTTTTTACTGTTCATTGCTGTATTTAAGGAAGATATTGTCCTGACTCATAACATGCAGGAAGATATGGGTGTCCTATTTTTAGATTATATTCATTACATTATACATAATGTAATGCATCATAGTATAGGTATTATACTATATTATATTATTTCATGAATATGCTTTCATAAATATGACCAACGTGAGTGTGAATTCATTGAGATATAATGGGATACAATCAAGATCAAGTGAGGCACTAATACCACTCTATAAAGCCTTAGTAAGACCACACCTAGAATACAACTTCCAGTTTTGGTCACCACACTATAAAAAAGATTATATTAAAAAATGACTCTAGAAAGAGTGCGGAGAAGAGCAACCAAGATGATTAGGGGACTGAAGGCTAATCTACAAGGTCCCTTACAATTCTGTTAATCTTTTAAATCTGTTAAACTCCTAGGACATCAGGTAAGATCATCCAGTGGGACCCAGAATCAGATAAGGTTGCTCATTTGTTTTAACTATCAAAGAAATCTGAATATTGTTTTCCACCCACCTGGCTTAGCAGTTTATGCACAAGAAAATAGGACCAGAAATCAGTGAGAGAGTAACATTCATCTTCTGTAGCCTCTAGAACAGCTTTTATTGCTTTATTAACATCCCATTGGCCTTGGACAAGATTTTCCAACTGACATTTACTCAAATTCTCTATTTCTTCTGACCAATCTTCATTTTTGTATAAAGCTGGCAAGCACCTTTGAATAGAACAAGCCAAATATCTTTAGAACAATTGAAAAGTGCATGGAAGTCACACACAAGGAATTTATTAATAGCTCATGCTATAAAATAAGGAATCTGAAATCTGATTTTCATTCTGATGAGAACAAAAGCTACATTCATGTAAAAATAAAATTCTCAAAATTCTAAATATTAGAGAAAACAGAGTTTACTAACAACTTTAGAGATAACTGTAAGGAAATTCTCTACTCATAGAAAATTGGAATACAAATATGGCTTTCAAGAAGGCTTTAAAAGCATGTGTTTAACAGGTTTTTAACAATGCATATTTGTGCAATGTATGCTTATATATGAATGCTAGACAATATTTTATGCATTTAATTAAAAAGGCTGTATCCCCCAAAATTTATCCCATAATAAATATGTCAATTACTATAAATATGTCAATTACCAAATACCATGTCTAATTACTTGCAAGTCACATTACTAGGAGGTAAGAATAGCTTAAACTTTTATTTTAATGAGCAGACATGAATACAAAAATTAAAGGAATGCAGAATCAGTATGAAATTCCTCTGGTTCTTCTACTTAACACAGGTTATTTTAGCATAAGATCACAGGAGTTCCTTGGGGATTATTTTGTTGTAGTGAAGGTAACTTCATTGGGAAATGACACTATCTTGTGTTTCTTTTCTCCAGATAAATAAAATTAGTGTGAAGTTACAAGAATAGCTCTATTTTTTTTAGAAAGGGGACAGAAAAAAAATGGGGACAGATTAATATTGTCAATTGAAGAGCCAGTGTTTCTTTACTTAAATTAGATAGGCCTCTAATGTTTTCATCATTCTATGTTTATACCAGGGCTGGTATTCATTTACCTTACCTACCGGTTTGCAAATGTAAGCATGCGCAAAGCCTTCCGCGCATGTGCACAGGCACAAAAACGTGGATAAATGCAATGTGATTATTTCCAGGTGGGTAGGTGGGGCCTCCTGCAGTCAGCACTACCAGTTTGCTCGAACCAGATAGAACCGGCTGAATACCACCTCTGGTTTATAGATTTTGCTAACCTCTAATATACTTCAGCATGACTTGTTAATAAAAAAAACACAATTAGCTGGATTCATACACTAATCAAAACCATAAATAATTATTGATAAATAACAGTCTGAGCCATAACCAACAAACTATATATTCTGAGTCAGTGTAAAAATCTTCTTTTTTTTCATGTTCAATTCTTGGACAAGTCCCTGCAGTTTTCTTGGAGATATTTTTCAGAAATCGTGTACCACTTTCTAGGACTGAGAGAGAGAAAGAGAGAGACTAGCCTAG
This sequence comes from Diadophis punctatus similis, assembly GCA_023053685.1. Taxonomy (NCBI): domain Eukaryota; kingdom Metazoa; phylum Chordata; class Lepidosauria; order Squamata; family Dipsadidae; genus Diadophis; species Diadophis punctatus. The sequence goes on from JALIGW010000009.1 coordinate 4,961,370, forward strand.
TCACCTATCTCAGAGTTTCCCAACCTTTCTGGCTTTGTGAACTGGGGGGGATGTGAGTGTCTGGCAAGATCACATGCATGTGCAACTCCATTTGCACAAATGGTGGGCAAAAGAGCATGTACGCACATGCTTACCTGCTGCTTGCCCACTGCTCACAGAAGTGGGGTTACCACTTGTACAAATAGAGCACATGTGCATGTGCTTGCTGCTCTCCCTGCTGCTCATGCAAGTGGGGGATGCACACAAATCTGCTCACCCACTATTTCTATGGCTCAGTTCTGAACAGCTCATGGCCTGCTAGTGAGCCATGGCCAGGGGTTGGGAGCCCCCTGACTTAGCTGGCTTTGTAACTAAGGCAGCACTAGAACTTACAGTCTCCCAGTTTCTAGCATGATGCCTTAACTATTACACAAAAATGGTTTTCATAGGGATTATTGCTGACTTTCAAATCTCCTTGGATTTTTTTACTTTTACTAATAACAACAGGATGTTGTTGAGATTAAAGATGAATTGATCTAGTAATGTAAGCAGTAATTATTAGCAGTAACTATTTGTGTTAACTACCAGTAACATAGACTTACCAGGTAGAACCTGACACCCCACCCAAGTACGTGACACAGTCCAAAAGATTATATTTCTTCAGCTCTACTAGAGTGCCATACAGTGCAATCATAGCCCTCATAGCTCCTCCTGCTCCTAGGACAGCAATATTAGGGATGTTCTCCTAATGGGATAAAAAAGGATAGATAAAGATCATGTGGCTTCTGAATTAAAGACAATTCTTTTTTAGAATTTCATGGAACTCTCCATCCAGTTCATTGGATAACAGAATACTACAGGTTTGCTCTTGCCTTATACCTAGATTTCTTTTTCAACTTCCCGATCTAGCCAATAATCCTCAAATTCCTTACTATTCTTTTATCCAAATAATATTCAGTCCAAATCTCTTTAATTTTCAAAATCAGACAAGGTCAGCAAGGAGTTACAACTTGCTGAAGTGCTTATATTTAAGAATATAAGTAGGTACTTAAGACGGCCATTCTTGAAACTTATTTTAACAATGATTCAGAAGAAATACTTCATAATAAGCATGAGCACAAGTGCAGCACTTTTCTACTCTATTAAAACAACTCATCTTTTTTTTCAGGATACAATAAGACCCTAAAGGAAGAAAAATGTGACTATTTTAAGAACTGCATTAAATTTAAGATGACTTTTTAAATCAGATTCCTTTTTTTCAGGCTCAGTGGAAAAAGTTGAACTACTTTATTAAACAACAGAGAAGTAAATTACTTGTGCAAGACACTTCTTCTAGGCCAGTGATGGCTAACCTTTCTGGACTGAGTGCTCAAAGCGCTTCCGTGCACGGGTGAATGCACGTGTGCCCGAACTCCCAAATGCAATGCATGCACGGTTACCGTGCATATGCCCCACCCCTGCGAATGCACGCATGCCCCCTGCATGTGCCCCACCCCCACACATGCATGCACTCCCTCCACCCAACCTACCCCCGTGCATGTGCATGCCCCCCATATGGGCCATGCCCCTCGCGCATGCGCAGCAAAGACCCAAAGACCAGCTGGCCGGTGGGAGGTGCGCGCACATGCATGGCAGAGCTGAACTAGGGCAACGGCTCACATGCCCACAGAGAGGGCACTGCATGCCACCTCTGGCACACGTGCCATAGGTTTGCCATCAAAGGTCTAGACCATTGTCAGTGCATCATAGATTTGGATATACAGAAGATATTTATTGAATGTAGTGACATCTTTTTATAGATATTATTTGATATTTTCATTCAAGGAAGTTGTATATTTTGATATTTGCATAATTTGTTTTTAAAGCTATTTAACAACTAACATAGCTTAATATATAATATTTTTAATAGTGCATAACTGACATTTTTGCCTGCAGTTCATATATGACCCCCAGTGAAAGATTGCAATAAAGCAGGCATTTAGACTGGACCATACAAGCAAAGCCTGAATTTCAAGGAAATAGTTTGCCAATTTGCATTTTAAGAATGCAGCTGTATTACTACCCTCCCAAAGGGTATCACCAACTAGCAACTAGTTTTCTCATACTTTTCCATTTGGAAACTAAACTCCCACCCTCTCCCATCATCTCCCATCTCCTAATGAAGAGATGGCCTCTGCCATATTTCTACAGCTAATGAAATTAAACTCTTATTTTCAGAAAATTCTTATCTTACCCCTCAGGTTTTCTTTTTCTTTTGAATATTCAGCTGCCTAATGATAATCAGACAAGTTCAATAGCTGCAGTCAAATTTCTACAGCTTGACCCAAGAATCAAAGAATTTACTTACAACCCCTCTTTTATTACTTTCCCTTGCTCTCTATATAGTTGCCTTTTTATTGTTTATTGCCAAATACACTGTAGAGGCTTTATTAAAGTGGAGGCATTTTTTGATGCACTTGGTAAGAGGAAATTAAGGAAAAATCAAAATATGGAGAAATTTATGGAGAAATGGAAAAAGTTTATCATGACTACCATATCTGACCTGAAAATCTCTGGATGACCATGAGATAGGAACAAAGAGATAAAAAAAGCAGCATCTCTCTCTTGTTACCTACCATTATATAGATTTTTTTGCAACCTGTTTGTCTATGGTTGTGTAGGACAATGGTCACCAACCAGTGGTCCATGGACCACTGCGGGGTCCACAAGAAAATTTTGGTGGTCCGCAAAAAATTATTTGCATTTTTATATTGCACTAAATACTATTTATCTTTTAAAAAATTCATATTTGTGGTCAGCGGGATTTAAAATTATGAATTTAGTGGTCCCTGAGGTCTGAAAGGTTGGTGACCCCTGGTCTAGGAGACATATTTAACATCTTAAATATTGCCATAAACCTGGAGAAAGGTAATTCTGGAAATATTTTAATATCAATTAAATATGGCTTTCAAAGACCTGGGAAACAGGAGGGCTAGAGATACAGAAAGCATTTTAAATTAAACAACAAATGCTTAAATTTTGACTTCATTAGATAAAAGATCTTAAAAGATTTTGTGGCATTTATCTTGGTTTGTTACTAGTTCTTCTCAGGTAGACATATCAATGAAAACCTACCGAATCACACTGCACCCCAAGCTTAGCAAGAGCTTTTTCCACCTTTTTCTTCCGAGAAGTTATAGCTACTTCTTCACCCTCTGAGAGAGATTTTGAAATTCGTACTTTGATTTTCCCCTAACAAATACACATACAAAACAAACAAGGGAAAATATGTTCAATTTTACTAGCAAGTTTGATAACAAGGGGAATTAATGTCACATGTTGATTCTCAAGCAAACTGATTAGCTGGATCATTGCTGTAGAGATGATGTTCCCCCAGTCTACACATAAAATCCTTTCAAATAACATTGCATTAAACTTGCATTAAACTCTCATTTGTCCAGAATGGTATACAAGGATTGGATGCCATACTTCTTATTTAGATTCCCCATACACAAAAGACAATCAATAGTTCATTCTTTCCAAAGCAATTTAGACAAGAGACTCATGTGCATTAATTTACATCATTTGTATAAATGGTGTATAAATTTGTTTTTATATCATTTTCATCACTTTGGAAATAAATTATGTAAATACAAATAGTATGAATTACACCAAAGACACAAACTTAGATTTAACAGATGTCCCTTCCCTTTAATGATCCATTATAATAAATTTTATGATATTGGGGAGGAAGGAAATGTCTGCATTCATTAGTGCTGTTTTACGGCATCGTGTAGACCAGTGGTTCCCAACCTTTTTTTGGCCATGCCCCACCTAAGCATCTCTAAAATCCTGATGCCCCCCTCCCCCTGTTACATATAATTCTTACTATTCAAAAAGTGAACACCTACTCATGCGGAGGAAGCCTAAAAGGTCATTAATTTGGTTTAAACAAGGTCCCAATTGCCCCCATTAAAAATCAAATTGTCCCCCTGTGGGGCGTGGGCCCCATATTGGGAACCACTGGTTTAGACCAAACTTAGTGATTTCATCTTAATATGCAATGTCATTTTTTTAAAAAAAAAGTACAGCTGTGTTTTTAATTTTACTGATGTGTGAAAATAGAGGCAGCCACATTACCTTTCCAGCCACATTTGTTTCCATTTTGTATTCCAGGCTTCTTTGGAGGAAACACAGAGTCAGTAGTAACGTTCCTCTTAATGTTCAGATTTTATAAATTCTGGCAATCAATAAAAATTCTTCCGTTCACAGAAGGACCACAAAATTTTGCAGCATGAAATGGACGTTACAACTCTCCGTTGGAAGAGTTGTAGAACTCTTGGAAGCAGACAGTGCTTAAATATTGCCCCCGAATAGGCTGGAACCTCCTGATCAGTAATATGATCCCTTCAACATTTCTTCCTTATGTTCCTCCTGGCTTCTTAACTGCTGCACTTGATGACTCATTCTATTCTAAAAGAGGTCAGTTAACGTGGCATTTACAAGGAAACTAAGGCATGGAGTAGATAGGGCTAGTTTTAGAAAGCCAAGAGTAGTTTATTTGGTTGATATAGGGAATAAAATATATTGTGCTAATAGCCCCCCTTCTCTCTCCGTCTCTCCTTTTATTTTACTGTAAAGCTTCAGAATTGAGGAAATAAAAGACTTGAGAGCTCTTGGATTGATGGCTTATTTTTAAGCAAGGTGGCGGAGTATTTTTCTTCCTTAAAAGACACCCTTCTGCTGTTTGAATGATAGCTGTATTGAACTTGACCTTTTCTCTTTCAAATTCATGCTTTACAGAAAGAAATGACAACCTGATGTGTCAAGTGACATGTACTTCACAAATCCCTACTATGTAGCACTTGGAACACTTCCAAACCACAGTTGCTGAAAAACAGTTGTACTGTTTGTGTAAAATAAGGGGATGGTTGCTTGAATACTGTATTTACAGAGCCACACCTCAAGAACGCTGAGTCACTTCAGAAGGGATCCAGGGGTGGGAAAGATTTTAAGATCATGCATAGTTTTTTGATATGTGATACTTCACAACTATCTAGCATATGCTGCATCTCTTGTAGCTTCAAACGAAAGGAAATTATTTGTCTAGTTTAAGTAACCTGTAAATTAAAAATGGAACGAACATTTTAAAAGGCATGCATATAGGATTATTCAGACTTTATTTAGGAGTTTCACAATATTTATTTCCGAGGCTAGAATGAGGCATTCAAAATAAATCTACACCTTAACTTGAGGTTTGTCTATAAATCTTAAAATTGTTTGGGCTGAATATTGTTTCATTTGCCCACATTTTTGAATTTGAAACATTATAGAAATATTAATTTTAAATATTTAGAAAGCAAATAATGTTTTGCACAACTATGCCTGACATTCATGAACACCCAGATGTCCCAGAATATCAGTCTGAGCCAACTTTTCCCCATAAGAAGGCATTAGAGAACATTGCAAATAAAGGGAAGAGAAGAAAGGGGAAAAAAAGGCAAACATGAAAGGAAAAGGGGGAAATGACTGAAAGTGAAAGACATCAACAAGCAAAAATAATGTTTTAAAAGCATGTTGTATTAGGAGCAGACATATTCACATGGGATATGAAATAATGCCTTCAAGCCTGAACATAACAGAATATTTAAGTAATATTATTTTATCTTAATCATTTGCAGCATATTACTTCAACATTGAAATAATTCAAGTATGTACTATCTCTAAATCTAGAAAGACACTTAATGCTGAGAAAACCTTCTATTCTCTAATAATCTAAAACAGATAAATGTAATTCCTCCACATGTATTAACTGTGAAAGATATTTATTAATTAGGTTTTCATCTAATAAATTAGGTGTGTGCTAAAATGTCCTTTTGAAAGAAATTCTGGAGTTATCACAAGCATCTCAAACTATTTTTAAAAACCCAATGAAGTTGCCACTATGGGTGAGATTTCAAATGAAACAATGGCAGCAAAATAACTTTCAAACAGAGAAGGAAGGGAAAATGTGCATGCATAATTTTTCCAGAGTGAAGTCTTCATAACTCTTTCTAATTACATGCATTAATTACTTTTTCATTTTGACTAAAAATGTATCCTTGAGGTATAAACCTAAAGTCTCAAGATTATTATAAATGTGTCCTTGAGGTATAAATCTAAAGTTTTTCAAGTCATGTTTGAGTCCTAGTGATTTCATGGATAGATTTATATTGTTTTCTTTATAACAATACAGAGATCTTTTGTATTGTCTTCTTCCAAGGTAAGCCCCCACTCCTACTTCAACTTCTTATCTCGACTGGGATTCTTATCTTATCTGGGATTCTTTGACAACTACCATCAAAGTATTAGCAATGCTCAATTCTGCTTAATATCTGAATCATGACAAATCAGCTGTGGAAATAAGGAATGAAGTTCAGTGTTTTTGTCAAATAAGCAGCTATGAGGAGTGGAGGTAACCAGCAAGCTTGAATAAAATTTTCACATGATAATTATTAGTGTATGTATTTGTCCTATCACAAATTGATCTTATAAGCATCCAATCAAGCATGCAGCTCTTCAAAACCTATGCCATAGTAAAGATGTCAATTCCCAGGAGAAACTTTATTATCTTATTTTCATATTTTCCATGTTGAGCCTTCAGGTTCACAATTATTGCAATAGAATAGAGAGATGTGTTGAAAATCACAATTCAAGTATATCTAGCACTAAATCCCACTCTAACATATTCTTGATTGTTGAACACCAAGGAAATTTTGGCAGAACTTTACAGAAAAAATCAAACTTTCTGAGATTTTTCATAGAAATGTTGTTCTATATCTTTATTAAATTAAATATAAATAAGTAAGCTGTTCACCCAATCACCAATTAAATGTTCAATTTATTAAAGGTCCAGGGAAAAGTTTATGATGTTAAAACCATGCAAAAAAGCTTAATATCTTCTACCTTTTGTGATATTTTATATATATATATATCTTTTAACTTAATTGAATGTGAATTAATTATCTAGTTTAAGTAATCTACAAATTAAAAAATGGAACAAGCAAAGGTACTGATATGGGGTCAGTTAGATATGCACTAATTAATGTGTACTGCTTATAAGCATTCCATGGCCAAAAAATGACTATTATATAGCAAAAACACCATAGTTTACACAACAATATAATAAGATAGATTAGATTAGATAGATAGATAGATAGATAGATAGATAGATAGATAGATAGATAGATAGATAGATGATAGATAGATAGATAGATAGATAGATAGATAGATAGATAGATAGATAGATAGATAGATAGATACTGTGTTTCCCCTATAATAAGACATATCCTGATAATAAGCCCCACAGGACTTTTCAGGACATGCGTTGAAATAAGCCCCGGCCTGAAAATAAGCCCCCCAACTACTTTCTGGGGAAAAGGGGGAACATGCCAGGTGCCGGTCTTTTTGCGGCGGGCACTCTTTTGGCTGGGAGAGCAATAGCAAGCGAGAGGCGGGTGCACACACACACCATGGGACTAGATCAGCTCCTCTGGGCTCTACCTATGGCAATTTAAAATGCACTTCTGTCTGCGAGGAAGAGGAGGCGAGCATCGATCCCTGCCTCTGCACAGGTAGGAGCGCATTTCAAAATGCTGCTGGGGGAGCCCAGAGCAGCTGAGCCAGTCCCGCAGGGTGTGTGCATAGCCGCCTCTTGATTGCTCTCTCTCTTTCCTCTGGCCAAAAGAATGCCTGCTGCAGAAAGAGCTCCTCCCAGCTGGGAGAGTGATAGCAAGCGAGAGGCGGGTGCAGGACTAGATTGGCTCCTCTGGGCTCTGCCTGTTTGAAATGCACTTCTTCCTGTGAGGAGGTGGCGAGGCCAGTCGAGTACAGCAAGCCCACAAGTGCAGGGCTTGAGCAGCAGACTGGCGCATCTAGCCAGTCCCTGTCGCTGCCCCTTCGGCTCTGCCTTCCGCCACCGCCTCCCTCGCCGGCTCGGGCCGCTTATCCTCCACCAGCCCTCCCCGTGCCTTCAGGAAGGAGAGAGCATGGGAATCCCCTGCAGGAACAGCCACCTGTTCCTCGCCTGAGCCCGGCTAGAAGCCAAACTTCCACCCGGGCTTCCCTGCTTTTAATGCAACCGTGCACTGTTTTCTGCTAAAGACAAACCAGCTGCTGCTTCTCAGTTCAGTTCAGGAGGTTTTGGCATGGCAATCCCAACAAGGAGCCGGGATCAACAGCAGCAGTTTTTTGGGGGGGGAGGAAGCATCCAACATCTGCGTGTGCAGTTGAAGAAAGGGGGGTTTCAGCGGGATTGCTGGGCAAAAAAGCCACGCTCTTTTTGGATTGGCCATTGGGGAAGCCTTGCCTTGTTGTGGAGCCCCCTCTTTCTGGTTCTGGCTGCGTTTGCAGGTGGTGCTGCTTCTGGTGCTGCTGTTTCATGCCACCATCACCACCGTCCGTGGCTGCAGCAGAGTCATCCAGGTGCACATTTGCTTCTCACTCCTGCCTGCTAGAAGTTGTTAATTGCTCACCTCTCAAGAAGAGATTCTGTATTGTGCAAGGTTTTTTTCCCTAAACAGACCAGCCAATAGCAATAGCAATACACTTAGACTTATATACTGCTTCATAGTGCTTTACAGCCCTCTCTAAGCGGTTTACAGAGTTCAGCATATTGCCCCCAACAATCTGGGTCCTCATTTTACCCACCTCGGAAGGATGGAAGGCTGAGTCAACCTTGAGCCGGTGAGATTTGAACAGCTGAACTGCTGAACTAGCAGTAGCCTACAGTGCTGCATTTAACCACTGCACCAACTCGGCCAAGAGACCATGGAGCTGCCAAATTCCAGTAAGAGGCGCATCTCGTGGCCTGTCCTGACCCATCCCCTGCCCGAAACCACCAAACTGCGCCCCAATGCAAGACACGCCTCTTACTGGAGTTTGGCAGCTCTGTGGTTTCTCTCGACTGGTCTGTTTAGGGAAAAAAAACCTTGCATAGTACAGAAACTCTTCTCGCTGCGAGTTGTTAATTGCTTGCCTCACAAGAAGAGTTTCTGTACTATGCAAGATTTTTTCCCTAAAGAGACCAGCTGAGAGCTGCCAAACTCCAGTAAGAGGTGCGTCTCATGGCCCACCCCACCCTGCCACCCCCAAATTGCATCCCACCATGAGACATGTGTCCTACCTGACACTTGTAGCTCCATTGTGTTCCTCAGTGTTGTGTCCAGGGAAGCCCATTGTAAATGAAAGTTCGAGAAGTTTGATTGAACTCATGAGAAGTTTTCTTTTACAACGGGATTCTCTGGACAGAACACTGAGGAATGCGTTGGAGCTACAGGTAGGACGCGTGTCTCACAGCCCACCCCGCCTCCTGCACCCTGAAAAAAATAAGCCACCCCCAATAATAAGGCCAGGGGCATTTTGGGGGGGGGGTCAAAAATATAAGCCCCTGCCTTATTTTCAGGGAATGAATGGATGGATCAGTAGTGGGTTGCTACCCGGTTCACCCTGGATCGGGCGAACCAGTAGTGGTGGTGGCAGGAGGCTCTGCCCACCCGCTGTTCTGACCTAGACTTCCTGATAAATCATAAAACACAAATGTAGTCCCAAAAAACTCTTTTTATTTCAATGGCTGTGAATTATGTACATTCCCAGCCGTAATCAGTCCCAAACAATGTTAATTAGACAGAAGTCTGCCACAGTCTTTCGGAAGAAGCCCGATAAGCACAAACCTTTATCTAAATAAGCAGGAAGTGTGTATAATGTTGCAGGAGATACAGGAACAGTTACAAGCATAAGATCGATCAAATAGGATCAATAAACAAATTGATCTAAAGGGAAAGGCTGGATTGTGAGAAAAATGAAAGTTATTCTTTGTAATAAAGATATGAAAGGCAGGCTCAACCATTTTGAATGTATCTGTAATGAGGAATCATTGTATAATCACATGTATTCTTTTTCTGTATGTCAGCTATATTCACACTGACCTAATAAGTTGCTGCTTATCTCTCTTGACACGCTGCCAAAGACCTAATTGGCAAGGAGCTTTGCAAGGCCAAACAGAACACAGAGTCAGAACTCAGAGCTGCTGAGTTACACCAACCAGAATTGAACCAAGTTGCTTCCTGCAATAAACACATCCATTGTCTCCACTTTTATATCCTATGGGAGGGCCAATCATCTCCAAGCCTTACTCCCAAGTAGCCCTTTTCCTCCGTAACTGTTCTTGCCTTCTGGCAGCTCTGCGCATGCATGCATTGGGAACAGGGTCCCCCTGTTCCTCTGCCTCGCTCATGTCAGCCTCTGGATGCTCTGAAGTCAGCACAGAACTTCCAGATGGCCCATGTTCTTCCCCAGCCTTCTTGCCGTCCGATTCTGCTGCCAGCTCTGCAGGCCGCTGGTGGACCACAACACCTGCCCAGACAGCTCTGCGCATGCGCAAAAGCACTATGCACACATGTGCATGTGCTCCCAATAGCGAACTGGTAGAGAAGTTAATTGAAACCCACTGCTGGGATGGATGGATGGATGGATGGATGGATGGATGGATGGATGGATGGATGGATGGATGGACAGGGACAGGGACAGAGAGAGAGAGAGAGAGAGAGAGAGAGAGAGAGAGAGAGAGAGAGAGAGAGAGAGAGAGAGAGAGAGAGAGAGAGAGAGAGAGAGAGAGAGAGAGAGAGAGAGAGAGAGAGAGAGAGAGAGAGAGAGAGAGAGAATTCTTAGACTTCTGGAGACTGAGATATACATAACAAAAGAAAAATGAACAAAGACCATAAGATAAGGAATATCTTAAATATGAAGATAAGGAAAAACCCTAAATTATACCCCCACTGGGACATCATTTAAAAATATTTCATTACCTAAACAGAGAAGCAGAATGACCAAGAATGGCAAAAAAACAGTGGGAGTAGGAGCATCTTCCAATTTCCTGCCAGCTTCATCTTGTGTTTCATTATGGAAATATGGCAGGAAGTACCAGAAATCTCCCTCCCTCCCTCCCTTCCCTTTCTGATTTTTCTTTCCCTTCTCCTTTTTCTTCCTGCAAGCAAGTAAGTAGGTGTTAGGGGTAGAGTAGGGAGTGAGGGATTGTGAGACTGATTGGGAAAAATGTTCCAGAACATTGAAAATGACAATTATTTGACTGCAGTAGCAGCAGCCCAAAATTGCAGTAGCAACCAATAGTGCTGAAGCAGGTACAATTTCACCAAATTTCATTCCCTCAGGAATCATGGGTTCCAGATTTTGTACATATTCAGTTAGCCAATTTGAGATGCTTTGGTTCAAAAATTGTTGCCCTATTTGCCATGCCAAGAGTTTTAGTAGTATATGGATAACATGCCTCTGAAAAAAAATGTATTTTCAGAATATAGAAAACAGAATTGAAATGGACTTTATAAGTCTTCTAGTCCAACCCCCTGCTCAAGCATGAGACCCTATACCATTCTGAACAAATAACTGTTCAATCTCTTCTAAAAAAAACTTCCAGTGATCAATATTGGAAGAGTATACTTTGCATTTTAAAGTATTCACAATCATGAATAATCTAATATGCAAATAACGGGTATTGAATTTTATTAAATCTGAATTTGGAGGCTTTTGATGATAATCCTAAAATATTTTCTCCAACTGGCATGCTTAGATGTGCTGAGCTATGACTTCCATATCTACCAGACAATGGTCAGGGATACAAGGAATAGTATTACAAAATTGTTAAAGTTCACTATATGAGATTTTATATATGTGAATGTTGGGGAACACAGAGTAGATAAAATTCAGCAAAAAAGGAAATGCTGTGGGTGTGGGAAGAGAAAAAGAGGAAGATAGTGCTTTATTTTGTATCAGATATACACTTTGGAAACTCATTAAGGTTGTCTCTGAACTTCCTGACTCTGCAGAAAGGAACACTAACATTTGAGTATCTTTTGGGGGAGTGGCAAACTGACCATAATTTCTTGCTGATAAAGAATGGAAAATGGATTTCTGGATCATACCACTTTGCAGACTTACATTGTTACATTTCTGCAATAAAATGAAATTTTAAAAGCAGAAAGATACTTGAGTGCTTCTTAAAAAAACTCCATTATTTAAATATGTATTGCACATACATACATACATACATACATACATACATACATACATACATACATACATACATACATACATACATACATACGTGCTGATAAGCGATCTGGTCATCATTGAAGGATAGATAATTTTATTTAAAAAGCAGAAAAAAATCATTTCTGAATATCCTGATCTGCACCAAAACATTTATAGCACTATGAGATTATGAAATTTTGTTGCTATGTTTTCTGATTACTTTGAAGAAAGCTTCCTTCACCTCTCTGTTTCTCAAGCTGTAGATAAGAGGGTTGAGCATGGGAGTCAGGACAGTATAGAATATAGAAAAGATTTTGTGTAACTCTTTTAGTGTTTCAATTTCTGGAACTATATAGACAAGAAATATTGACCCATAGAAAAGTGTCACTACAATCAGATGGGATGAACATGTGGAAAAGGCTTTCTGTTGGGCTGTTTTAGAATTAATTTTCAAGACATTATGAAGAATACAGATATATGAGGCCACTGTTATGAGAAAGGGTGGCCCTGTTCCCATAATGCCTAAAATAAATGTAGCAAGCTTTACTAAGCGTGTATTGCTGCATGAAATGTTTGCTACTGGATATATATCACAAAAGAAATGATCAACTTCATTGGGTCCACAGAAGGTAAGTTCCAGCAGAAAAGAGGTTATGATAGTGTTGGTCAAAAGGCCACTCATCCAAGATGTGAGGGCCAGTTGGAAGCAGAGCCTACCATTCATGAGAATGTTGTAATGTAGTGGTTTACATATTGCTAAATATCGATCATAAGACATCATTGCTAAAAGGTAGCATTCAGTGGCTGCAAAAAATCCAAAGAAATAGTATTGTATGATGCATCCATAGACTGATATAGATTGATCTCCAGTTATAAAACTTGCTAGCATCCTGGGCAGGATAGTTGAAATGTAACAAGTCTCCAAACAAGACAAATTAACAAGAAAAAAATACATGGGGGTATGAAGATACTGGTCAATCACAACCAGTGAAACAATTAGGAGATTTCCAGCAATGGACAAAGTATAAACAGGAAGAAATAATATGAAGAGGATTATTCGCAGTTCAAGGAGATTGCCAAATCCCAGAAGGATAAATTCTGTAGTAGTTGATTGATTTCCTTCTTGCCGGTGGAAAGTAGAGTAATTCTGAAATAAAAATGAAAAATGATATTAATCTCGGTGGGCAAAATTCCATCCTTCCTTTTTTCCTTAAGACCAGAATCTAATATTTTCTCTGAAAACATTTTGGACGTTTAGTTTATTATTCTCAATTGTTTCCATTAAATAATGGAGATTGGGTATCATATATCTGAACAGCCTAGAATGTTTCTATATTTTTTTTAATAGATTCTCTTCTTACAAAGATATATTGGGAACTTTTTTTAGAGCCCTGCCAACCAGAATGAGCCAAGTAATTCAGGCAACAAATTGGCAAGTGAGAGCAATCATGTACTTATCCTAAGTATGTCACATGCTTTGGATTTTCTCAGCATGAGTTCTCCAAATACATTTTTGTGTTTTGCAGGGAATTTCTGTTCAGTTGAGGAGGCCATTTGTTTCTGCAAAATAAATAAATCAGCAGAATTTCTCATCTATTTTCTTGGAAAATTTGAATTTAAGGAAGGCAACTTGGCTCAGAGTTAGAGACTGTAAAAGACAGTAGTGGGAGTACTTTGCCTCCCTTCTTTCCCAAAGACTAGAACTATTCTTTGAAGACTAAGTTACCTTTAAAGTTAAACTGTAAGTTCAGCTTCAAACTAGGAAAGTTCCATTCCTCTGTCATAATCAGCCTTATACTAAATGGAAATAATTAATTATGGTTCCTTTTACAATTTATAAACTATACAACTGTACAGTTATTAGCCATTGGTTTTGTCCAGAAAAGGACTTTGAGAAAGGACTTTTTTTACATAAGATAAGCTTTTCAGTGAAAAGGACCAGTGTAGTTTTAGACAAGCGAGATTGCTGTTTCCAGTGGGGAAACAAGAGAATCACCTTAAGCATTATGGCACAGAAGTTTCCCCCCCCCCATAGGTTAAATATTTATAGGGTCAGATATTTATGTGGCTGTTATTTAATGTGTTACAAAACAAGATAGTTAAAACTTGTTCATTCCTCCCATTTTAAAACATTAACTTGTATAATCAACAGTTTCAAAAATTGTAAAAGAATGAAATCACTTGCTGTTCCTTTATTCTGCCTCTTTTCATCAACTGCATAATCCATGAAAGCAAACTACTTCTTTTTCTCCTTCTATCCTCTCTAGCACACAAATAAATATCTCACAAGAGACATTTCTTTGTACATTCCTTTGAAACTGTTGATATAGATCTAGATTCTAGAATCCTAGACGGTGAAAATAAGAGAGGATTAAATAGGGAGAGAAGGAGATAGCCAAAACAGTTAGGTACCCATTTCATCACTGATCCTTCTTCACTAAAAACACCTTTTCCTTATGCTACTTTTCTTTGAAGAAAACCTATACTGACATTTTTAATCTTGCTTGTTTTGTGTGTTACTTCCTAGATTCCATACACCTTGAAATCAATCCCAGTCTTTCCAATATCATTGTCTTCACAGCTACTCACTGCCCTAAATAAATAAATCAAACAAAAAACCCTATTTTTGTTTCTGGATTTGTAAAGAATTATGACAGATATCCTTTGGATTTTTATGAAATTGATGTGTCTGATATTCTTTCAAATCTTTTTTCCTAATGGCTTTTATTATGCATCAGTCAATTCTATAAATTAAATTTGCTTCATTTAAGAATATATTTTCTTCTGTCCTTTTGCTGCCAATCATTAAAAGATTATTTTAAGATAAAGAGAAGAAGCATATATAAATTTTCTCTACAGAATTTGAAATACATATCCTTCTATCATTGTTTCTCCTTCTCAACAAAAACAAATATATTTTTTTCAACAATAGGGTATTTCACTATATAAAACAGATTTTATTCTCAGATTCTGATCCTATATCAGGCTCTAATTTTTTCACTTTAAGACAAAGCTACATGCAGCATTGTCCACAAGATGTGCAATTGTTTATTTTACGGAGAAAAGAAAGGATATTCATCAAAATTGGGACTTGGAGGGAAAGTTTCTTCTCTTATTGATGTTCCTCTAGCCTAGAACAGTAGCTTGCTTCTAACAGTTTCGTATGATATGTAGAAGGGTACTGCATTACATACTTATCTGAACAGGTTCTAACTTCTAAGTTTTTGCACCTGAATAACAATAATGCAATTTCCTATAAATAGGTGCCAAATACCAAGTAATACAGGCATATTAATTTATGATTAGTACACAAAATGCTATTTTAACCATTCCAAGTCTTCCAAAATTTGGGGGAGGGGAGATTTATCTTTTCTATTTTTTTTTTCTTAAAAGGGAAATGAATGAACATTTATTTAGACTAGCTCTTCACTTAAAAAGAAATCAAAATTTGACTTACAGATTTAGAATTTGAGAAGTCTCCATGTCATTACAGATTTCAAAATTTTTGCAAGCTATCCTTAAAATAATAGCTTCATTTAAAAAAACCAATGTATTAAAAGTTTTATTCTTAAATTGCATGTGAATTCAGGGAAGATATTTCATGAATTTCAGACTATTTTTTGAGAAGTCTGAATTATGCCAGTGAGAAATATCACTTAATCTTTGTATATATTTTTTTCTCAACTCCATTTCTTTTGTAAGCCCTTAAAATTACAAAGGTGGAGATGTTTGTTTTGCTACTCAGTGACTGAAATAAAACAACTGCCTGCCTGCAGAAGGAATAATAAATATTTTACTAACTTGTACCATGTATTTGTTGATTTTGCTTCTTTGCTTTTAGCATACTGATGTTATGTTCTGGATTTTCATTTTGCATGTTTGTACTTTATCTCTATAATACCTAGAAAATCTACTTTTATAAAAGTTCATTAAAGTAAGTGATAAATTTATTGAATTAAGTAAAACTGTTCACAGAGTACTCAGATTTACAAAGAATATGCTACTCTTCAGTTATTACAAAAATAATAGCAATATTTAATCCAACTATTGTCTATCTGCCTATTACCTATCAATTTAACATTTATCTCCTCATAAAACTCAGATTATATAAATAAATTATATTCTGCTTTGAATACATGACACAAAATGTGATGGAAATGTAAAAATTTACCTCTGAATTGCTTAGATTCCTAGGTGGGATCTCGGTAGTGTTCCATTCATGTTCCATGCCAAAGATATATGTTTTGTATCTTCTAAATCCAAATTTCTGTTTTAAATGGTCCTAAAATCTTTCTTAGTTTTCCTTTCATGCAATATATGAACATACTTAAATATTCAATGGTTATGTACACCTAATTCTCTAGATATATATTTAAAATTGCTTCAAAATAAAAGTCTATAATTTACTTTCTGTGTTAGTTAACAAAAAGCACAGCAGAATGTAGTTATCTTTAAGGTCCAGATAGGGCAGAGAGTGAAAAAAATCTGGACCCTGATATCTCATTCTCAATGGATAATTCTTGAATGAAGATTTTGGTAACAATAACTTCAACTATTATACATCTGTGGCAATGATAAACAATGTTTGTTCAACATGAGTCCATACTTAAGTTCTTTCTCACATTGTAAATCAACCATTTGTAGTTAATTACTTCAACACTGAAGTAATCCAGCAACAAACTATCTCTAAAGGTTCTAAAGGTTTGATATTGAAAAATCCTTCCACCTTCTAATAATTTAAAGCATATGAAATCAGTTGCTCTATATGAGTTAAAGGGAAATTTCTTTCATAATTAGGTTCCCATCTCCTGATAAATTAGTTGGGTACTAAAATGTCAGTTTGCAAGAAATTCTGGGAGTTCTGCCAAGCAACCCAAACTATTTTTAGTCTACTGAAATTCATGCAGTGGATATTATAAGATATTATAAAGCAAACAAGAGAAACAAAGCAATGTGCAAACAAGAAAAGTTCCATGTCTACTTTCTGACAGTGAAAAACTTTCTGACAGTGAGAGCGATCAAGCAGTGGAATGGCTTGTCTACGGAGCTTGTGAGATCTCCAACACTTGAGACTTTCAAAAGGAGATTGGACTGCCATTTGTCTGAAATGGTGTAGGGATTCCTGCTTGAGCTGGGGGTTGGACTAGATGACCTACAAGGTCCCTTCCGACTCTAGTAATCTGTAATCTGTAATCTGTAATTTATTATTACTATGGCATCTCTATTATTACTGTCCCCTACATAATTGGATAACTGTGTTCCTGTCAAACAGACAACAAGTGGTCAAAATAGGGAATGCCCTATCAAATCCTGTTCCTGTCAACAGCGGTGTCTCCCAAGGCAGCGTTCTAGGTCCAACACCCTTTATAATCTACATAAATGACCTTTGCGATCATATTATAAGCAACTGCATCCTCTTTACCGATGACGTAAAACTATTTAACACCACCGACAATAGTGCCACCCTTCAAAAAGACATTAACTTTCTGTCAGAATGGTCAAACAACTGGCAACTCCAAATTTCAACCAACAAATGCTCTGTATTACACATTGGCAAAAAGAATCAGAACACAAAATGCAAACTGAGTGGACATGACCTTGTAGATGACCCTCACTCTTTCAAGGACCTTGGAGTACTCATATTTAATTATCTAAGTGCCAAGGCCCACTGTAACAACATCGCCAAAAAGGCATTAAGAGTTGTAAATCTAATCTTGTGTAGCTTCTTCTCCAGTAATATTACACTACTAACCAGAGCATACAAAACATTTGCTAGACCAATTCTTGAATACAGCTCATCTGTCTGCAACCCGCACTGCATATTGGACATTAATACAATTGAACATGTCCAGAGATATTTCATGAGAAGAGTCCTACACTCCTCTGTTCACAACAGAATACCTTATACCACCAGACTTGAAATTCTGGGCTTAGTCAACCTAGAACTATGCCACCTTTGGTATGACCTAAGCGTAGTTCATAAAATTATCCACTACAATGTCCTATCTGTCCATGACTACTTCAGCTTCAACCAAAACAATACACTAGCACACAATAGATACAAACTTAAAATGAACTGCTCCAAACTCGATTGCAGAAAATACAACTTCAGCAACAGAGTTGTCAATGCCTGGAATACACTACCTGACTCTGTGGTTTCATCCCCAAACCCCCAAAATTTTAACCTTAGACTGTCTACTGTTGACCTCACACCATTCCTAAGAGGTCTGTAAGGGGCATGCATAAGTGCACCTGCGTGCTTACCATCCCTGTCCTAATGTTCCCTTTTACTTTTATTCATTTTCATGTATTCAAATTATGTATATACTTACATGTATTATCTAATACGAGAATGAATGAATGAATGAATGAATGAATGAATAAATAAATAAATAAATAAATAAATAAATAAATAAATAAATAAATAAATAAATAAATAAATAAATAAATAGTAAATAAATTGTTGTTATTATTATCATCGGATTTATTTGCCAAACAACTTGCAAACGGCAATTCTGAGCTTATGTTAGGATGCTTTTAATTGGCTTTCCACATTGATCATCATTATTTCCTTAAAGTATAAATTCATATTCTCCTTCAAGTTAACTTGACTGTTGGTGACTTCAAGTTAAATTTGACTGTTGGTGACTTTATGGAGTTATCCGCTTGGTTTTTTTAACAACAGTATAAAAGTTATTTTTGATTGTCTTCTTTCAGGATGTTTCTTAAACGCTCACTGCAAGTCTGGGATTCCTGGCAGTTTTCCATTCATGGTTTAACATTATTTGACTTTACTTTCTGAACTCAGATGAATCATCTGTAATTTATAAATCACAATGCTTCATCCTGAATTATCAAATGAGAATTCTACCTTACTTCTAAAATATTTTTTATTCCTAGACTGGGACTAAAAACCAAACAAAATGGAATCTGAAACAATCTGAAAACTATGAAATATTTCACCTAAATCAATATGAAATATTAAACTGTACGGAAGTTCTTAGTCCAACATCCATTAATTTATTTGCCAATGGTTAGAAATTAAAGAGTTTCAACCTAACTTCAGAAGATGCTATAGAGATTTACAATATTCTGAGACACCAAATAATTTTTATGGCTCTTTTCTACTCTTGGCCTTTCTTATCACTATAGTTACTTTCCAAAGCCAATTAGGAAGGACAGCAGTCTGATTAATAATGGGAGTAAAGTAAGGGAGATGAGATAAGAAAAACAAATGGCACTTAGCTCCTTACTTTAAAACAATTTTCTACAGCCTCATACCACAGCTGAAATAATTTGCACAACCATAATATTGGCTACATAAAATTGATTTGCAAATTAAATAGGTCCAGCTTGAGAAAAGCTCCTCTATATGTCAACATGAATAGCTGTGACCCAAAATTGGTTAAAGATAGGTAATAGCAACTCATGGTTTTCATTATCCATAGATACCAGAAGTTCTTCTTTCCAGACTTTAGAATTTTCAAAGCTTTTCACCGTCTAATTTTGAAGGCCTAAATTCCTTTAATTTTTAAGAGAAAAATATAACAATGTTCAGATTGGTTTACCATATTTAAAAAATATATCAAAGGAAACAAATATTTATACCCATAATCATGTCCCATACAATAATGATTTAAATTAAAAATTGGAACTTTAAAACAGAATATAGAAAAAGTATTATACATCAACAAACTTAAAGAAAAATAGTAATATCTAGCCATTAGATTGAAATTTTAAAATAAAAAAATAAAATTAAGAAAAAATAATAAAAATCAGTGTAATAATTTAATATAAATCCCTAAATATATTGCATATTCATTTGATCATGTAATAATATATTGAATTGTGCATTAAAAACATTTGTTGCAAAATATTTTGAAATTTATATTTTTATAAATGAAATATTTAAAAATAAATTTGACATTTAGTTTGAAAAATTTTATTCACAAAGCTACATATTTATCTGCTATGCTTGCAAAAATAAACCTCAGCCAGTCATAATAAAATGATATGAATTAATGTATCCATAATTTTTTTTTATATCATCGATAAAGAAAATTCATACTCCATCCTTTCTGAGGAGGAGTCTTTAAGGAGTCCAATAAATAAATAAAATAAAATTGTTTGATGGATTATCGTTATTTAAAGAACCAATTTAAAAAACCCTTTGATCTACTGATATTTATGTGATATTCCAACTCTTTATTCCATAAGTCCATGGTGCCCAAACTATCTATTGTGTTGCTTCAGAATAATGAATGCCATGGGATATTTTTAAATTTTCAAGTGAAAAACAATAATAATAATGTCAAACTCTTTTGGATTCTACATGAACTACTAACCTGTGTACCACAACTCTCAAACTATAATTACTACTTTTGCTCTAAGGGCTCCATGAAAAAATTACAAAATTAGTCAGGATGCTTTGAAACAAGAAAATTTGGAGTCTCTGCTGTAAATCATAAATATTAGTAAATAGATTTAATCAAACATGATAGCATCTCATTCTTATTTGAGATAGCTTAATGTCAAGAACATAATGACCAATATAGTTAAATCAAAATAATTGATTTAAAATTATTATTCCAGACCATGCCCATATTTTCTAATATAACATTATCACCTATTTTGAAGTAGAGTTTTTCTATGAAAACTTAAGTAGAATAGAATCTTATTTTTTTTTTCAAAAAGTTTTATTAGTACAAAATTACATGAGTAGTAGCAAAATATTAAATATAAAGTACAAACATTTTTTGTTTTTTTCTCCCCCCCCCCGAACCCGCCCCCCCTTCCCTCCCCACCTCCCCCCCCCCGGACTTCCCAGAGATAATACAGGGCATAATAATAAATTTAAATTGTTAATAAAAAGAAAAGAAAAAAGAAAAAAAAAAGAACACTATTTTTAAAAAAACTTCAACTCCAGATTATACACTAATAATATATCGCATTTGTATACAATAGTAAGATACAAAAAAGAATTAAAAAAAGAAAGAAAGAGAAATCTCTTTAACAATACAAACAAACAAACCTCCTACCTCCTCCCTTCAATCCTCTATCTAATACAAAGTACATGTTATATAAATAATAACTAAGTATAAAATACAAAAATCTTAAACTAATATTTTGTGATAGACTTTACACATTTAGGCTTATGCTTAAACTGATATTATTAACATTAAAAATAACCTCTAAGATAAAACTTGACTAAATGTTACATAAGTAATCATTAAATATTGAATTTCATCATAATATTAATAACATAATATTATTCTAAATTAACTTACTAACTTCAATAAACAAAAAAGAAAGGGAAAAAAGAATAAACAAATCTTCAACAAACTATATATATCTAATATAATTAACATTAAAAGTAACCTTAAAGATATATAAAACTTAACTAAATATTGCATAGGTAATCATTAAGTAGGGAAAAGGAAAAATGCAATCATATTAATCTCTATCCGTCCAATATATTTCAACATCACATCGTTTTGTATCTTGATAGTTCATCTTTTAATAGTTCAGTAAATTCAGATTTGTCGACTCGTCTCCCATCTGATCCCAGATCTCCATCTCCTTTTCCCCAGCTATCTGGTTCTGGCACTCCATTTGTGTTTTTGAATCTATTTCCTTTTGATCCATCAAAGATGGCTTCCCCTCCTCCTCCTCTTTTATTTTCATACATCCTTCCTCTGGAATCTTGGATATATCAGCCTTTAAAACATTGACATAAAATTCAGTAGCTTTTTTTATCGTGTTGAGCCGATATCTTTTTCCAGAAAATTTTACTGCTATTCCAACTGGCGCTTCCCATTTATATTGTAAATTTAATCTCTTAAATTCATCAATCAAAAAAGTATAGCTTTTTCTGGCTTTAAGCATTTTAGAGGGGATTTCTTTCCAAATCTTTAGTTCCTGACCATTCACCATAAGATTATTGTTAAACGTTGCTTGTATAATTCTATTCCGTAAAGCTCTTGTGGTAAAATATATGACAATGTCCCTTGGTAAATGCTTTTGTTTAGCGTACCATGAATTGATTCTGTATATTTTGTCGATTTGTGTAGCAAATTCCACCTTTGGAAATTCCAGACACCTGATCCAGTACATCAACCATCCTGCCTTTTAAATTTTCATATAATCCTTCTTTCAAACCTCTGATCCTTATAGCAACTTCCATGGATCTGAACTGTGTCATCAAGACCTCTTTTTCAAAGTTTGCAATATCATTTTGGATTTTGTCTATGTAATTCACCGAGGTTGCCAAAGCTTGTTTATTTGTTTCAATACGTTCTGCCAAAACTTCAATATTTGTTGCTAAACCTTTGCAAACCTCTAACACATCAAATCTGAGTGTGTTGATTCATATTCTTCAAAGCAGCCTGCATTTTTTTGTCTATCTCGCTTATTTTCTGATTAAATTCCAAAGTAAGTTCATGTTTCATAATCTTTAAATTATTTAATAAATTTTCAGGTGTCAAAGGCTGTGGAGGTGTTAGCTCAGTGTTAAATTGCATTTTAGAAATATATCCAGATGAATAGTCATTTCTTTTAGTCAAAACAATCTTTCCAGACTTTGAAGCCATTGGTGTTTCAAAAGAGTACGAAAAAGAAAGAAAGCCAGGTGCCTGTTAAAGTTCTTTCCAGTTTAAAAATCAGGTAGTCTTTTTATTATTGGAAATATTTCTGTTATAACTTTAATCCAGAGTTAGGAGACAGAGAAAGAAAAAACCATTTTTCCAAGTTAAAAGTTTCCATAAGAGAGAGGAGAGAGAGAAAAAAAAAGCCTCTGGGGAAACGAAAGTCACTTTCACTTCTCAATCGCCATATTGTTACTCTGTTTCCTTTGTTCCCTTGCCGAAGTGAAAGCTTACCCAGGAGTTGAAAAAAAAAGAAAAAAAGAGGTTTCAGTACTTGCCCATCTCACGCCTGTTTCTCTCTGTCTGCTTCTATAGTTTAAATGTAGTTATAAATCCCATTCTTGAAGCAGTGGCTGGTCACTCCATCTAGCTCCACAAAGACGGAGGTTTCCTGATCTTCGGAGCTGGAGACAGGCTGCATGGGGAGCTCTCCCTTCGCGCCCTACCAGATGGCTCCTAGGGCGCTGGGGGGGCTCTACCCCACCTGTCAGGCTCTCATCTCTCCCCTTTGCCTGGGGAAGAGATTTCAAAGCCGCCAGACAGCTGTTCTGGCGGCTTTTAACAAAGATCGGAAAGGCGTCCAACGAAGGGACGGTCCGCGATGGAGCGCTCCAAACCGGAAGTCAGTAGAATAGAATCTTATTGAAGTCAGTGATCATGATTAAAACTCAATACTACAAGTAGATCACATGTCTATTATGATTAATACTTCTATACACATATGTAACCTTCTAACTAGGCATATTTTATCAATTGGCCACTCATGAGATTCAGTATCAAAATCTATCAATGTACCAGCATGGCCCAATTTGTCTTTTATTGCATGTAAAAGACTTTCTTTCTCTGTATGTTGATTTCTAAATAAATCCATAGAGGTAGGTAGGTACTCAGTAATTGTTCATTCTGCATAAATATCATCATTGTAGGGTACAATTTGTAGCCATTGTAGCCATTGTCTATCCACTGCAGGATCAAAGCCTCTTCCGCATGTTTCCAACCAATATGGTCCTGAGCTTTTCTTTTGCCAATTGCACCTGCAATATTTGATGATGTCATTAATCCATCTAGTTTTTGGTCTCTTTCATGGACACTTTTTTATCAAGTGGGATCCATTCTGTGACTGCCTTGGTCCCCCCTGCCATCAGTTGCTATGTGACCAACCCATTTCCATTTCAATTATTTTATTCTCTTAATGATATCATATACTTTCAATTTGTTCTCCTATACATGTGCAAGTCTTTCTATCTTGTCTTGTAATAGCATGTATCTTTCCATGGCTATTTGTGCCATTCATAGCTTTTGTATCGATTCTGAGGTTAGTGTTTACATTTAACTGGCATATGTTAGAGCAGGTAACACTGACTGATTGAAAACTTCTCTTCAGGTATAGGGGGAGGTTGTTCCTGAAAATTATGCTTAGCTTGTCAAATGCCTGCCAACGACATTTAACATGCTGTTCAATTTCCTTTATAGTATACACCTACCATTAAGATCCATTGGCTAAGGTATATGTAGTGGTCTACTATGACTAGTTTCTCTCTCTCTCTCTCTCTCTCTCTCTCTCTCTCTCTCTCTCTCTCTCTCTCTCTCTCTCTCTCTCTCATATATATATAATATATATATATATATATATATATATATATTCATATATATATATATATATATATATATTATATATATATATATAAATATATATATATATATATATATATATATATATATTATATATATATATATATATATATATATATATATATATATATATTCTTTGTTGAATTTCTTAATATAACATGACTCTTTTTCAGGTTTATTTGTAAGCCAATTGATTCTCCTGCTTTGTACAACTCTTATATGTGTCTTTGTAGCTCTTCTGGGTCTTATGAGAAGAGAACAACATAAGCTGAAAGTCTTAAGTGATTTAAATATGTGACATTGATTTTTATTCCATCTTTTGCCCAATCTAGTTTGCGAAATACTTTTTCAAGGCAGGCTGAGAAAAGGCTACATGATATTATATTGCCTTGTTGTATACCTCGTTCTATGTTGATTACCCCTTTAAGATCATTAAGGCAAATTTTAAGATCATTAAGGCAAATTGTCACCATTGTTTTTTCATATATTGATTGTAGTAAGTTTATGTAACCAATGTCTACACCTTGGTTGAGCAATACATTAATTATGGATTGCTGGAATACTGAGTCAAATGCCTTTTTGTAGTCAATGAAACCCATGCATAGAGGCATGGTGTACTCATTGTGCCTTTCAATCACTTGCTGAAAAACCTGGATGTGCTGTAGCCACTTCTGAACGCTGCCTGCTGCTTTGGTTATGCATCGTTTAATGTTCTCAATTCTTTTTGTTATAATCTTGCTGAAAACTTTGTAGATGACTGAAAGAATGTATATCCTTAATTTAGCTCATGAAATTCTAGATGACCCCTTGCTATATAGATTTCCTTGGAAAACTATTTATTTGACTAAAATACCTTATATTGGTCTATCGACATTTCACATTCCAAAGGAAGTAAATTAGAATTTTCCTTATTAATTTTATAAACTGAAAAAATTTCTAAATTGTTGATTCACTTGCAGCACATCAGGCAATAACATTGAAGAGTTACCCTAAATTGCCAAGATAACACCAGCATATAAACATAATTTCCATTATGAACCTGCCATTGTAATACCTTCCATGATGTATGTAGTTACACTTTGTCATGACCCTGCTATCAGTAGCTTTCAATAAGAAGCAAAAAAGAAAGAAAGAAAGAAAGAAAGAAAGAAAGAAAGAAAGAAAGAAAGAAAGAAAGAAAGAAAGAAAGAAAGAAAGAAAGAAAGAAAGAAAGAAGGGAGGGAGGGAGGGAGGGAGGGAGGGAGGGAGGGAGGGAAGGAAGGAAGGAAGGAAGGAAAAAAGAGAAAGAGAGTGAGAGAATGAGAGAAAGAGAGAAAGAGACAGAGAAAGAAAGGAAGGAAGGAAGGAAGGAAGAGGAAGGAAAGAAAGAAAGAAGAAGAAAGAAAGAAAGAAAGAAAGAAAGAAAGAAGAAAAGAAAGAAAGAAAGAAAGAAAGAAAGAAGCTAAAGTGCACCTTGTAAGCCACCTGTTGCATGAGGGAAATCTAGTCCATAAAATGAGGATATTCTACCTTTATGAATTTCAAAGATAGTGACGAATTCCTGAACAACATAGAACTGTTGTTTATATTTCTATTTCTATTCCAGAAATGATGGGAGGTAGAGTGGACAAACTTATTAAATGACTTTCTTTACATTCTTGTGTTGGTCAGCTAGGTAAAAAATGATTGACTTAAGGTATCCTCTGTATTTTGAGATCAGTATATGATCATGGGTAATCAATAAAGAATATTCATGGAGTATAGAAATATTGATGTGTGAAAGTGGTATTCATTTTTCATTTATTTTCCCCCTTCTTCTGAAAACATTAAATTTTTATTTTCCATTTCTTATTATTACAATAAAACCAGGCTGAGATTTATCACCATTAGGTAGGTAGGAAGATAGGTAGGGAAGGAAGGAAGGAAGGAAGGAAGGAAGGAAGGAAGGAAGGAAGGAAGGAAGGAAGGAAGGAAGGAAGGAAGGAAGGAAGGATAGAAAGAGCAGTTGAATACTTAATTTAATTATCAAGGGAAGACTGTCCTGTCCTTTCCTGAATCAATTTGACAAAGAACAACTAAACCATTAGTCAGAGGTGATTTAACTGAGATTCCTGTATTGATCCAGTAGTTGGACTTAATTACCTAATACCATTTTAACTTTATGACTCAATGGTCTTTTCTATTATTTTGTCACACTGACAAAAGTAACAATACTTTACTTTATATAAATGACCTTTGCGATCACATTACAAGCGACTGCATTCTCTTCGCCGATGATGTAAAACTCTTCAACACCACCGACAACACTGCTATCCTCCAAAGAGACCTAGACTTTGTGTCAGAATGGTCAAACATCTGGCAACTCCAAATCTCAACCAACAAATGCTCTGTCCTACACATTGGCAAAAAAAAAAATCAGAACACCAAATACAAGCTGAACAGACAAGACCTTGCAGATGACCCTCACCCTGTCAAAGACCTTGGAATACTCATATCAAATGACCTAAGTGCCAAAGCCCACTGCTACAACATCGCCAAAACGGCTTCAAGAACTGTTAACCTAATCTTACGTAGCTTCTTCTCCGGTAATATCACACTACTAACCAGAGCATACAAAACATTCGCCAGACCAATCCTTGAATACAGCTCATCTGTCTGGAACCCACACCACATATCGGACATAAATACATTAGAAAGTGTCCAGAGATACTTTACAAGAAGAGTCCTCCACTCCTCTACTCGCAACAGAATACCTTATGCAACCAGACTTGAAATCCTGGGCTTAGAAAGCTTAGAATTACATCGCCTTCGGCATGACCTAAGCATAGTTCATAAAATTATCTGCTACAACGTCCTTCCTGTCAACGACTACTTCACTTCAACCACAACAATACACGAGCACACAACAGATACAAACTCAAAGTGAACCGCTCCAAACTTGACTGTAGAAAATACGACTTTAGCAACAGAGTGGTAAATGCCTGGAACTCACTACCTGACATTGTGGTTTTGTCACCAAACCCCCAAAACTTTACCCTTAGACTGTCCACTGTTGACCTCACCTATTTCCTAAGAGGTCAGTAAGGGGCGTGCATAAGTGCACCAGTGTGCCTACTGTCCCTGTCCTAATGTTCCCTCTTATCAGTACTCATCTTATGTATATAAACAATGTTATATCTATGTATATTACCAACATACTTAACAAAAATAAATAAATAAAATAAAAATAAAATAAAATAAAATAATGACAGGAGGATTTAACAGATTGACAGAGTTGGAAGGGACCTTGTAGGTCACCTTGTCTAACCCCCTGCTCAAGCAGGATGCCCTACACCATTTCAATCTCTTCTTGAAAGTCTCAAGTGATGAAGCTCTCACAACTTCTGAAGACAAGCTGTTCAATTGGTTGATTGTTCTCACTGTCAGAAAGTTCCTCCTAATTTCTAGGTTGAATCTCTCCTTGATCAGTTTTCATCCATTATTCTTTGTCTGGCCTTCATTTTTTATTATTATTATTATTATTATTATTATTATTATTATTATTATTATTATTATTATTATTATTATTATTATTATTATCATCATCATCATCATCATCATCATCATCATCATCATCATCATCAACAACAACAACAACAACAACAACAACAACAACAACAACAACAACAGAGTTGGAAGGGACCTTGGAGATCTTCTAGTCCAACCCCCTGCTTAGGCAGGAAACCCTACACTACTTCAGATAAATGGTTATCCAACATCTTAAAAACTTTCAGTGTTGGAGCATTCACAACTTCTGGAGGCAAGCTGTTCCACTGATTACCGTATTTTTCTGAGTATAAGACACACCTTTTTCCTCCCTAAAAGTGGCTGAAAATGTGGGTGCGTCTTATACTTTGAATGTAGCTTTTTTTTCCCCAGCCCTAACTAGGTGCTAACAGATCTTCCCAGCTCTTACCTTGCAGGCTTTTTCATTGTTACTCTCTCCAAAGAATGTTTTTCCAGCCCTAAGTCTTTGCAGGTTTTTTTTTCATTGCTCTAATTGCTCCAAAGAAGGTTTTTTCCCAGCCCTAACCAGGTGCTAACGATCTTCCCAGCTCTTCCCAGCTTGCAGGCTTTTTCATTGTTACTCTCTCAGAAGAATATTTTTCCAGCCCTAAGTCTTTGCAGGTTTTTTTTTTCATTGCTCTACTTGCTCCAAAGAAGTTTTTTTCTAGCCCTAACCAGGTGCTAACATATCTTCCCAGCTCTTACCGGCTTGCAGGCTGTTTCATTGTTACTCTCAGAAGAAGGTTTTTTTAAGTCCTAACCAGGAGATAAAATAATGTGCTGAAGCTGACCAGACTAAGGATGCTAGCCAGATGAATACCTGGTACGTAGATTGTTTTCTCCCATTTTCCTCCCCAAAAACTAAGGTGCGTCTTATACTCGGAAAAATACGGTAATTGTTCTAACTGTCAGGAAATTTCTCCTTAGTTCTAAGTTACTTCTCTCCTTGTTTAGTTTCCACCCATTGCTTCTTCTTCTACCCTCAGGTGCTTTGGAGAATAGTTTGACTCCCTCTTTGTGGCAACCCCTGAGATATTGGAACACTGCTATCATGTCTCCCCTGGTCCTTCTTTTCATTAATCTAGACCAGTGGTTCTCAACCTTCCTAATGCTGCAACCCCCCACCCTGCCCCCATACCCCCACCCCACCCCACCCCACCGCCCCACCCACCGCCGCAACCCCTGCCCCGCCGCCGCCATTTTGGGTTCTTTTACCCTCTGCGCATGCGCAAAGCATTCTGCGCATGCACAGAGGGTAAAAGAACCCAAATGGTGGCATCCGGGTGAAGTCTCCTGACCCCTGTGAAAGGGTTGTTCGACCCCCAAAGTGGTCGTGACCCCCAGGTTGAGAACTGCTGATCTAGACATACCAAGTTCCTGCAACCGTTCTTCATATGTTTTAGCCTCCAGTCCCCTAATCATCTTTGTTGCTCTTATCTGCACTCTTTCTAGAGTCTCAACATCCTTTTTACATCGTGGCGACCAAAACTGAATGCAGTATTCCAAGTGTGGCCTTACCAAGGCATTATAAAGTGGTATTAACACTTCGCGTGATCTTGATTCTATCCTCTGTTAATGCAGCCTAGAACTGTGTTGGCTTTTTTGGCAGCTACTGCACACTGCTGACTCATATTTAAATGGTTGTCCACTAGGACTCCAAGATCCCTCTCACAGTTACTACTGTTGAGCAAGGTACCACATATACTGTACCTGTGCATTTTGTTTTTCCTGCCTAAATGTAGAACCTTACTTTTTTCACCATTGAATTTCATTTTGTTTGATAGTGCCCAATGTTCAAGTCTGTCAAGATCTTTCTGTATCTTGAGCCTATCTTCTGGAGAGTTGGCTGTTCCTGCCAGTTTGGTGTCATCTGCAAATTTGATGAGTTCCCCATCTATCCTCTCGTCCAAGTCATTGATGAAGATGTTGATGAGTACTGGGCCTAAAACAGAGCCTTGGGGTACTCCACTGCATACTTCCCTCTATGTAGATGCAGTTCCATTGAGCACTACATGTTGAGTGCGGTTGGTTAGCCAATTTCGAATCCATCTGGTGGTGATGCTGTCTAATCCACATTTTTCTACTTTATCTAGTAGTAGGTTATGATCTACTTTGTCAAATGTCTTACTGAAGTCCAAGTAAACCACATCGACAGCATTCCTCTGGTCCACTAATTTTGTCACTTTATCTAATAATGCAATAAGATTAGTCTGGCATGCTCTGTTTTTTGACAAACCCATGTTGGCTTTGGTTATTACTTTGTTTGCTTCTAGGTGTTCATTGATTTGTTGCTTGATTATCTTTTCCAAAATCTTCCCTAGTATTGAGGTCAGGCTGATAGGTCTGTAGTTTCCTGGATCTGTTTTTTTTTTCCTTTTTGAAGATGGGAACTACATCAGCTCTTTTCCAGTCCTCTGGAAGTTCCCCGGTGCTTTTGTGATGGAAGAGTTATTGAAATATTAAGCTATGTTTGCAATATGTCTGGTTACAGCTAAATTTGTTATCATGTCATATTTCCAGGGTACTTTGACCCATTTTATTTACAATTATAATCATCTAACTAATGTGACTTTCTTTTTCTCTGTGGCTAGTATTTTCCTTTACTATTTGTCAGGTATATTGTTCTTTTAATATATCAGTTTGATAAACATTTTTATTACAAATGTTATTTGCTATATCATATTTTTTATTTTATGAATTGGCCAATGACTATAATAAATGTAATTGCCTGAATTGATGAGGAACATGGCATACCAAAGCAAGATTAGAAGTTTAATGACAAATAATATTTAGAAGGGAACTTAAATTATTTCCTTTTCTCTTGATGGTACCAATAGAAGATGATATTTGTATCTCAGGGTTGACATTTCATTACCAGGCTAGGTGACATCATTAATACTAGTAGGAAATGAAGTTTGCTCTCATTTTATATAGTAGTGGCTTGCCTGTCAGTGTTGGTATGAGTGATCTTGCTGGTTTCTTTTGTCAGGGTTCCAAATAGCATCCAAAACTAAATCAGAGTCCAAGGCAAAGTATTCGTCAAAGCTCCAATTTATTAACAGAGCCATGTTGGCACATCTAGGTGAAACCCGAATCTGAAGTACCTCAGGTTTCACCACCCAGTTGAAAGTTCAAGCCCTTGCCCCCACACCCACAAATCCATCATGTTGTCCAATCTTCAATTGCCATGCTGGCAGAGTCCATCCATCTCCTTCCGGGCAGGTTCAGAGGTGCAGAGACAAAGGATGACTTTGGTTTTCTAGAAAGAATTTGTTATGGCTATATGCTAACAATCCTCATACCATCCCCCCTCCAATTTCCCCACAATATAAAATGCATAGTAGAATAGTATAAAGTGTGGCAGCCCAAAGATCCTAAATAAAATTGCTTTGGCCTGACACCTTGATTGGTTTGTTGTTCATTGTTGCCTTATTTGGAGGTACCTTGACTGAGGTATTATTGTTAGTCTAACGTTAATGTTGGTGTTAATCTCTGCTCATCTGAATGTTAATTGTTGATGAGGAGAAGAAAGAAAAGAAAGAACAGCCCCTTCATTAGTTCCTGCTGAAATGCATGAAAGTTTCCTTAGGCTTTAACCAAAGTGCAAGTCATCTTTCCCAGAAGAATCTTTAGGATCTTAAGTTTTTGCTTGAAGCACTGGGAGTCTAATTAAATTAGATTCTCTGGATGTTACAGTTCTAACAATTACATTGTTTGTTCAATAATTATACATTATAATTACATGTACTTAATAGTAACAACAGCAACAATAGCAGGAGGCGTATAGAATCATTTATGTTCATTTATTTAAGAATTGTCTAGAAAAAATGCCCAGTCATGGGGTATAGAGCCCCACAACTACCATAATTATCAAAGCCTGGATGCTCTCTAGAACTGATCTATTATGTGACAAACAATTATTTTAAGTGGCAATAATACTGGCCACAAAATTTTTTCTACCCTCTTTTCTTTTTCTTTTCTTTTTCAGTTAGTGAGATTTAAATGGAATCTGCTTTCAAACCTCCTTTTGAAGAACAAAATCATTTCAGTCCTATTTGTCATGCTATAGTCACTGTTCCTGCAGTCTTCAGCTTCTCTGGCTTTTCATATTTCACCTGAATGGCAAGCAACTGCTCCTATATGATTTTTCCATTTGGGAGAATGTGGGAAGCCAAGAAATGATAAAAGATAAGCAATGAAAAGCAACAACACCAACAATATCCATGTTGCCACTTCCGTTATACAGCAAACTCAAAAATGCCGTAACACTTTAAAAGGCATTATGAAGCAGCCTGAAAATATGGTAGAAAAAATGAAAAATATATTTTTTGAAAGTTTTAGAAAAATTGACAGACAGATTTTGCTCTAACGTTAGGTGACGTGACAAGGTAAAATACGGTGTTAAGGTATCCAAATCTGGCGGGCCAGCTTCTTTGTCCTGCAAACCTAATCTGATTTGTGTATTTGCTTGTCTGTTTCTCAAAACAGTGGAATATGCAATCTCATTAAAAAGGCTTTTTTCCCCCTTCCAGTCTTTGTAGCTTTGGTATGTGAGACAGAGGATTATTATTATTATTTTGCTCCTTTCCTCTGACATCAAAATCCTAGACCAGAATGGGCCGTTCATCCCACAAATAGGGAGGACATAGAAATGCCATAAAGTAAGAGTTGGTGATTTGAAGGGATTTTGTTCACCTAAATAAATAAATAAACCATCGTGCCTACCGTCCCTGTCCTACTGTCCTATTGTCCAAATTTACCTATACCTACTGTGCTTTTGTTTATGTTTATACCATACCTGTTATCTTATATACGTTTTGACAAATAAAATATAAATAAATAAAAAATAAATACCAAAACTGTGTACATCAACAAAGAAAGGTAACTGCAAATTACTTATTTCCAGCTGCATAGATAAGGGTTATTTTTCCATCTTCACAAACCTGCAATGTGGACAAAATTCATTATATTGGAACTAAAATGTTTACATTTTCATTTATTTTATTTTCCCTTTTGTTTTTGCTGACTCTAATTCCTATTAAGGAAAAATTATTTCTGGCTCTCATCATATAAAAGGATATGGCTAACCTAATTCTGGAAAACCTACATCATCATATCACAATGAAGGAATGGTGTCAATGAAGAAAAAACTAGTACAGTCTTTTTTTATGTCAGTGAGCTAGACTTTTCAGAAGCTTTCAGATCCTTGATAGATTTTAATAAAACATTATTTGAATTCCTCGTAACATTGAGATCGCACTCTCTAATTAAAGTAATACTATTTTTAAAAATTAATTCCAAATTTGGAGATTTGGAATCAAAAACATCTAACCTTAATTAAATTTGTGCTCTCATTAACCTGATATACAGTATGTGGGTATGAATTCCTCAAATATCAGAGAAGATTGCGAATGGGATCCAGGACCAGAAATGATTGATTATTCATGTTTTAAACATCAAGGAAATCTGAACCCATCACATTTAGCAGTTTGTGCATAAGGAATTAGGTTAGAAATCAGAAAGTTGCATTAATCTTCTGCAACCTACACTATTACCTTGTTAAAATTCCACTGGCCTTGGACAAGGTTTTCAAACTGCTTTTGCCCATTTTTTTTCTTCATCAATCTTCATTTTTGTATACAGCAGCCATTTATATTTTAAAAAGTATTTGGAGAAAGGGAAAAGTGTGTGTTTCACCCACAAAGTGTTGGAAATACAATCAGTGTACTTTTAGGGCTTGGAAATGAGAAATAAATTTCAGTGTGGTTGCCTATAAGCAGCTATAGGGGTAGAGTGGGAAGTTAACCCAACAAACTTGATTAGAATGATTACATGAGAATTGTTAATACATTTTGTGTATATTTTTTCCTGTTTCAAAATTATGTTCTATGCATCCAACATGGCTCTCCAAAATGTGATGACACAATAAACACAATTCCCACACAATTCTTTGTTGGCTTATATTTGCATTTTCCATGTATAACGTGAATTCTTCAGGGTTACTGCAGTATAGTAGAGAGGAGACCTGTGCTGATAATCATAAATCTAATTTTAAAATTATAAATCCAGCTCTAACATATCCTTAACTTTTGATTTTAATTAAACAATTATCTTGTTTAAGTAAGCTCCAAATTAAAAGTGGCATGAAATGACCAGCTGACTGCAAGGAATATAAATCCTTCCATTCTCCACCATCAAGTCAGAGCTGAAGAAGCTTCTTGGATGAGAAGCTAAACATCTTTAAAGAAAAAACAGGAAAGTCCAGTTGCCTCTTGAAAAAGCACCTTTGGGTTGGTGAACTATAGGAAATAAAAATGAATAATGAAATAATTTAATTTAATTTAATAAACGTTCTTATAGGCCGCCCAATCCCATAGGACTCAGGGCGGCGTACAGCATAGATAAGAAACGTACAATAAAAACAATAATAGCAGTTAAAAAATAAAAACATTATTTAAAAAACATTCATTCGTGGGGGAATCTGATCTTCTTATCAGATTGAAGACTGAGCAGATTCTATAACCCTAAATCAAATAATGTGAAGTGATGTGCAATTCAGAGCCATTAAAAAACAAAGGGATAGGGAGAAAAATCAGAGAGCTGGAAATAAGTGTTTATGCCACTAAGGTCAATCCTTAATCAATACAGGTATCCAAAATGAATTGTTTAGATAGTCCCAGCTCCATGGGAACATATCCATTTAAGGAGAACTCATCCACAATCTTTTTGGAGAGTTGATTCCACTATTAAACCCTTCCTACTATCTAGATAAAAAACCCAATTGTCAATAATTTCTTGCTAACAAAGAATGAAAACATGCATTTTGATTCATATCACTCTGCAGACTTAATCTGTTACATTTCTAAAGTACAAAAATACAAATTTAAGAAAGAGAAAATTTCTACTCTTCTAAAATATCTCCATTATTTAGATGCATATTTGCATAGAGATGTATTGGAACATACTGATAAATAATCTGGTCATCAATGAAGGACAGATGTGGATCAGATTATTTTATTTAGAAAGCAGAAAAAAATCATTTCAGAATATCCTGATCTGCAATTTAAAAAAAAATTATAGCATTACAAGATTATGAAATTTTGTTGCTGAATTTTCTGATGGCTTTGAAGAGAGCTTCCTTCACCTCTCTGTTTCTCAAACTATAGATAAGAGGATTGAGCATAGGAGTTAGGACAGTATAGAATACAGAAAACATCTTATGTAGCTCCTTTAGTGTTTCAGTTTCTGGAACTACATAGACAAGGAATATTGACCCATAGAAAAGTGTCACTACAATGAGGTGGGATGAACATGTGGAAAAGGCCTTTTGTTGGGCAATTTTAGATTTCATTTTTAAGACAGTATGAAGAATACAGATATATGATGCCACTGTTAAGAGAAAAGGAAGCCCTGTTCCAATGATGCATAAAATAGATGTAGTAAGCTTTACTAAGTGTGTATTACTGCATGAAATGTTTGCTACTGGATATATATCACAAAAGAAATGATCAATTTCATTGGGTCCACAGAAGGTGAGTTTCAGCAGTAAGGAGGTTATGATAGTGTTGGTCAAAAGGCCACTCATCCAAGCTGTGAGGGCCAATTGGAGGCAGAGTCTACCATTCATGAGTGTGGTATAATGCAAAGGTTTGCATATTGCTAAATATCTATCATAAGACATCATTGCTAAAAGGTAGCATTCAGTGGCTACCAGAACCCCAAAGAAGAAATACTGTACAATGCATCCATAGACAGATATAGATTGATCTCCAGTTGCAAAACTAGCCAGCATCTTGGGTAGAATGGTAGAAATATAATAGATTTCCAAACAAGACAAATTAACAAGGAAGAAATACATGGGGGTATGAAGATGCTCGTCAGTCACAACCACTGAAACAATTATGAGATTACCAGCAATGGAGATAGTATAAACAGGAAGAAATAGTATGAAGAGGACTATTCTCAGTTCAAGGAGATTGCCAAATCCCAGAAGGATAAATTCAGAAGGAGTTGATTGATTTCTTCCCTGCTGGTGGAAAGTTAAATGATTCTGAAATACAATTGAAAAAACATAATTAATCTTGGTGACCAGAGTGTCATCCTTCCTTTTTCTTTGATCCTTAAACATTATAGACATTCAGTATAGTGGTCTCAAATCTTTTCCCATTTAATGTAAGTTGAGTATCATACATTTGAATAGCTGAGAGCTTTCTTCCATTTCTCTTTCACTGTATGCAGACATATGTGTAATCTCAAAAGAGACATGTATTTTCACAAAGAGTTACATAGAGAGGAAATATTTGTGAAAACATAGTTCATTCTTCACTGAAAAGCCCTTCTTCCTAATAGATGAAAGAAAGAAAGAAAGAAAGAAAGAAAGAAAGAAAGAAAGAAAGAAAGAAAGAAAGAAAGAAAGAGGGAGGGAGGGAGGGAGGGAGGGAAGGAAGGAAGGAAGGAAGGAAGGAAGGAAGGAAGGAAGGAAGGAAGGAAGGAAGGAAGGAAGGAAGGAAGGAAGGAAGGCTACTTTAAGACTTTCCCATACATCTCTTTACCTATTGCCTATTGCTTATATTTCTGCAAGTTATTTCTCTATACTCTTCAATACACAGCTATTCACCACCTTAAATTAATGGACAAAAAGTTGGAAAAACATTATAGAACTCTGTACAGAAAAAAGGCAATATCTACATTTATTGCTTACTGGAAGCCTTTTATAGACTTTTTGCATGAAACAGAAAAAGTGAATTTAATGGTTTTGATGATTACCCAAGGTAGATTATAGAAAGAAGTGAGCTGCGTTGTGGCACAAATTAAGAGGAAAGTTTATAATTATATTTGCAACTGCTGTAGAGAAGATCAAAAGCTACCTCTTCATACTATTTTTCTTTCTTTTCTTTTTTCTTTTCTTTTTTCTTTTCTTTTCTTTTCTTTTCTTTTCTTTTCTTTTCTTTTCTTTCCTTTTTTCTTTTCCTTTTTTCTTTCCTTTCACTTTTAGTTTTATTTAGTTTGAATTATTTCCTTTTCCTTTTCTTGCTTTGCACTATTTTGTATTAGTTTTCATTTTCTTAAGCAATAAATTCATTGAACTGATTAAAACAGTTCACAGAAACTAAATTACTCAGATTTACAAAGATTATGCTTTGTATAATTATTACAAAAATGACAGCAAGATTTTCTATCATCTATCTGCCTGTCATCTATCTGGTTATCATCTATCTCCATATAAAACTCAGATTATATAAATAAAATATAGCACACAGAATACAACAAATATATAAAGATTTACCTCTGAATTGTTTATATTTCTCGGTAAGATCTCTGTGGTGTTCCATTCATGTTCCATCTCAATTCTCAAAGATGTATGTTTACATCTTATTGTCCAAACTTCTGTTATAGATGAACTTAAAACCTATCTTAATTTTCCTGTCACACAGTATATCAAAATAGTTAATGATGCAATGATTATGCACAACTTTTCTACAGATATATATTTGAAATCACTTAGAAAAAGAACAGATTTTTCTACATTTTAACTTCTATATTAATCACAGAAGAGTCAAAAGAATTTGTCTTCCATTGAGAGCCAAATAGAACAGAATGGAGAAAAAATTCTTGGAACTGATATCTCATTTTCAACTGATATTTATGTAATGAATAGATTGATAATAACAAATTCAAGTATTATGTATATGTGGCAATATTTTCTTTTAACAGATTTAAAGAAATAGTATGGAATTTCAGACTTTCACATTACAGAAAGATATGACATAGCCACAATTCATGGTAAAATAATGCAATAATGCCTCAATATAAGGCGTTCTTAAGTTCTTTCTCATATTATGCTACATTAACAATTTATAGTTCATTACGTTAAGATCAAAGTAATTGAGCCAAAAAGACAAGAATAAACTATCTCCAACTGATCCATATTTAGTTATGAAACACTCACCTTCTAATAATCCAAAGCAGATAAATTCCTGCCTGAGTAGGGGGTTAGCCTAGAAGACTTCCAAGGTCCCTTCCAACTCTGCTATTCTGTTAAATGTAATTTTTCTCTTTGTACTAACAAGAAATTCCTTTTTTACTAGGTTCTAATCCCCTACTGTATTAGTTGGGTATTAAATTGTCTGTTCAAAAGAAAATCTAGAAGTTATGCCAAGCATTTCAAACTATTTATAATATATTAAAATTCATATGGGAGACATTACAAATCAAACAAATACACCAAAGCAATGTTCAGACATGAAATCTTGCATGTCTGTGTATGCAGTAAGACATTATTAATTATTCTTTCTATGCTGATCACAAGTGTGTCCTTAAGGTATAAATCTAAATTCTCTTTCAAGTTGGACAGTGACCTCATGAACATATCCACTTGGTTTTCACGGCAATAATCCAAAGGTAGTTTTTATTTGTCTTCCAGAATGTATTCTCATATTTCCAATATAGATTGCAAGACTGGAATTCTCTGGCTATTTCCCATGCAAGTTTTAATAAGGCTTAATTTATTTAGTTTCTAAATTTAGAGCTAGTAGCTATGATTCACAAATTACAATCTTTCTTCTTGAAATACCAAAGTAGAATTCCAACTGACTTTAAAAATAGATAGTTTTGAAATTCTTAGCTAGGGAAGAAAATAAAATAAAATAAAATCTAAAGGAGTCTGAAAACTATGATATACTTCACCTAAACCAAGACTAGGGGTCAGCAACCCATGGCTCTGGAGCCACATGTGGCTCTTTCATCCCTCTGCTGCAGTTCCCTGTCGCTCAAAATAAGCATCACAACTGCCAATGTGTGACACCCACTGACATGCAATT
Source organism: Diadophis punctatus similis (assembly GCA_023053685.1). Lineage (NCBI taxonomy): Eukaryota > Metazoa > Chordata > Lepidosauria > Squamata > Dipsadidae > Diadophis > Diadophis punctatus. The sequence goes on from JALIGW010000009.1 coordinate 5,000,032, forward strand.
TATTAAGCTTTTCGACCCCCGGTAGGCCAACAATGGATAAATCCAAGAAAAGAAAAGTTTCAGAAGAAAACAGAATCTTTAATTCAACTATATATGCTAGTTTTGTGGCCACTCAGGAAATAGTCAGGCACAGGAAGAGTTTTGTGGCTCCCGGTGTTTTCTTTTCTGTGAGAAACGGGTCCAAATGGCTCTCTGAGTGTTTAAGGTTGCTGACCCCTGACCAAGATGAACAAACAGATAATTCAGAATTTGTTGGTCTAGTATCTATTAGTTTAAGCTAGTCTTGCCAATGATCAGATAGAAAGGGAATTTCAGACCAATTACAAAACTACACTTTCTTACTCCTTATATCTAAATCAAAGAGATTTAGAAATTTGTGAAACACTAAATTAATATCTGACCTTTCCACACTAGGGTTTTCTTATCACTGTACTTTATTTCCAAAATCAATTGGGAAGGAAAGAAATCTTATTAACAAAGGAAGCAATATTTATAGTAGGTAAAGGAGGTAAGAATAATAAATAGCACTCCATTTTTTACTCTAAAATTATTTTCTATAGTTGCATACTTTACTGGTGTAATATGTAAATAACATAGCAGTGGCCAGATAATTGATTTGAAAACTAAGAATGTCTGGTTGCTTTAAATAACATGAACTCCAAAATTGCTTTAAGTTAGGAGTTAACAATTTATGGTTTGCAGGCCACATGGAGGCAGAACCACTTGTCACATAATTTCAAGGACATATATTCTAGCATTTTTACCTTTTTTCAATCAAGTGGTACAAAAGAATGGTGGTAGAGGAAGCAGAACTGATATTAGAAGTATATTAAAATGACTACCATAAAGTAGCAGAAAATAATGAAAAGTATTCATTCTAATAGTGAATATTATATCTCTGCATGAATCAAAAGCATAGGTCCCAGCACTTTTTTATAATTAAAACAACAACCAGCACCTGCCACTGAATATAAGACAGAAATTTCAGATATCTAATTAGCAATAGCACTTAGACTTATATACCGCTTCATAGTGCTTTATAGCCCTCTCTAAGCGGTTGACAGAGTTCAGCATATTGCCCCCAACAATCTGGGTCCTCAGTTTACCGACCTCAGAAGGATGGAAGGCTGAGTCAACCTTGAGCCAGTGAGATTTGAACAGCTGAAGTGCTGAACTAGCAGTCAGCTAAAGTAGGTTGCAGTGCTGCTTTTAACCACTGCGCCACCTCAGCTCTTAATTCATCAAAGCATTTGAACATGTGAGATGCCATTAGTAGCTACCATTTTCATTTAATGGAAATAATTTTTTAAAAGGAATACATTTCATGAACATAGATATACAAAATTCCACATGAAATAGCATTTAAATAAAAACACCTAAATTTACAATATGAAATAAATATCTCTTAAACTCACATTTATTGTCCCAATAGAAAAAATATATATGAAGCACTGGGTTGAATTGTGGAGGGCTCTTTTTTAAATAAAGAGATGGGTTAGAAAAGTTGAAAAGCAACCCACACAAACCAATAGCTCCATTATAACAAAGTAGCAACCCAACCTCTCACAAGAGGAGTCATGTAAGAAAATAATTCAGATGTGTATGAACACATTACAACATTTAATCCAGAATGCCAGAAAAAAGGAAACAGTTCCTACACAACTTTATCAAATAGTGCCTGGCCATTCAACTCACTATAGCACAACCAACAGAAACTATGAGATGGAACAGCTTGCCTTCAGAAGTTGTGGGTCCTTCATCACTGGAAGCTTCCAAGAAGAGACTGGCCAGCCATCTGTCAGAAATAGTATAGGTTCTCCTATTTGAGCAGTGGGTTGAACTAGATGACCTACAAGGTCCCTTCCAATTCTATTCTATTCTATTCTATTCTATTCTATTCTATTCTATTCTATTCTATTCCATTCCATTCCATTCCATTCCATTAATAATAATAATAATAATAATAATAATAATAATAATAATAATAATAATAATAATAATAATAATAATAATAACAACAACAACAACAACAACAACAACAACAACAACAACAAGAGTTGGAAGGGACCTTGGAGGCCTTCTGCTTAGGCAGGAAACCCTACACTACTTCAGACAAATGGTTATCCAACATCTTCTTAAAAACTTCTTTAAAACTCCAGTGTTGGAGCATTCACAACTTCTGGAGGCAAGGTGTTCCACTGATTAATTGTTCTAACTGTCAGGAAATTTCTCCTTAGTTTCTTCTATTTGAAGACTATTTATTCTATTCTATTCTATTCTATTCTATTCTATTCTATTCTATTCTATTCTATTCTATTCTATTCTATTCTATTCTTTAAATGGAATGGCGCCTTCCTAGAATAATGATGTTGCAATCTAGTAACCTTTCAAACCCGTGATTCAGTGTATTTTTTCCTCAATAATATATACATGATTATAGAATCACTGATTTTGAAAACTGAAATAATTACCATTTAACCCATTTTGGTTGGTAGATTGTAATTAGTTTTATTAAACAAACTAAACTTAAGCTATTTTGTGTGATTCCAACAAGTATTAGTATTTAATAAAATCTCAGACTAAACATCACTATATATTTGGTATAAATAGTGAATGCAAAAATGTGAAAACCAGTTACCAAACAATTACATGTTCCAGTAATATGTAATTATTTTGAGAATGATGAATTGATCCAGATTCAGTTTTCACATAGGAAACAGTGAGTGAATCATTCGGAAGGAGAAGACAATGGAGCTGTTGAAATTCTCCAACAAGGGAAAGGGAGAAGTTTATATAGGTTAATATACTGAAGATAGTATAAAAATATTTATGGACATTATTATAGACAATATGAAGATTTGGATGATTTGCAAAGATAGATAGATAGATGGATGGATGGATGGATGGATGGATGGATAGATAGATAGATAGATAGATAGATAGATAGATAGATAGATAGATAGATAGATAGATAGATAGATAGATAGATAGATAGATAGATAGATACCCATATGCACACACACACACACACACCCCTGTGTGTGTGTGTGTGTAAAATGCGCGCGCACACACATGCACACACACACACACACACACATGATTTAGTTATGTTTTCTTTCTTTTTATCTGTTTTTCTTTGGCTTACTGTTTATCGTTTATTGTTCTGGGCTCTGAATAATATTTTGTCCCAAGAAGGGACAAAAGAAAAATCACCATGGCAAAGATGTATGCTATGTTTTATCTATAAAATAAAATAGTCCCATATAGAAAGAATGAATTTTAGCATGTTCTTGAAGATTAAGAATACATTACATTGGAACAGTTTGTCCAAGAGCCAATCAGCAACAAATCCCCAGGCTCATGTGAAATATTTTAATTATCCAATAATTTAAAAAAATTATATAACATTTTGCTCATGCAAGCCCAAATATTATTACCCTAGATCACCAATTAGTGTAAAAAGGATGATGTAACACACTTGGACACAACATTTTGCGAATGGTTTACTACTATATTCCTCTCCTGCATCTTTTGTTGTTAATAGCACATTTTAGAACAGCTCTGATATAACATGGAACAACTACAGGTAAGACCTAATCTCATATATTGGCTTTCTTTGTTTCCAGGATAATCATCCTATATTAACTAGAAACAATTGTTTCAACGATGCAATAACTTTGCCCTGGGTTGTAAATGGTATCTGTCTTAGTACTACATATTCACTGGTCTATTTCTATTAAAAAAACCAAAACTCTAATTTTCATCCTTTTCCCAAATTCCAACACTTATCTTTATCTTCGGGAAACTATACATCTATACTTGATTGCCATATTTCATATTTAATTTGTGTCACTTTTATATATATATATATATATATATATATATATATATATATATATATATATATATATATATATATATATATATATATATATATATATATATATATATATATATATATATATATATATATATATATATATATATATATATATATATATATATATATATATGTATGGTGCTCGGTAATGGTTGGAGTCATTTCAAGTAAAATGGCAATTATTCAGCAGTCTGGTAGCACCTTTTACAAGCAATAATATAAAATTTCAAAACGGATAAGTTTTCATGAGTTGGAGTTTTTTTCATTAGATGCATCTGATAAATTTGTTACTTGAAAAAAATGCTACCAGATTCATAATAAATTTTTTTGCCACCAACATAGCTCCTCTCCTACACTGTTAATTTTGTTCACTAATTATAGATTTAGAAAAGATGGGCATATAATTTAAATTGTAATCCTTGCTATGTGTATACCTTTCAAGATGACAATTTCATTGAATACAGTGGCATTAATATCAGTAATTCTGAGTCATGGGACTGATTGAAAAATTAATTTTTAAGAACTTGAAGCCCCTTTCTTTTAATGTATTTCTTTTTACTTAGGGCAACAATTAAAAAAAGAAAGAAATAACAGATGAAATAATTCTAAATTTAATTTCAGTAAATAAAATATTCACTACCATAAACTGAATTATATAGGAACAAAAAAAGCAAAGAATAGAATAACAAACAAAGAATTTCATAGGAAAAGATGTACATTCTTAATATGTGACCATGAAAAATAGTTTTTTTGTCTCTCTGCAGTTTTTCTTAGGAACAGGCAACATAGAGAGAACATATTTTTTAAAAGATCTTAAAAGGGTTAGATGATCAGTAGGCGATGGTTCATTGGCTATTTAGCACCTTCAGCATATCATTGAATTGTGTCCAGAAGTATATTGACTAATAATGTTGTTTCAGATCAGAAATAAGATTCCACAAACACATATAAGTCAGGAAATATAAGAAATAGACATGATCTTTTCCAGAGCAGGACTTTGTGGAATATTAGTCTACTACTAGGAAGAAATTATATTTATATCCCATTGATTGATTTAGTCACCCACACATTCTCCCACTCATACATTCATACACATATAACGCGTGTATTTCTTACTTGATCGTGTTCAGTTCCTTTCATATCCACTTTTTTATTTTTCATTCCCTTTTAATTATTTTTCTACTGCTTTTTTTGTCCTAGATAATTTACTGTCTTTTCTTTAAAGTCAGGATTTTCAGTTGCAGTTTTTTTTAAGGATTCCATATCAATAATTTATAGATACTATTTTATGCATAAATTTGATGAAGATATTGATACCTCTCTCTCTTTCTCCTGTCTTTTTAATTTAAAATCAAAATTATCTCCACTACTTTATTTGTGCCTAAATTATACATGAATGTTTATTACTAGTATAGCAAACAACATCTATTATGCTCTCCTTAATAGATCATAGCTTGTTCAGAGGTTTTTGTATTATTTTATATTAGATATTCATAAATATGCTATCTGGAGAGATCAGGAATAATCACTGTATTGTAGTAGAAACGTTTGCTTGGAACTTGGTGATGCAGAGAAAGTGATCTCAGCAAGTTTACATGGAAAACCCTTTGGACTCTGGATGCTTCTGGTCAAGATTTGGTATTCTCTCCACATAATAATTTTGCATCTCAAACTTTATCCATGAAATGACTTCATAGGATAAAATTCTGCAAGATGATACTGGGGGAGAGTAGATTTTTAATTAGATAACTTGATCCAAAACTATTAGGATATCTCTACCCCCCTCCCAACAAACATTCTGAGATGAAAACAATGAACATTAACAGATGTAGGAGGAGCAGTAGAGCCAGAGGGCAGAGTTAACAGAGGAATGAGCCTAGAACCTCTATGTAGCCAAAGTGGACTAAGTCTAACCCCCACTTCCCCCCTGGACCATTATCTAACTCCAAGTGATAACCATTAGTTCCTATGCATAGGGTATTTAGCAGCAAATTGGTTTAATTGGATCTTCACATATAGACCTGGTCTATAGCACCTCACATCAGACTATTTTTTTATTTCCTCTAATGTCATAGACTATTAACATGTGACGTTGTCTATCATGATGTGGTTAATATGCCTAGAAATACAACATCTGTTCTTTCTGCTGTTTAGATATGCCGACAAGATATTCAAGAAATGTATTTCAACATTTGCCACAATCAACAGATAGAAGAATAGAAGGCAAAATGGGGCTACTAAAGTTCTTCAAATTGTTATTATTAACTAATTACTAACAGGAAAGAATGGAAATAAATCAGTCAAGTGTTACAACATTCATTCTTTTGGGATTCAGCAATCTTCCCCAAATGGGAACACTGCTCTTTATACTGTTTTTTATTATATACAGTTTATCTATCGTGGGGAACCTACTTATTGTTCTACTTGTTGTAGCTGACCAACAACTTCATACCCCCATGTACTTCTTCCTTGTGAATTTGTCTTGTTTAGAGACTTGTTACATTACAACCATCTTGCCCAGAATGCTGGCTAGTTTTGTAACTGGGGATAAATCTATATCTGTCTATGGCTGTATGACACAATACTACTTCTTTGGTTTTTTAGCATCCACTGAATGTTATCTTCTGGCAATGATGTCTTATGATCGATATTTAGCAATCTGCAAACCTCTGCATTATGCATCTGTCATGAATGGTAAACTCTGTTTCCAGTTAGCCCTCACATCTTGGATAAGTGGTTTGTTGACCAACACTATCATAACTTCTTTTCTAGTACAGTTAACATTTTGTGGTCCCAGTGAAATAGACCATTTCTTTTGTGATGTGTATTCAGTGGCAAATCTTTCCTGTAGCAATACACACTTAGTGAAACTTGCTACTTTTATTCTAGGATCCATGGGTATAGGGACCCCATTTGTCCTAACAATGACCTCCTACATCTATATACTTTATACTGTGCTGCAAATGAAATCTAAAAAAGCACAACAAAAAGCCTTCTCTACCTGTTCTTCTCATCTCACTGTAGTTGCATTTTTCTTTGTTACACTATTGCTTGTCTATGTTGTCCCTGAAACAGAAAAACTGAAAGAGCTACATAAGATCTTTTCTCTATTCTATACTGTTCTAACTCCAATGGTTAACCCTATCATCTACAGTTTGAGAAACAGAGAAGTGAAGGAAGCTTTCTTTAAAACTGTTAGAAAATATAGCAGCAGTTTTTTATAGTATCATAAATATGGTATGGTACAAAGACTATGGTAAAGTAGAATTAAAGATGGAGTATATTTAACAGCTTTGGTGCTACAAAAATTAATGTGGCCAAAGTATCCTCATGTCATGTATGGTAGATTCTTTACCTTATTTTTCCTCAGATATTATTTTAATATTTAAAATAATTTTTCTGCCTCTGGCATCACTTTATTTCAAAACAGTTCCTGGCCCTGCATAGTCTTAATATAAATGCCATAATTTGTTTCAAAAGTGTCCATTACTACCCATCCTCACAAAAGTGCCCTTATATGGCCCATCACGGGATAGTTAAAAATAATTGGGCACATGTGATTGTACTTTATATTACCATTATTACTATTGTGGTATTGAATTATTATTTTCTGTATTATTATCTATTGTATGTTCCCTCTGTAATAGGTATAGATTTAGTTTTTCATAGGAACGACATAAACACTTGTAAATAAATAAAGAACAGCAGGGAACATTTTAGCTCCTTGAAAATTGGTTGACTCTATCTGATCCTAGCCACCCTGGCAGCCATTTTATGAACCACCACATTCCCCCTTTGCAATAATTTCATGAAGTGCTTAAAATATTTTCACAGAATTACTTATATGGCTGCTAGGAAAAATCTGTGTATATTTCTACTGTACAATTTTCACTTCTAGAAAGGCATGTAGTGTTTTGGATCAAGAAACCCATTTTAAATGTAACTTTATTACATTCATACATTTGAGTTGGAAATCGATGTGAATTTAATAAATAAATATTTATAATAATTATTTTTATTTCTATGTATTCATTTATTTACAGTCCACACTATATCACAAAATGTAAAGTACAGCATAGCTGTAATACTTACATATGTAATTAATCATACACACACACACACACACACGTGTGTGTGTGTGTGTGTGTGTGTTTTCTGAGGTTTGCGCGGGTGTTTGTATATAGGTCTTTGGTTATTCAGGTTTTCTCCCGCGTGAAATTGGAAGTGTCTTAGCGACGTTTTGATGAAGTCTCATTCATCATCATCAGGCTGGTGTCTTCTAGGAGCAATGTGAGATTGCGGCTGTTCCTTCCTTTTAACTGCCGGTGGGGGTTTGAACTGATAGGGTGGAAGCTTGGCTGTGTTCTTGGTTGGAGGTGTGTTCTGATTGGTGGGGGCTTGGCTGTGCTCTGATTGTCTGGGGGGGTTGGCTGTGCTCTGATTGGCCGGGGTGTGCTCAGGTTAGTCTGACTTGCAGAGGGCTTTGAGCTGGTGAGCTGCATTGCTGTTGTTTGGCTTCGAGTTCGTGGTCATGCCACATCTTCATGGAGGGTGTCAGTTTGCTTCATGTATGGATTGGAGGGGTTTAAAGTGGCTAATGATGCAGCTGTAGTATGGCTTCTGGTTTGTGGTCGTGCGTCATTGGTGTGGGTTTGGGTTTGCTTATTGCATGGATGTGTGGTGGTGACATCCTGTGTGGTTTTTGTGAGTGTGGGACTGGTGTCATTCTTTGTGTTAGGGACTCATTTGTCAATAAGGGCAGGTTTCCAAATGGCTGGTAGGCGGGAGGTGTCATCTCGTTTTTTCATGCTGTATGGGCGTTTTTCTATCTCGATGGCTTCTCTGATTATTCTGTTGTTAAAGTGTTCAGTTTTGGCGATAGTTCTGGTCTTTTTAAAGTCGATTTCATGTCCTGTGGCTTTAAGATGTTGGACCAGGGAAGGAGTTGGTTCCTCTTTTTTGACTGAGTTCTTGTGTTCTTCAATGCGTGCACTTATTCTTCTGTTGGTTTGTCCAATGTCTGTTGGTGGGGCAGGTGGTGCATGGGATTTCATATACTCCTTGATTTTCTAACTCAATTTTGTCTTTGGGGTTTCTTAGGATGGTGGATATTTTTCGGTTTGTGCAGAATGCTGTCTTGATGTTGTATTTGTGGAGGATCTTGCTGATTCTGTCTGTGGTGCCCTTTATGTATGGGAGGAGGGCTTTGCTGTTTTCTTGTTCTCTGTCTTGGATTTTAGTGGGGGTTTCTTTTTGGATTAGGTTGGTGATCTTATTTCTTTGGAATCCATTGGATGCTTGTACGTTAGTGAGAGTGTGTAGTTCGGTTTTTAGGTGTTGTTCGTCAGCTAAGCATTTAGTTCTGGAGATGAGTGTCTTGGCTACGGAGTTGATCTGTGCTGGGTGGTGGTGTGAGAGTGCGTGCAGATAGTGGTTAGTGTGTGTTTTCTTCTGGTAGATGGTGTGTCCTAGAGAGCCATTGGATTTCTTGTAGACTAAGACATCCAGGAAGGGAAGTTGGTTGTTAGCTTCTGTTTCCATTGTGAACTGTATTTTGGGGTGTAGGCTGTTGAGGTGTATGAGGAAGTTGTCCAGTTTTTCTTTCCCATGTGGCCAGATTATGAAGGTGTCGTCTACATATCTGAGCCAGAGTTTGGGTTTGTGATCAGAAACGTCGCCAAGACACTTCCAATTTCACGCAGGAGAAAACCCGAATAACCAAAGACATATATATATTTCATTCTTTTTTTTTTACTGTTTTACCTCCAAAATTTCCTGAATAAATGACTAATATATGGGTGTTTTGAAAGCAATAGAATTTTTTTCAATCTATAACCTTATCTTATAGAAACAATTTGGTACATCCAATTAATTTTGTAGGGACATCTATCTATCTATCTATCTATCTATCTATCTATCTATCTATCTATCTATCTATCTATCTATCTATCTATCTATCTATCTATCTATTTCTATCTCTATCTATCTCTCTATCTCTATAGATAGATAGATAGATAGATAGATAGATAGATAGATAGATAGATAGATAGATAGATAGATAGATAGATAGATAGAGATATAAATATAGATAGATATAGATATAGAAGTGTTAATACCACTTTATAATGCCTTGGTAAGGCCACACTTGGAATACTGCATTCAGTTTTGGTCACCACGACGTAAAAGGATGTTGAGACTCTAGAAAGAGTGCAGAGAAGAGCAACAAAGATGATTGGGGGACTGGAGGCTAAAACATATGAAGAACGGTTGCAGGAACTGGGTATGTTTAGTTTAATGAAAAGAAGGACTAGGGGAGACATGAAAATTGAACTTACTGCATAGAGATATGATAGCAATGTTCCAATATCTCAGGGGTTGCCACAAAGAAGAGGGAGTCAAACTATTCTCCAAAGCACCTGAGGGCAGGACAAGAAGCAATGGGTGGAAACTAATCAAGGAGAGAAGTAACTTAGAACTAAGGAGAAATTTCCTGACAATTAAAACAATTAATCAGTGGAACAGCTTCCCTCCAGAAGTTGTGAATGCTCCAACACTGGAAGTTTTTAAGAAGATGTTGGATAACCATTTGTCTGAAGTGGTGTACGGTTTCCTGCCTAAGCAGAAGACCCCCAAGGTCCCTTCCAACTCTGTTATTATTCTATTCTATTATTAACCTGGAAAATAATAACTTCAACTCTCTAACCCCACTGAGAGAAGTGTTTTCAAACTTGCCAAACAACCATCTATGGGAATGTCCCCATTTTCCTAACTAAATATCTCAATTTAGTCTTCATAAATGGAGTCTGTCAGACCCAAGAGGAGGTGCATTAGCTCTGATTGCTATTAGAGTACAATGCACTCTTTAGAAGGATGTATGAAAAAGACTCAACTCTATGTTTGAGCAAATACATACTCGGTCTTCATATGGGAGTTTGGAATATCGATCAACTATCACCTTAGTAAGAAGTACAGTATATGAGAAGACTCTTCTATGTGGGGCACATAGAATTTTTATAGAAGTAATTGAAGAGCATCCTAGGAGAGAGATCAATTAATCTGTGAGTGAGTTGGGAAAGTTTGGCTATGCCTATCTAAATATCTAAGTTTCTCATTCATAGATATGTATCATATGCAGTGAGATTTACTGCTGACATTCCCCAAACAATTTACCTAGAATCTTGCTTGGGCATGGAATCTGGTGATGGCATGGTAGAAATCTTAAGAAACTTTCAAGGTACAGTGCTAAAGAATGCATTGAAATTTGGTGTGGTACTTAAGACTTCAAATTAGAAACCTGGAGACTGTGGTCCTGCCTTTGGGATGAGATAGGTGGGCTAGTGTCACCCAAAGAGGGCCCCAAGAGTGACTTTGGGCTAGTCACTCTTTCTCACAATAATAATAATAATAATAATAATAATAATAATAATAATAATAATAATAATAATAATAATAATAATAATAATAATAATAATAATAATAATAATAATAATAATAATAATAATAACAGCAACAACAACAATAACAACAACAACAACAATAACAACAACAACAACAACAACAATAACAATAACAATAACAATAACAATAACAATAACAATAACAATAACAATAACAATAACAATAACAATAATAATAATAATAATAATAATAATAATAATAATAATAATAATAATAATAATAATAATAATAATAATAATAATATTGTCATTGTACATATATATATACAGTACACTCATACAACGAAATTCACATAACGCTTCAAGACCAGTCCCAACACACATAGCAATCCCCACCCACCACGAATTCCCCACCCTGAACCACTCAAACATCCATACATCCAACAGTAATACTATCCAACAGCTCACTGATGGTGATCCTTCAATTCATTATTAAGTGCAATTATAGCTCTAGGATAAAAACTATTCAGAAAGTGTGTGGTCTGAGTTTTGATTGTTCTGAATCTTCTGCCAGAAGGCAACAGTTCAAAAAGATTGTAAGCAGGATGAGAAGAGTCTCTGAGAATATTGTGCAACTTCCTAGAACAGCGAGATGTAGAGATATCGTCCAGGGCTGGTAGCTGGAGCCCAATGATATTCTGGGCAGTTGTAATTATTCTCTGTAGAGCTTTTTTGTCTGCTGCAGAGCTGCTTCCATGACATGCTAGAATACCATATGTCAGGACATTCTCAATGGTGCTACGATAGTAGGACAACAGTAGATGCTGAGATAGATTTATCTTCCTGAGCATTCTCAGGAAGTACAGCTTCTTCTGAGCCTTCTTCACGAGCATGTTTACATTCATAGTCCATGAGAGGTCCTCTGAGATATAAATACCCAGAAATTTAAAACTACTAACCCTCTCCACCTCCTCGTCATCTATGTGCAATGGTAAATGTGCATCTCTCTTTTTCCTAAAGTCAATTATTATTTCTTTAGGTTTTTTTGGTGTTAAGTATAAGATTATTCTCTTTGCACCACAATATCAACCCTTGTACTTCCTTTCTATAAGCAGACTCATTGTTCTTGTTAATGAGCCCCACCACTGTTGTATTGTCCGCAAACTTAATAATTGCGTTGGTATTATACAATGGGGTGCAGTCATATGTATACAAGGAATATAGGAAAGGGCTTAGCACACAACCCTGGGGGACTCCTGTGCTTAATGTCAGAATGGAAGAATGATGAGATCCCATCGTTACTGACTGTGGCCTATCTGTCAAAAAATCCTTTATCCACAGACAAATCCTCTGATCTATACCCAAATTTGACATTTTAAGAAACAACCTATTGGGTAGAATGGTGTTAAAGGCAGAGCTCTAATCCACAAATAACAGCCTTACATAAGTTCCCTGTTGTTCCAAATGATTCAATACAGTATGAATAACAATAGACATAGCATCATCAGTTGATCTACTGCTCCTATGCAAATTGATATGGATCCAAAGTAGATGGAAGACCAACCTTAATATAGTTCAACACCAGTTTCTCAAAACATTTCATGACAACAGATGTCAAAGCTATTGATCTATAATCATTAAGGGATGCCACTGCTGTCTGCTTGGGGACTGGCACTATAATGGATGTCTTCAGGAAGGTAGGGATAGAGCACCGCAACAGGGATAGATTGAAAATATCCGTGAACACTCCAGCTAGCTCTGCAGCACAGTCCCTAACAACTCGACCCTTGATTCCATCAGGCCCAGCTGTCCTCCGGATATTAACATTCTGGAAAGCGCGTCTCACGTCAGATATCTGCAGTAGAAGTGGTTGTCTATCAGTGGTAGATGTTAGTGATGTTCTATCAGTGGTGAATGCTGGAATGATGGTCGTTCCTGTTTCCATCTCATCATCTCAAAATCCATCTCAATCCACCTATTTTGAAGGAAATAGGAGGAAGAAACAGTATTCATTTTTTTAAAAAAGTTCTACATCTTGATTAACAATATAAATTTAACAGAAGGAGATGACTAAAATGAACAAAATAATCATAATTGACAAGTCTCTGAAAAATAATAATTCACTGTCATTTTTAATATATAAGGGTAAAGACATCATCTTCCTATATATTTTGGAGTACATATAAACCTTGCAGGGGACTGCATTATCAAATGACTGCATGATTCTTGCTAAGGGAGTGCATGATCAAAGAAGTTTCCTCAATATGTTTACAGCATGGGAAAGATAGAGAAAAGAAGCAGGTAGATCTGTGGACAAAAATTAAAGAGGTCTTGCCCAGGACCATCATTATTTTTGAGGTAAGTATTTATGCATATATCATTCAGATTTTCACTTTATGTTTGGTACTCAGAAAGGAATATTGTATGTTTACTTCACCACAAAATATATTACCATTATCTTAGTATAGTATGGGGACTAGTTACTGGAAAATGAGATAGAGATTACATAAATCTGTTGGATTCTTTCTGGATGAATCATAGCTTTGAAAGTGAGAGAGTCAATCTTACTAAAAATCAGTTGCAAGTTTTAGTGGCCAAAGTACTACATTTTGGAAAAAATTTCAAATCTTTATAATGCCGGACAAAGAATTTGGTTAAAAAAGTATTACTTTAGAAATAGGTGTTTAAAGTGAAAACTCTTTGGTGAATTTATCCACATTCTTGGTGATGATTTTTTTTTTAAAAAAACCCACAGTTGTGAGAAATATAAGAAATAGTCCAAAGATCAGCGATGCCAAAGAGTCATTTTAAAATGAATTAAGATTTAAATTACCAAAACACCCTTTTTTAGAAAATACATACTCATGGGATCTAAACAATAGTTTAGATAATAATTTTATGTAATCTATATTATATGTATATTAAATGCCATATATAATCAAATATTCTTGTGCAAAACAGAAGACATTTGTTATGTGTGTGTTAATAGTCAGAGGTCCACTGCTTCCCACTCAGACATATAATTTCATTATTTGTCCTAATACTTGTTAAGAAATGTCTGATAATGCAATACATGAATCTTTTAAAAATGATAAACAACAGATTATGATTGTATCCTTTAAGGGGTCAGGATATGATTGTGTCCTTTAAGGGGTCAATACATCCTCAAGTTGGTATTCATATTTTCAGCTAAGAAATGTTATACTTGAAGAAGAAAATCTTGATCATGAACATTCCATTTCCTGTAATCTGAAAATGCAAGATAAAGTAGAATTATAACATGGACTTTCTAGATGTTTTATTTTAAAAAATAAGCAGCACTGCCTGGATTTCTTATTTGAAATATAAATCTTAAGAATTTCACATTAGTAGTCTGTTCTTTTGTCTATGAAGATACAAGACATGATAGAGCTATTAATTTTGAAGAGGTAAGCATATTTTAGTTTTCTCCATTCACCTTCACACAAGGAAACCTAAAATCTAATGTGAAATTTAAAAATTGTATAGTCTTGAAACTTATATCCCACACGTACAAAACACTAGTAGCAGTTAAGTGGTATGATATGGTCTCTCATACAGACATAAGTAACCAACTAGTCAATTTAAGTTTTTGCTAACTTTCTTCCAGAGGTGGGTTCCTGCCGGTACGCTCTTACCTGTTGGTTGCTGCAGAACCGAAGAAGCTGATGGCGTTTGCAGCATGGAGCTTTCCTGGCCCGCTTTCCCCCGCCTGCCTGGACACCACCATTTGCGTTCTTTTGCCCTCTGAGCAAGCAGAACGCTTTGCACATGCGCAGAGGGCAAAATAACGCAAATAGCAGCGTCTAGGTGGGTGGGGGAAAGCGGGCGGGGGAAGCCCCATGCCGCGAATGCCACCAGCTTTTTTGGTTCTGCGGCGACCAACAGGAAAAAGCGTACCGGCAGGAACCCACCTCTGCTTTCTTCCCATTTGAAAGCTGTTGGGGTGGTAAGACTTTCACCTAGAGCCGTGATGGCGAGCCTATGGCACTCGTGCAACAGGTGGCATGCAGAGCCATATCTGAGGGCACATGAGGCATTGCCCTATGTCAGCTGATTTTCGGCCTTCTGGAGGACAGGGGGGAGGCTGTTTTTGCCCTCCTCAGGCTTCAGGAAAGCCTCTGGAGCCTGGGGATGGCGAAAAATGGACCCAACCCCGTTAGGCCTGTTTTTCGCCATCCCCAGGCTCCAGAGGCTTTCCTGAAGCCTGGAGAGGGCAAAAAATTGCCCAAGGGACCTACCAGAAGAGTGGAGGCTTCAGTGAGGCCTGCGTGCATGCGCAGGGGAGGCAGTACAAGGAGCGGTTGAGCATGCATATATGGGAGAAGGCATTGCATTATGGATGTGGGCAGGCAACCATGCGCTATCATGCACACATGCAAAAAAAGGTTAGCCATCACTGACCTAGAGGTTCATTTACTTTAGCAAATTTTTACCATGGCCAGTCTCAAATTTCAGCGTTGTTCTGTCTTCTGCTAACAGAATAATATACCGTATTTTTTGGAGTATAAGACGCACCTTTTTACCCCCCAAAAGAGGGTGAAAATTTGGGTGCGTCTTATACACCGAATGCACCCACCCCCCACCCCCCAAGCCCCACCCTTCGGAGGTTTTCCCCGCTGCCCGCTGCTGCCGCCGCCACTTACCCCCCTGCTTGCCCCCGCCGTCCTCGCTGTTGCTTGCCGCCGCCACCACCGCTGCTTGCCCCCGCCACCCATTCCTGAGCTAGCATGAAATCTAGCACCCCAGTCCTTTCGAGGTGCCACCACTCCGCTTCGATCCCCGCCGCTGCCCGCTTGCGAGCGAGCGGGCGTGCGAGCAAGGTCCGGTGCATCCAAATGGCAGTGAGGAAAGAATTCCTGCCCCGCGAACGCCAACAGACCCGGCTGGGAGTCGCGATTTGAAGAACGCGATCCCGGGCAATTTCTGAAGTTTCGGTTGGAGGTGCGTCTGTCTGTCCAACTTTTCTATTCCCTACACACACACACACACACACACACACACACACACACACACACACACACACACACAGCCCCCCTCCCAGGCTTCAGTTTACCTGCAGGGTCCCGTCGGACGAGGAATTTCGTTCCAAAATGCTCCAAAATGCTTCCCGCGGCGGGGATCCCCTGAGACATCCTGGCCGAAGAGAAAGAGGAGCTTGGACGGCCGATCCGGCTAGAGAAGAGCAGCTGGGGAAGCAGGCGAGGCGCGGCGGCAGGCAGGTGTCTTGGAAGCGCCGAGGGCAGCACGCGCGTCTGGGATGCCCCTCTCTGGCCTTTCCGCTTAGGCGGCGGCAGCGGGCGCAGCGAGTCCCGTCCCCACACGCATCCCCGGCGCTTGCTGTGATGACGCTGTGTTCTCCGAGACCTTTGGCCAAAGGGCACCAAAGGTCTCGGAGAAAACAGCGTCGCCACAGCAAGCGCCAGGGACGCGCGTGGAGACGGGACTCGCTGCGCCCGCTGCCGCCGCCTAAGCAAAAGCCCAGAGAGGGGCATCCCGGACGCACGTGCTGCCCTTGGCGCTTCCAAGACACCTGCCTGCTGCCGCGCCTCGCCTGCTTCCCCAGCTGCTCTTCTCTAGCGAGCGCTCTTTGGCCGGGAAAACCAGGAGCCGCCGCTTTCGCCGCAGATCTGCTCAGCTCAAGTTGAAAACTTCAGGAGGGAACTGGCTGCGAGACCGGGAGGACTTGTGGACTTCAACTCTACTATGTATGGAGAGGACTTGTGGACTTCAACTCTAGCTAGCATGACTGGAGGAGGAATTCTGGGAGTTGAAGTCCACAAGTCTTAAACTTGCCAAGTTTGAAGACCCTTGCCACCTCTAATCCAGGGCTCTTCAAACTTGGCAACTTTAAGACTTGTGGACTTTAACTCCCATTCCTGAGCTGGGATGACTGGAAGAGGAATTCTGGGAGTTGAAGTCCACAAGTCTTAAACTTGCCAAGGGGGTGCAAGGGTCTTCAAACTTGTGGACTTCAACTGCCAGAATTCCTCCTCCAGTCATGCTAGCTCAGGAATTGGAGTTGAAGTCCACAAGTCTTAAAGCTGTCAAGTTTGAAGACCCCTGGGTTAGGGGTTAGGGGTGCAAGGGTCTTCAAACTTGGCAAGACTTTTTACAACCATGTACACTTTTTACAAACTTCAAACTTGACAGCTTTAAGACTTGTGGACTTCAACTCCCATTCCTGAGCTAGCATGACTGGAGGAGGAATTCTGGGAGTTGAAGTCCACAAAGCTGTCAAGTTTGAAGTTTGTAAAAAGTGTACATGGTTGTAAAAAGTGTACATGGTTGTAAAAGGTATTCTGCTACACTGGTAATTTATTAAATAATATATTACTACACTATTTGGTTCAGAATACTTTTTTCCTTGTTTTCCTCATCTAAAATCTAGATGCGTCTTATACTCCGGTGCGTCCTATACTCCAAAACATACGGTACTTCTGCATGGGATAACACATGTGGGAGATCACCTCTGCATCAACATTTGCCACAATCATCAAAGAGAAGAAAAGAAAGGGGAAATAAGACTAATAAAGTTCTTCAGATGGCTTTTCAGAATCACCTTGATGATATTTCATAGAAAGAATGGAAATAAATCAGTCAAGTGTTACAACATTCATTCTTTTAGGATTCAATCTTCCCCAAATGGGAATACTCCTCTTTACACTGTTTTTTATTGTATACAGTTTGTCTATTGTGGGAACCTACTCATTGTTCTACTTTTGTAGCTGACCAACAACTTCATACCCCCATGTACTTCTTCCTTGTGAATTTGTCTTGTTTGGAGACTTGTTACATTTCAACTATCTTGCCCAGAATGCTGGCTAGTTTTGTAACTGGGGATAAATCTATATCTGTCTATGGCTGTATGACACAATACTACTTCTTTGGTTTTTTAGCATCCACTGAATGTTATCTTCTGGCAATGATGTCTTATGATCGATATTTAGCAATCTGCAAACCACTGCATTATGCATCTGTCATGAATGGTAAACTCTGTTTCCAGGTAGCCCTCACATCCTGGATGAGTGGTTTGTTGACCAACACTATTATAATAGCTTTTCTTCTACAATTAACATTTTGTGGTCCCAGTGAAATTGACCATTTCTTTTGTGATGTGAATCCAATGGCAAATCTTTCCTGTAGCAATACACACTTAGTGAAAGTTGCTACGTTTGTTACAGGATCCATGGGTATAGGGACCCCATTTGTCCTAACAATGACCTCCTACATCTATATACTTTATACTGTGTTGCAAATGAAATCTAAAACAGCACAAGAAAAAGCTTTCTCTACCTGTTCTTCTCATCTCACTGTAGTTTCATTTTTCTTCCTTTCACTATTGCTTGTCTATGTTGTTCCTGAAACAGAAAAATTGAAAGAGCTACATAAGATCTTTTCTCTGTTCTACACTGTAATGCCTCCAGTGGTTAACCCCATCATCTATAGTTTGAGAAATAGAGAAGTGAAGGAAGCCTTCTTTAAAGCTGCTAGAAAATATAGCAGCAGTTTTTTATAGTATCATAACTTTTCAATTACTGTGATAAAGTAGAATTAAAGATGGGCTATATATAACAGCTTTGGTGCTACAGACACTAATGTGGCCAAAGTATCCCCATGTCATGTATGGTAGATTCTTTATCTTATTTTTCCTTAGATATTATTTTAATATTTAAAATATTTTTTCTGCCTCTGGTATCATTTTGTTTCAAAACAGTTCCTGGCCCTGCATTGTCCTAATATAAGTGCAATAATTAGTGCCCTTATATGGCTCATTATGGGAGGGTTAAAATATTTTGGCACATGTTATTGCAGTATTAGTTGATATTATTCAGTGTTTCCCAACCTTGGCAACTTGAAGATATCTGGACTTCAACTCCCAGAATTCCCCAGCCAGCGAACGCTGGCTGGGGAATTCTGGGAGTTGAAGTCCAGATATCTTCAAGTTGCCAAGGTTGGGAAACACTGAAATTATTATTACTACTATTGTGATATGATTTATTATTTTTGTATTATTTTCTATTGTATGTTCTCTTTATAATGTTTAAATTTGGTTTTTTCATTGAAATGACACAAAACACTTGTAAATAAATAAAGAACAGTAGGGAACATTTTAATTTCTGGTAAATTGGTTGACTCTATCTGATCCTAGCCACCCTGGCAGCCATTTTATGAACCGCCACATTCCCCCATTGCAATAATTTCATGAAATACTTAAAACATTCTCCCAGAATTACTAATATTGTTGCTAGTTCAAATCTGTCTATATTTCCACTGTACAATTTTCACTTCTAAAAAGGCATGAAGTGTTTTAGATCTAAAAGCCCATTTTAAATGTAACTTCATTATAGTCATGCATTTGAAACCAGGGTGAATTTAATAAATAATTATAAAAAATATTTTTATTTCTATGTATTCATTTATTTACAGCCCACATTATATTACAAAATTTAAAGTACAGCATACCTGTAATGATTACATATACAATCATACATACATACATATACATATACACACACATGTGTGTTATATATATATATATATATATATATATATATATATATATATATATATATATATATATATATATATATATATATATATATATATATATATATATATATATATATATATGAAACCCTACAAAATTAATGAGTCATTAGATGTACCAAATAGTTTCTATAAGTTAAGGTTATAGATAAAAAATTCAATTGCTTTCAAAACACCAGTATATTAGTCATTTACTAAGAAAATTTTGGAGCTAAAACAGTAAAAAAAATAATGAATGAAATTTATTTTCTAACACAAAGGTTAAATGGTTTCTTTAACTTCCATTCTGTTTACTATCATATGGCAGGTTAGCATCTGTCAGAATTCATTGCTGATGATTGCTTCTAATATAGAAATATTTTAAAATACTGTTTTTATTTATTAAATTCATTATCATCTGACTGGCTGTTTAAAAAGGATAAGATGATATTATTCTAGGATTGTGTTATTTTTTTTCATTTATAAATTGAATAAAGCCTTAGATTTTTCCATCACAGCTTTCCATTGTCCATGTTTCCCAAAGCTCATCATTGGTTAGGTAAAAGTAACAGAAATTTGTCACTGGATGTTTTCAATCATTGTAGATATTTTTTCCTCTACCATTACTGGGTCATTGGGTATTTTTCATCCTAGGTCCAGTCTGTTCTAGGGGTGGCTGCCACTGTTCCATCCACCAACTTTGCCTGTCTCTGAAATAACTTTTTTAAATTTTGTTTGAAAAGTTCTGGAAGAACTTCCACACATCAGATGTTATTCTAAGAATCATAATATCTGCTCTGTAGGACAATTATTCTCATATAACAAGTCAAGCATTTACTGAATACTTTTAAGCAGTTTCTTTCACAATATGACTTTCAGAATATGATTAACCTGGGGGAAAGAGAATCAGTTTAACTCTCCAACCCCAGTGAGAGATCCAGAAGTATTTTCAAACTTGTCAAAACCACCTATGGGAATGTCCTCATTTTCCCAACTAAATACCTCAATTTACTCTTCATAAATGGAGTCTGTCAGACCCAAGAGGAGGTGCATTAGCTCTGATTGCTATGAGAGTACAATGCATTCTTTAGAAGGATGTATGAAAAAGACTCAACTCTATGTTTGAGCAAATACATACTCGGCCTTCATATGGGAGTTTGGAATATCGATCAACTATCACCTTAGTAAGAAGTACAGTATATGAGAAGACTCTTCTATGTGGGGCACATAGAATTTTATAGAAGTAATTGAAGAGCATCCAAGGAGAGAGAGCAATTCATCTGTAAGTGAGATGGGAAAGTTTGGCCATGCCTATCTAAATGTCTAAGTTTCATATATTTGGTTACGTTTTACCAAGATCATCTTTTCTGCAACCAAAGCAAGTAGGGCTTCTGCTAACACTCTACACTGTCTTTGATTTTGGTGAACTTGTATATTCAGAGTACACTGATTTATATATGTCATATGGAGTGAAGTTTATCACTAACATTTCCCAAGTGATTTATCTAGAATCTTGCCTGGGCATGGAATCTGGTGAATTCATGGTAGAAGTCTTAAGGAACTTTCCAAGTACAGTGCTAAACAATGCATTGAAATTTGGTGTAGTGCTTAAGACTTCATACTAGAAACCTGGAAACTTTGGTCCTGCCTAAGGGATGAGATGGGTGACTTTGGGGAAGTCACTCTTTCTCAGCCCAATCCATCTCATAGAGTTGTTATTGTAGAGAAAATAGGAGAAGAAAACAATATTAACTATGTTTATCTCCATGACTTATTTATAGAACAATTTTCTATGTTGAAATAAGTTCCATTCAAACAAAGTAAATACCTAGCACATTTGATAAGGGACTGGTGTTTATCATTGCTCCTAATTTCACAAATATTATATTTTGTTTTTATCCTTAATAATGACTGTACAAGAGTGGTTATAATTCCTTCTTTCAGAAAAAGAGCATTACTATGAAGTTTTCATGAGTGACATATAGAGTTTTTTCATCTAAGAAATTATGAAATGTTCAAGAGAACTGTATTTCATGAATTTAGGATAAGGTGAAAAAATGGTTTACTCAAAGATTAGTGATACAAGCTAAGGCAGATATGTGAAGTTTCTATCTATCCAATATTCATTGTGTCATTTTTTAAAAAAAATTCTACATCTTGATTATTAATGTAAATGTAACATAAGCAGATGGTTAAAACATCAATTGATACATTCTTTTATTATTATGCAGGGGGAAAATGAATAAAACAATCATAATTGACAATCTCTAGAAAATTATAATTCACTGTCCCTTGTCAAAACTTATAAATGTTTATACATTTAAATTGAATATCATTTTCTAAATATTTCCTTGAAAAAGTTTTACTCAGTCTGCTTTATTGCTAGTATTTATTTTAGAAAAAAAACAAGCTGAGATCATTATTAATAATATCTAAGAAAAGTCCAGCAATTGACATCTGCAATCATAATCTCAAAGTTTTCAGTTTTTCTGCTTTCTTCCTATCCACCCCCCATTTCTCTCCTTGAATGGCCTTAGTATGAAAAAGTCATAGTTTATTCTAGTAATTATTTTACTTGTTGCCAATAATGGGAAGCAAACACCTATGAATTGATTAATATAGATTCAAAGCATTTTGAATATATAAGGGCAAAGACATCATCTTCATATATATTTTGGAGTACAGATTGTTTCTTGCTAAGGAACTGCATGATCAAAGAAGACTCCTCAATATGTTTACAGCATGGGAAAGATAGAGAAAAGAAGGAGGTAGACCTGTGCACAAAAATTAAAGAGGTCTTGCCCAGGACCATCGTTATTTTTGAGGTAAGTATTTATGCATATATCATTCAGATTTTCATCTTATGTTTGGTACTCAGAAAGGAATATTGTATGTTTATTTCATCACAAAATATATTACCATTATCTTAGTATATTATGGGGACTAGTTACTGGAAAATGAGATAGATTACATAAATCTGTTGGATTCTTTCTGGATGAATCATAGCTATGAAAGTGAGAGAATCAATATTACTGAAAATCAATTGCAAGTCTTAGGGGGGGGAAGTACTAGGTTTTGGAGAAATTTTCATATCTTAATAATGCTGGACAAAGAATTTGGTTGAAAAAATATTACTTTATAAATAGGTGTTTAGAGTGAAAATAACATTCTTTGGTGAATTTATTCACATTCTTTTTGAGGATTAAAAAAAATACTGCAGTTGTGGGAAATATAAGAAATAGTTCAAAGATCAGCCAAAGAATCATTTTAAAATGAATTAAGATTTAAATTACCCAAACACCCTTTTTCAGAAAATACATACTCATGGAATCTAAACGATAGTTTAGATAATAATTTTATGTAATCTATATTATGTGGATATTAAATGTCATATCTAAATCAAATATTCTTGTGCAAAACAGAAGACATTTATTATGTGTGTGTTAATAGTCAGAGGTCCACTGCTTCCCACTCAGACATATAATTTCATTAGTCCTAATACTTGTTAAGAAATGTCTGTTTTTTCAATTTTGAAGTATTGGAAACTATTACAAATGATTTATCGTGGTTAAAATATTTAAAGCCGTATGGCTAAAACTTGGCAAAGTTAATGTCCTCTAAAGATTCAATCATCCATATAATCTTCATCCCATTCCACCAAAACATTCCATATTCTTTTATCTCTAAAATTATATCTTAGAGATTTGAAATTGGCATTTCCTGAAAGGAGGGATATAGGAACAATTCAAATATAATCCTTATTTGTGCATGAATTTCTAGCTATTGTCTGCTTGACTCATATCCTCTCTAATATTTCAAACAGCAAGAAATCCCACTATAATTGCATTCATTTTTCTAATACATAGAACTTTCATTAAACTTTGCAAAATATGTCATTTTTAAATGCAAATTTATTTTTTTAGATGTGCCCAAGTATAATTTAAAAGTATGATAGATAGAGTAGATACAACTACCCTAAATATGTGCACTTTTCTGGATTTTAATTTTCTGGGGATACATATCATGTGTATAAAATGGTAGCTCCAAAGCTTTATTGCTGCTCATTTTGCTATGAATATTGATTTCCACTAAAATTCATACCTTTTCACAGACACACATTCCAGGAAAGCACTGAACATTATTGGAATATTATTTGTTACCATCAACATCACAAGCATTAATATATGACATTTTCCATTATGATATGGTTAGTATGTTAAGAAATGCAACATTTTCTGTTCTTTCTGTTGTCTAGGTATGTGATCCAGCAGTTTTCTCAATGTATGTCAACATTTGCCTTAATCAGAGAGAGAGAGAGAGAGAGAAAGAAAGAAAGGGAAATGAGACTACTAAAGTTCTTCAGATGGCTTTTCAAAATCACCTTGATTGTCATTGATAGGAAAAAATGGAAATAAATCAGTCATGTGTTACAACATTCATTCTTTTGGGATTCAATCTTCCCCAAATGGGAATACTCCTCTTTACACTCTTTTTTATTATATACAGTTTGTCTATTGTGGGGAACCTACTCATTGTTCTACTTGTTGTAGCTGACCAACAACTTCATACTCCCATGTACTTTTTCCTTGTGAATTTGTCTTGTTTGGAGACTTGTTACATTTCAACCATCTTGCCCAGAATGCTGGCTAGTTTTGTAACTGGGGATAAATCTATATCTGTCTATGGCTGTATGACACAATACTACTTCTTTGGTTTTTTAGCATCCACTGAATGTTATCTTCTGGCAATGATGTCTTATGATCGATATTTAGCAATCTGCAAACCACTGCATTATGCATCTGTCATGAATGGTAAACTCTGTTTCCAGTTAGCCCTCACATCCTGGATGAGTGGTTTGTTGACCAACACTATCGTAACTGCTTTTCTTGTAGGGTTAACTTTTTGTGGACCCTGTGAAATTGACCATTTCTTTTGTGATGTGTATCCTGTGGCAAATCTTTCCTGTAGCAATACACGCATAGTGAAACTTGCTACATTTATTATAGGATTCATGGGTATAGGGACCACATTTCTCCTAACAATGACCTCCTACATCTATATACTTTATACTGTGTTGCAAATGAAATCTAAAAAAGCACAACAAAAAGCCTTCTATACCTGTTCTTCTCATCTCATGGTAGTTTCATTTTTCTTTGTTTCACTATTGCTTGTCTATGCTGTCCCTGAAACAGAAAGACTGAAGGAGCTACATAAAATATTTTCTCTGTTTTATACTGTCCTGACTCCAATGCTCAATCCCATTATCTACAGTTTGAGAAACAGAGAAGTGAAGGAAGCCCTCTTTAAAACTGTTAGAAAATACAGCAGAAGAGGTTTATAGTATAACACCTCAATGACCATTGGTAAAGTATATTGAAGATAGAATATAGCAGTTTTGTTGCTATAAAGAATTGATCCGCCAAAGAGATCCTCACTTAATATGTATGTCTTCCTTTACCTTATTGTATCTTAAATTTTATTTTAGTATTTAAAATAATAGTTTATACACTGGCACCCACTACTTCAAAACAGTATTTGGCCCTACCAGTCCTCATAGCAAGTTCATTACTAGTTTGTTCATTCCAGTACATCTTCATAAAAATGTCGTGATAAGGTGCAGTTAGGGAGAAGTAAAATTTACATTGGCACTACTTTTATTAGTGTTAACGTATTATTATATTTTATATTACTATGATTATTATTGTGATAGATTTATTATTTCATGTATTATTTTATATTGTATACCATCTTTGTAATGTATTTATATATTTTTTAAATGGAAAAGACATAAAACACTTGAAAATAAATAAAGAAAATGGCAGAGAACATTTTGGTTTCTGGTAAATTGGTTAGTTGTATCTGATCCTGACCACTCTGGCAGGATTTATTTATTTATTTATTTAGTGGTCTTATATGCCGCCCTACTCCCAGGGGATTTAGGGCGGCGTACAACATTTTAAAGAACAGCTAAACAATATAATTTAAAAGAATTTAAAATATATTTAAAAGGAACAACAAAGCATACATGCGTGTGGGGACCAGAATGAAAATTGTCTCAACACCCCGCCTGCAGGAAGAGCCATGTCTTCACGGCTTTTCGGAAGGCCAGCAAGGTGGGGACATTGGGCCACCACATTGGATGTGGTGTTTTGGGCCAAGAAATAGAATTATTTTCACAACAGAAACCCTATTAAATGGAATTGTCTAAGAAAGAGTGACTGGCCCAAGATTACCCAACTGAATTTCATAGCTAAGGCAGGAACAGAACTCATCGTCTTCCACTTTCTAGCCTCAGATATAGTTGTATATGTAAGACAGTTTGGGTCTGTCTACTTAAAACTCCAAATGCTATATACTTTGCTAAATTGTACCAAGATTTTTTTCTAAGTCCAAGCTGAGTAGGGCTAATATTGACAGTCCACACTGTCTCAGATCCTGATATATTCATTTTTTTCAGGGAAGTATATCATGTGGATGATGAATGAATGAATGGAATGTGGAATTAAATGGACCAATGAAGTTTCCCAAATAATTTGTTTTGCCCTGAATTTTAACTGACATAATCTTCCCCAGGTCTCAAATGAGATGAAGCATAGTTCTAATCTGATGATACCATGGCAGAGATCTTAAGAAACTTTCAAGGTGACTCAGTGGTGGGATTCAAATAATTTAACAATCAGTTCGCCTGAACCAGTGCATACTGGCTGAATCCCACCAGCAAAGAATGCCTTGAAATAAGCTATAGAAAAACAAAAGTTTTGGTCTTTTCTAGAAGATACCCTGATAATCTATAAAGCCAGACAGCTAATGGCAGAGCAGGTGAAATTATTTAAATTCATATGTATTGGTTTTTAATCTACATGCTGAGGTAATCAAATAGAGTTAGCTTTGAAAGCTCAAAAAGTATCTAGCAAATCAACCAATAAATAAAGCTAGGGGGTGAAGAAACAATTTTGTCTCTGTAGCAAAAGAGACAAAGATCAGGCCCTTTGCATGATGCTGCATGCATATCACATGGGCACTTCTTAATCATAAATAAATGCAAATAAAATTCTTACAATTAATAGCATGCACAGAAGCAAAATCTCACCAAAATCTCTCTCACACGCGCATCCCCTTACGAGATTTTGGCACAATTTTGCTTCTGTGCATGTGCAGAAGCAAAATCGGCCAAACATTCACGAAAAAATGGTAACACGCACGGTGGACTGGCAGAGAGGGCTCCGGAGTGGTCGCGAGCAAATTGTGCAATCGGCTGCTCCCTACCGGAGCTGTGTACTGGGCAGCTCCAACATGAACCCACCTCTGATAATACCACAATTAAGAGAGCTCTGTGAACTTATTCTGCTAATTTTTTCTTAAAGAACAGCCTAACCATTATGATGTCAATCCCTGTCTGAATAAATCAGAAACTCAAAATGATGCCTTGATTAAAATATGATATAACCAGTAATGCTGAATAAAGACATACATTGCGATTCTTGACAGCCTGTTCTCCCTGAAAACTTTTATTTATTATTACAACAGACATCATTGGTGTTTTGGAGCAAAGGATGCAACTTTTCTGTCTCAGGTGACTAGTAAATGGGTGCACCATTTACCTTTTTTTTGGTATGTGTGTGTGTGTGTGTGTGTTTGTGCACATGTGTGTGTGTGTGTGTGCACATGTGTGTGTGTTTATTATGAACAGGGCAAAAGTAAGAAGCAAAGAGAAAGGAATATTCTTAGGACTTTCAGGCTTAAGAACATATGGAGAGAATGGTAAGGATATGCACAGATTGTTTATATATTT
Source organism: Diadophis punctatus similis (assembly GCA_023053685.1). NCBI lineage: Eukaryota > Metazoa > Chordata > Lepidosauria > Squamata > Dipsadidae > Diadophis > Diadophis punctatus. The sequence goes on from JALIGW010000009.1 coordinate 5,027,648, forward strand.
CAATTTCTATAGCTGCTCATTTTAGCCAATGATTCTGGGCATTTACTTGTGTGGGGGGGGGGGAGGTGTTTATAACTATTAAAACTACTAAAAACACTAAAAACTTCCAGATAAGAGCAAGATTCTTGGCTGTTAGTAATACATATTATATATTCCTCAATCTTCAGGCAAATGGTCAAGAAATAAGGATATGGAAAGAAATTCCTGCCAAGATGCTTAAAGATAGAAGAGAATATTCCTTTTTGGTCCAGGAATTAAAAATACAAAATTTACAATACAAATGGAATGCACCAACAAGAGTAACCGTAAAATTCTTGGGAAAAAGATATGGACTTAACACAATAAAGAAAGCTACAAAATTCTACATCAATGTTTTAAAGGCTGATATCTCTAAAATTCCAGTAAAAAGAAGCATGGAAATAAAGGAGGAGGAGGAGGGAAATCCAGATATACGTGATCAAGAGGAAATAATTCCAAAGATTCAAAGTGAGCGGCAGAGCCAGATAGATGTTTGTGACACGGAAAAGGAGACGGAGGAATGGGATCAGATGACAGCTGAATCGACAGATTTGAAATGGCCAAAGGACAGATGGTGTTGAAACTTAAAGGATGGTTGGAAAGATGAACAAGATTGTAAACAATTTCTTTTCTTTTCTTTTCTTTTTTTGTATTAATATTGTCTATTGATGGTATTTTATTTTATTTTTAGATTATTTTATAGATATATATTATATATTTTGGTTATAAATTTGATATAGTGTAATATTCTGTTATCATTAATTTGAGGATTTGAAATATTAATATTGTTTATCGATGGTATTTTCATATCATATATTTTGGAGTTATAAATTTGATATAGTGTAATATTTTGATATCAATATTTTGAGGATATAGGGATTAAGTTTAAAGTTTTTGAGGCATAAGGAGTTGGTTCTTATTTTTTTTATTATCATTATTATATACTTTGGTTATTATTATTAGTATAATATATAATATATATTTTGAAGTTGATACCTTAAGGTATAGGAATATTGTTATTAATGTGTTTGATTTTATGATTTGATGTTTAGAAGAAATGTTATACATATAATATTATGTTATTAATAATTTGGTGGATTTTAGGTTTAAGTTTAAGGGTTTTGAAATATAAGGGGTTAGTTTTTAATTCTTATTTTTTATTTTTTTTCTTCTTTTTATCATTATTAATATATATATTAAATAACGGGAAGTTAATATTCTGATATATTGTAATATTATGTTATTAATACTGTTTAAGTTTATGATTAAGTTTAGTTTATGAGGTTCATCTTTGTTTCTCTTTTATTTTACTTATTTTTGTTTTTCACTTGTTTACTTTCTCTTTAATTATTAATGTTTTGAATAGTTTTAAAAAATTTGGAGTTAAAGATGCCAAAAAATGGGGGAATTAAGAAGTTATTTTAATTTAATTTAGATTTATGTTATTGAATACTATGCCCTGTACTTTCTCTGGGAAGTCCATGGGGGGGGGGAGGGAAGGGAAGGGAGTGGGTTGTGGGTAGGGGGGATGGGGGGGAGAAAATTGATAAAAATGCTTGTACTTTGTACTAATAAAACTTTTTGAATAATAAAAAAAATACATATTATATATTCCTGAAACAATATTGCTTTGTAAAACGTCTTGCATTACTGGAATATTCCACTGTTGATTTGGCCCAAGATATTCAAAATTTGCAGTCCTAAATTGTGGGATATTATCTGATGCCTTGATTTAAATCAGATTTACCCTATTTTTTTCAAGGATAGACTATGTGGTAGATACTATTAATATAAGAAATACAAAGACATCCATAATAAAATATGGCATAGTCTAACAACATATAAAAATATAGCAGTCATAGAGTTAAATTATGAAAGGTAAATTTACAAATTAAAATAACAAATATTATAAAAGAACTGAATTCTAAATTTTAATCAGCTAATACATTGAAAGGGAACAAATAATTCTCAATGACTCATAACATGAATTGTTAGTCTAACTCATTTTAGAATTTTGCAAACTTCTTTGTTTTTCAAAATATAGATGAGAACCAAAGCAGCCAGGATAATAAAAATAATTGTGAAGATTTGTTTTGAAATGGCTTACATTAGAAGTATGTAGCACCATGTAAATAATGATTTTTATTTTAAAATTAATTCATTCACAGCAAGCAATAACAAATTATTCAACATTTTTGGCAAGAGATCAGGAACTGAATTTGGTTTTCCTGGTTCAGCTTTTGAAATGTAAATTCCTTTCACATACATTCTTTTTTAAAAGATCGCAATGCTTTCATGCACCATTCAATCTTTTCTTTTCCTTCAGACTTTTGTGTCTGTGTGATTGAGTGGAATACAGTTAAGAATGAAGAATGTAAATATGTTGCAGAATATAGCAAAAACATCAAATATTTCAGATAAAAACATCCCTATTGTGCTGCATTCATAAATATCCCTGAATCCAAAATACAACTTTAAGAAATACTATCCAAAAAATGTGCTCCAAGCATCTAAAAAGTCTGACAATGTAAGATTTGATGTGGATTAACTGCTGTTAATTTCATGACATATGACATATGCATGCATGCATGTTGTGTGTGGAGGGGATTATGAATTTTTATTTCAAGGAAATAGGTGTACAATATCTGAACACAACCATATAACATAATGTTTCCAATGATGATTGATTCAAACAAACTATAGACTTGAAAGTGACTAAAGACAAAATATTAGATAATTAGACAATGAGCCACTTTCTAGAGCAGAGGTCTTCAAACTTGGCAACTTTAATACTTGTGGACTTCAACTCCCAGAATTCTCCAGCCAGCATAGCATAGACCCCTGTTCTAGAGTTCTGTGAAACATTTAGAACAATCCAACATTTAAAATAACATAAGCAAATATTATGTTAAAGATAGCCAAAGAATGTTTGTTTGTTTGTTTGTTTGTTTGTTTGTTTGTTTGTTTGTTTGTTTGTTTGTTTGTTTGTTTGTTTGTTTGTTTGTTTGTTTGTTTGTTTATTCAACTGTCAGTTATCTCACCTGGAACAGACGCTAGGTAGCTTTCAATCATTAAAAAAAATAAGAAACTTTAAAACTTTAAATTAATAATAGCATTAAATTATTTTAAAATTAACAAGATGGGAAGATAGACAGACAGATAGGTATAGAGATTGAGATAGATGATAGTTAGCTTAGATAGATACATGGAGAGAGAGAGAGAGAGAGAGAGAGAGAGAGAGAGAGAGAGAGAGAGAGAGAGAGGGAGGGAGGGAGGGAGGGAGGGAGGGAGGGAGGGAGGGAGGGAGAGGGAGAGGGAGAGGGAGAGGGAGAGGGAGAGAGAGAGAATAAAAATAGATATAGATAGATAGATAGATAGATAGATAGATAGATAGATAGATAGATAGATAGATAGATAGATAAATAGATAGATATAGATATAGATATAGTTATAGATATAGATATAGATATAGATATAGATATAGATATAGATATAGATATAGATATAGATGATATAGATAATATAGATATAGATATAGATGAGAGGGAGATAAACTTAGAAAATTGGCAAGTGAATCCTTCACATATTTTTTTAAGATGCTATTTTCTCTGAACTTGAAGAAAGTTCAGCAAGGAGTTGGAAAGAATTTCCAGAACTGTAGGAATAACACATTTATTACTTCCGTAAAGACAAGCTAACTCTTCAGAATTGAATGTTATCAATAGAAAAATCTGCCTAAAAATAATCAGAAATAATCTCATAAGCTTTTAAATGTGAACTGCCACATTGTGAGATTTTACAATTATTAGACCACACTGCCATTGCATCAGCAACTGATAATATAAGCAATCCTTTTTTGAAAAAAATAATTTACTCAAAAGAGCATGCTGTAACTGAAAGTGACAATCAGAAATAAAAGACACCAAAGGTATTCTCAGTGCTGAAGCTCTGAAATAGATCTGAGGCCTAGCATAGGAAACAGGTTGAAAGTAGGGATGGGTTCTAACTTACCTCGCTGCCGGTTCGCTTCCCCCCGCGTCATGTGGCCACGCTGCATGGGTGCATGCGCGCGCATGCGCAGTACCAAAAAAATCAAAAATCAAACAAAAAAAGCCAAAAACAAGATGGCAACTGCATGCACAGTGCCGGAAACTCAGCTTCTGCTCAGAAGAAAAAATGTTTTTTAAAAAAATAAAAAAAATTTAAAAAATAAAAAATTTTTTTAAAGATGGTGGTGCCCACAGTCTGGCACCGACCAAACCGGTTTTGTGATGTCATCGGGCAAACCGGTCCAAACTGGGAGAAACCCACCTCTGGTTGTAAGCACTTGGAGAAACAAAAGGAGATTCTTCTGAAGAACAGAAGAGGTTGGAGCCTTGAAGAACAAAGGAGATGCAAATGAACACTCAAAGGAAACAAGGACAAAAGTTGTAATGTTTGTGAAATTTGTGGGGAGGCTTGGAAAGCACACAATCAGCAGGACAGTGAGTTGAAGCTTAATCAAAATGGTATCTCAAATTATTAAAGAGAATTCTTAATTCTTAATTAACACAGTTAATTATATTAAGAAATTATAATAACAGGATGTGCTTATTGCAGACTAGTATTAAAGAAAGAGTCTATAGAAAGAGTCTACAGGTACTGCTCTAGGAGTATTGACCGGGTGTTCTATTCTTCAACAACTTGGTGATTATGGCCCAATCATTGTCTTACAGTCCTTAGAAGAAGGTATTATCAATCCACTTCCAACATGTAACTAAAAAATTGCATGGACTTATCTTGCAGTCTATAAAAATCCAGATTCATCTTAAAATTTAAAAGCTAGTGCAAAAATACCTAATCAAGTTTTTTGCAGCTATTGCTTCCTTCCTTACCATGAAAAATATTTATTAAAGTATTAGAAGTAATTATTTTCCTAAAAATGTGCTATCAGTCATAACAGGTACATTTCTAAACCTTAAAAATGAAGATTGAAATATTAAAGAACATGACCTTTTTGAAATTTTTTTTTAATAAACATCAATTTGTATTCTAAACACACATTGGAAACAGCATTACAAAGAGAAAGATAACAGCCAAAAATGTTCAGAAATTGATAAACTGTGAAGTTAAAACTATCATAAATAGGACAAGTCTGATGCCGCTTTGAAAGAAAGCTTATATAGAATAGAATTTTTTTTATTGTGTGATGCACCAAGACACACAAGGAATTTGTCTTGGTGTATATGCTCTCAGTGTACATAAAAGAAAAGATATGTTCGTCAAGAATCATAAGGTACAACACTTAATGATAGTCATTGGGTACAAATAAGCAATCAAATCATATTAGGAACCAGTCAATATAAATTGGAATGATACAAGCAACAAAGTTATAGTCATACAGTCATTAGTGGGAGGAGATGGGTGATGGGAACGATGAGAAGATTAATAGTAGTGCAGACTTAGTTAATAGTTTGACAGTGTTGAGGGAATTATTTGTTTAGTAAAGTGATGCCGTTCAGGAAAAAACTGTTCTTGTGTCTAGTTGTTCTGGTGTGCAGTGCTCTATAGCGTCATTTTGAGGGTAGGAGTTGAAACAGTTTATGTCCAGGATGTGAGGGGTCTGTAAATATTTTCTCAGCCCTCTTTTTGACTCATGCATTATATATAATGAGGGAAGGTTTCCCAGAAGAGGATAACTTAAGCTTTAGAAAGACTTAGGAAAACTTAATAGCATCTGTTTCTGGAAATGAGTTAAGCAATCCATAGCCAAATTTGGATGTTCACTATATACATCCATTTTGTATCTCTGAAACAGAAAACTAATAATTTTTATAATTTATAGCAAAATTGAAAAGAAACTTCAATACGTTAAGCAACATTGCCTTGAACCTACAAACAAATCATGATTCACATTCAAAATGGACAATATAAGTTCCTTCCTCCCCATTCATCATGAGGATAAAAAGGAGCTGTGCTTGCCTCTGATAACTGTCTCCGGTTTAGCAACTATATTTAAAATGCTTAGTACTGAAGAAGAAGGAATGTCTTCAAACAACTTCTTCCCCAGAAAGTGCTCAATTTGCCCTGAATGCGCCAAAAGGCTTTGTGAATTTCTTTATTTCTTAAAGTGTAGATGAGTGGATTGGCCAGAGGAGTCAGGATTGTATAAAAAATGGAGAAGATTTTATTAAGCTGTCTCAGAGTGGGGGTGTCTGGTAACATGTAGACAATTATAATTGCTCCATAAAAGAGACATACAACTGTGAGGTGAGATGAACAGGTTGAAAAGGCTTTTTGCCTTCCAATGGTGGATTGGATTCTTATGATGCTGGCAATGATAAAGACGTAAGAACTAATAGTCAGAAAAAATGGAGCAAGTGTAAAAATGAAGGTCAAGAGAAAAACAATTATTTTTAGCAGGCTGGGATCACTGCAAGACAGTTTTTCGAGTGGGTTTAAATCACAAAAATAATGGTCTATTACATTTGGTCCACAAAAGGAAAACTGAGCTATAAGAAACACAACAATGCTATTAGCCATCAAACCATTTAGCCATGCCCCAGCTATAAGCTGGAAACAAAGATTTCTATTCATAACAGAAGCATATAACAGAGGTCTACATATTGCCAAATAACGGTCATAAGACATTGCTGCAAGGAGAAATGTTTCTATACCTACACAACTGCCAAAGAAATAATATTGGGACAGGCATCCACTCACAGTAATAGTTCTGTTTCCAGTTAACAAATTGCTCAACATTTTTGGCAAAATAGTTGAGGAATAGAAAGTCTCAAGACAGGACAGGTTCCCCAGAAAAAAGTACATAGGAGTGTGAAGTTGTTGGTCATTTGCAACCAATAAAATGATGATGAGATTCCCAATTATTGTCACAAGATAAACCACCAGGAAGAGTAAGAAAAGAAAAGGCCACAACTCAGTGTTATTCCCCAGACCCAAGAGGATGAATCTGGTTATGCTTGTCTCATTTTCTTTATCTCCACTCAACATTTCTCCAAGGCAATGAATCTGAGTGCTTAAATGTATAACTTATAATCATAAATCCAAACTTTCTTATAAAATATATCTTGAGGTCCACATAAAATTGAAGATCTCAACTAGAATGAACCATGAGGACTCCACATTTTAGCTAATGATGAAATTGTGACAATGATTTTTATAATAAGATGGCATCTTTTCATCCAGTTTTCTTCATCTCTGCATGATGACAAGTTCAGACTTGGGGGGAAAAAATTGAGAATTACCAGAAATATTCTGTCACTCTCTTTAGCATTTGGGTCATCAAAAGCCACCCAAAATAAAATATAAAGCAAACTCTTTTGCAGTTTTCAGGAACAATGGTGGTGGCAGAAAAGACACTATTTTGCTGTTCTTTGTGATACTGCTCCATTGTAGAAAATTACAGAGATAGCATTAAAGAAGGCATTTAAAAGTTGTTACATAAACACTATATTAGCCTGGAAGAAAGGAGGGAAGAAGAAAATAATTCAAGACTTACCTGGTCTGTTTCTCCTTGGCATGGAAAGGAGTGAGGAAGAAAAAGACAGTCAGAGAGGCTTTCAAAACTATTAATATTCCATGTAATAATAGAATCTGGTAGTCTTTACCTGGTCTGTTTCCTAGCTTGTTCAGCCTCAAAGTATTGACATCACCTTTGGAAGTCAATAGAAATTCTGTCTGCCTTTATTAAATATTATTTTGCAAAAAAAGTTGAAATTATCATGTTTAATAATTACAGAAACAGTCCCTTGTGAACATGTCTAATTCCAATTCAGGAATGGCTTCATTACAATATTATTTCTCTTCATCAACAAAACTAATACATGCTATTTTATAAATGGTGAATGGATTAGTGATTTTAGGGTAAGGTGACAAAAATGCTTATATGCTCAAATATAATCAGTTTCCTTGAGAAATTAGCAATTCCCCAGGAAGTCAAGTCTGCACTCAGCAGATTAAATTAGGTTCTCCAAAACAGGAAGGCACAAGGAAGGCTATAAAAAGCAAATAATTGTCAATAATATTATTTTAAGAAAATATTTTACTGAAGGGTAATACCTGGAAGACATAGATATGAAAATGATTTGGCACACTGACCAAAATAAAGATTATACCTTCAGATTTTTCTTGGAATTCTTCAACCAATATTTTGGATTAAGAAATCCAAGCAACCAAGAGTCTTTCCCAGAAAATATGCAATTAAGTTCATGCATTGATCAAAAACTATTGTCACTTTAAAAGATGCATGGGATTATTTGATGTCTTAAGGTTCCAATTTCAAGAAAATTATTTTAGGTTTTAGCTACAAATAGTGATTGTAAGGTTCATAGATGTGCCAGCACTGACAAGTCTTTGGCTCACATTAAAACACTCTCTGTTATCAAAATTACTTAAATGTCTTATCTATATATCTCAAAGTCTAGTTAGATTTGCTTCTGATCTTCCAAATTGTCTTATTCAAAATATATTATTTTGGAATAGGAGTTGAATCCTTTTTCAAGAAATGTATTTTGATAGTCTATAAGATTGCATTGATGCACATATTATAATAACTGACATATTGTAATTGATATAAAGTGTGCATTTCTATCTCTGTGTGTCTTTGCTCTTAATTGTCAAGTAGGCAATTTTGGAGGGAATAGAGACCTCCAATTTGGTAATAGTCCTTTCTTCTGATTCAGATACCTCTGGGGATCTCGTGGATGAGTCATTGAAAGAACAGACCTCAAGTTACTGTTTATTAATATCAGTTTTGTCTTTAAGAACACCTTGTCCATGATCTGGTGGTAGACAAACAGTCATGACATCCATCATTGAGACATGGCTGAGGGAGAGTAGCAATTGTATCCTCTTAGAAATCTGCCTACCTGGGTTTCAGGACTGTATAAACCTCTTTAAGAACACCTTGTCCATGATCTGGTGGTAGACAAACAGTCATGACATCCATCATTGAGACATGGCTGGGGAGGGGAGATGGAATGGAACTAATTTGTTATCTTACCTGTAGCCAGAATCACTTTTCTAGTGTGACTAGATATGATTGCCCATATGTTTAGATATATTACTATATTACTCCTTTTGAGGTAACAGCTATGCTGTTGTCTCTTCGGAACCCTCCTTGAACTCCTAAACCTGATTACTAGCTTGGTGATGGAGGCCCTCTTAGTATTATGTTCTTCAGTCTTCACAGAAATCCATGGTCTACATTACAACCACGGGCCAGGTTCAACATGCATAGGTGATCACTGGTTGGACCTGATTTTTACATGCAAGCAGATCTAGTTGTGATGAGTATGATCTTCCCTTTGTTATGGTCAATCCCTTCCTGTCCCAGGTATGATTTATTCCTGTCTGCTTCCCCCTAAGAAGGCCCCATTAAGCTGGTTTGCTTCAGCTGCCTTATATATTCATCAAGTTTTTGGCAGATGATTGGGAAATTTTATCTTGAAAAATTCAAGATTGAAGGCCTTTCGCTGCTAGTATGAGATATCATCTCAGGTCCTTGATGAAATTGCACTCAGTTGACCTTTCTGTATTTAGATTTATCTGATCAGATTTGTAAAGTAAAGAAATTTGTTATTCTGATTGATTACCTGTGTTGGGATATGGATGAAAATAGAGATAAATGGATGAAATTAACCCTCAGCTGCCTTCTACATGATTTATTTTTAGAATGTCTGTGGGAATTGGGGATATCGTTTTGGGAATGGTTCTATTCCTTCCGCAACAGTTGGTTCCAAATGAAAAATCTTCCAAGCAGAAAACTACAACCCCATCAACACTGCCAGGGCAAGCTTTTGTATATAAACAGGGAGAAGCCCCTCCCCACCCTCGTTCACTAGCATTGATGATGTTACCTAGTGTGATAGAATGTAGTTTAGATTCCTAGGAATGTATTCCAGAGGGCTAATAGGCAGCTCAGTTCAGTTAGTTTGTGTAAGAGAAAGAGGGTGAGGATCTCTTGTCCATCCCTAATAATTTTATGAGTATATGCTTGAGTAGATAGTAGAGTGTTTTAGATCACAAATATTTCTGTCTGTAAGTATAGAACAATAAAGAAATCTGCTTAGAAGATTCATCACCTTTCTTTCTTGATTTTTGGAGCCTGGCATCAGTTTTGCCAAACTCATTACTCCGAAGAAGGAAGAAATTTTTAAGCATGGCAACTGATCCATATGGGGTGCAGATCACTTTGAGGCAGCTAATAGCAGTTGCAACATCAGCAACAGGTAGAGACCCTTCAACAATTTGCCAACTGCAGTAATGCAGTTCCTGCAGCTAGCCTTGCAAAATGTACAACAGCAGCTGACCAATTAAGGACTTTCATTGCTCATTGTGAAATATTCATGGAAATCAGACCAGCAGAACTCCCAACAGAGAGGGTCACATTTTTATTGAGTTGTTTATAGGATTCAAGCAAACAGAGTTCTATTGATGATAGAAGGCAACAATCCAATACCAGACAATTATAAGAACTGCATGGGGAAGGGAGATGGTGATAAGAGAACATTTCAGTGATCAAGTTTGAAGAGTCAAGCCAGTCAAGAGATTTGAGATCTCAAGCAGGAAATAGGAGAATGTGGTTAATCAACACAGATTTTAAGCAGCTAGTAGGTGATGTCAATAGGAAGGAGAAAGCTCTTATTGACTAGTTGAAAGAACTTTTACACTATGACTTCTGAGATGAACTGGTAAGGAAAGTTCCATCAGCCTTGGAGAAATCATACTAGCATTGTGTGGTAATAGATGCCCAGCTAGAACAATTCAATCAAGTCTCATAGGATTCCTTCCTCCACACCACTGCATTTCCATATTGGCAGGAGAGCCAATTCAAATGGGGACTGTCAAGACAGTAGTTTCCTTCAAGGAGAGACAGATGTGGTGATATTGGGGCTTCTGTTTCTACTGTGGAGACTATGAATATATGGTCAGAGGGTGCCCAGTCAGAAACCCAAAGACATCTGACCAAGACATCAGCAAACACTTTCTGCAATTCTGATTCAGGGAAATTACAATTGCCTCCTTCACAAGAGCTTGAGGGCCATTCAGCAAGTAAGAAAAATTTAGATGGCTAAAGCTGCATAACATATTAGTGGAATGAGAAATTGGGGCTCCTTTCTTCACTTATCCTAATTGTCAACACCATAGAGTGCAAGTAACCACAATCCTTCTGCCTCCAAGAAAAACATCCAAGCAGGAGAGTACAGCTGCTAGCTAAATATGCTAAATTTTCAGGTGTATACAGAGAGAAAGAGGCTAATTTCTACAACATGGAGACTGTGATTGTACTGCTGATTTTAAACCTGGGACAAAGATCCCAGCCAAGAGACAATATCATTTGTTGATCAAGGGAACTATTGGGTTGAAGGAGTTCTTAGACATTAATATTAGGGAGGGGTTGTTTTCACCCTCTTTCTCTATATGCTCCTTACGTCTGGAATGCATGCCTTCCCTCCTGGGAATCCAGACTACATTCTATCACACCTAGATGGGTAACAAAACATCTGCAAGCAAACAAATTCAAAGAACATCAAGGACTCCAGAGTTCAACCCTGAGCTTCATATATTCTCTTCTATTGGAATTTTTTCACCATGTAATTCTATACATAATTATGTATAGTTACATAATTAACTATAGAGGGCAGGACAAGAAACAATGGATGGAAACTAATCAAGGAGAGAGGCAACCTGGAATTAAGGAGAAACTTCCTAACAGTGAGGATAATTAACCAGTGGATCAGCTTACCTTCAGACATTGTGGGTGCTGCATCATTGGAGATTTTTAAGAAGAGGCTGGACAGTCACTTGTCTGAAATGGTATAGGATCTCCTGTTTGAGCAGGAGGCTGGAGTAGAAGACCTTGAAGGTCCCTTCCAGCTCTATTCTGATTGAAATATTTTAATTTCTAAACAGAACAAGTTAATATCAAAAACAATATTTTATATAACAATGACAATATAACAATAAAGCATTCATTCAATCAAAATCAATAATCATAATCATATGTTTTATAGTAGAAATATTTTTTTAAATATCACAAACTTTGAGACAATTATCAAACACAATTTCAGTGAATCATTTATGAAAAGCTTACTGAAAGCCATGGTATGGAAACACATTTAAAAAGTTATATTATAAAAAGCATAAAAAGAATGCAAAGAAATGTCTACTTTCTGTGGCAAGGAAAATCCAAAATATCAGCAACTCTTCAAATCAAATAAATATTCAAACTGATGGAAGACCAACAAGAAAAAGACAAGTTTCTGAAAACAGGTGGAAAAAAAGTAGTTTAGGTTTGGACTGATAAATAAAATAAAGATATTAAGATGGTGAGATGGGCAGCATATTAAATAGATGATAGAAAATTAAATTAAATTACATAATTAAATTTAAATTAAATTTTCTCTCCACCATGAACCCATCCAAATCCTTAACCAATACTGCTGAACCAAAAAGCAGTACATTTTTGACACTAGATTTGCAGACTTACATTAAAATTTTGATCACCTGGTAAACTGAAAATACTTTAACAGTTTCAAATGACACATATGCCATAAACAATTTTATCACAAAGTCGTCTTAGAGCTTTGTGAATTTCTTTGTTTCTTAAAGTATAGATGAAAGGGTTGATCAAAGGAGTCATGACCGTATAGGTAATAGAGAATATTTTGCTGAGAGGTCTAAGGGAGGGAGTGTCTGGTAATACATAGGCAATGATCAATGTGCCATAATAGAGGCAAACTACTATGAGATGAGAGGAGCAGGTTGAAAAGGCTTTTTCCCTTCCAGTGGTGGTCTGGATTTTAATGATGGCACATATGATACAGACATAAGAAATGAGAGTCAATAGAAATGGAGCAATGGTGAAAACAACAGCCATGAGAAAGCCAAATAATTTAAGGAGACTTGTGTCACTACAGGATAATTTCATCAATGGACGTAAGTCACAAAAATAATGGTCTATGACATTAGGTCCACAGAAGGATAACTGAGACACAACAGATATCAGAATTATATTAAATATCAAACTATTTATCCATGTTCCAGCCATGAGCTGGAAAAAGAATTTCTTAGTCATGATAGAAGCATAGGCCAAAGGTCTGCAAATTGCCGAATAGCGATCATAAGACATAGCAGCCAAAAGATAGGTTTCTAGAGCTGCACAAATGCACAATAAATGATATTGCCCTAGGCATTCTTTCACACTAATGGTTCTTGTTCCATTCAGCATGTTGGCCAGCATTTTTGGCAAGAAGATAGAGCTATAGCAAGTGTCCAAACAAGACAATTTTGCCAGAAAGAAGTACATTGGGGTGTGAAGGTGTTGATCAGTCACAATAAACAGAAAGATGAGGAGATTTCCAATGATTATCATCAGATAAATCACCAAGAAGAACCAGAAAAGGAAAAGTTGCAGCTGAGGAAGATTCCCCAAGCCCAGAAGGATAAATTCTCTGATGTTTGTCTGGTTTCCTTCTTCCATATTCAACATCTTTTTCCATTAATAAAATCTCAGATAAACGCTAGAATATATAACAAGAACACAGGTTCAAATGCAAAATTATAAAGTACTAATTCCCCCTTTTCCAAAATAAAGGGAATGGGGAAGAAGAGAGAGGAGAGGAGAATACCTTGAATTCTGCTAGAGAAGAATTCACCATTATTCCATTCAGATAGTGGAAATATTAGCTGTAGCTGGGATGATGTGACACAGGAGCAATTTTAGTCTTGGAATCCACCAGGTAAAATTATTGATTAAGAACAACAAATGAGAAAAGGTGTTCCCGGAATTAGTTAGCTTGCTTCAGGCCTTCTACTAGGGATGTTTTCAATCTGACTGGTACAGAGAACACATTGAAATGTTATTTTATTCAATTTTCAATAGTAAAACTGTGTAAATACTATTAAGAGTAGGTAAAGCAATAGCAATAGCACTTAGACTTATATACCGCTTTACAGTGTTTTATAGCCCTCTCTAAGCTGTTTACAGAGTCAGCATATTGCCCCTAACAATTTGGGTCCTCATTTTACCCACTTTGGAAGAATGGAAGGCTGCATCAACCTTGAGCCTGGTGAGATTCGAACTGCCAAATTGCATGTTTGATTTTATCACTGTAAGTATAGTACTGGTTTGAGTGTAATCTGCTAACCAGGAATATATTTGTATTTGCATTCAGCTCTTGCAATAGGCTTTCATAGCCAACCACATTGTTTAATTTATCAAAATTATCATTCTTTCTTCCCTTTATTTTGCTTAAGTAAGTTGAATTAATTATTCAATTCATATATGCCTGAACATATGTGCAAAATAGTTCTAATTGGTGACCATAATTGTTGACAAGAGTCCTGTCTTCTTATTGTTAGCCTTCCTGTAAAACATATTGCTATGTTGAGAAATTGAATCCACTCCTGCACAAAACTATTAATAGCAGCTCAGACTGAACTAAATATGAAAACATTAATTTCAACAGAATGATGTTTCTTGTTAATATAACAAGTAGTCATTTCTTAGGATGATGTTTTCTAAAGTTTAATTACTCTAGTGTAACATGAATATATTCTTGATTTATCTGTTTCTTTGGGCAAATTGCATTTGACCAAATATATATAGATGTATAACAGATCAAGTGGCTATATAATTTGAATAAATGATAAATAAATATGTCCCCCGAACTGGATATTCAAGGACAGCATCAAATATTTTTCTAGACATCGGTACAGAAAGAAACTTCTTTTTTGTTTAATGTGGCCTAGTCTGGCTTTATTTAATATGCAATTGCTTTATTTCTTTTAAAATTATTTGCTAAATTGTAAAATAAATCTAGTGGCTGAGCTCCTATACAAGAGTAAACTATAAACTACTGTATCATTTGCACAGCATAACCCTAATTCCCCAGATCAAGTGGAATTAAAGGGATACCATGATATAAATTTATAGTACTTACTAAGATTTATGAAGCCAACAAATATTTTAGTAAAAAAGAACATTAGGAAAAGAGTACCATCTTTCTAAAATCCATGCAACTGTATAAAATTAATTCACAGCAAGTTACTGCTTCATTTATTGATGTCCCAAAGAATCAATACTGGTTCCAGGCGAGCTAGAGCATTTTCTGCTTTGAGATCAAATTATTTCTAAAATAACATTTGATAAACATTTAAAATAATTAACCCTGGGAGATCTGATGTTGCTTTTCTGCTTTTCTGATGCAATTTGATTATGAACCAAAAAAGAGTCTTGGGATTTCTCTTTTATTCAGAGCTTTCTAATTCTGAAGAATGATTAACCCCTTTGCAATATTATTTGGGCAAGTCATCTTGAGAATCCATAGGTTCACATTTATGTACTAGTAATGAAACTAATCTATACCTTTTATTGCTAACATTCTGAAAATTTACTTTATCTCTAATCTCAAGAAAAGGCAGAACCTGCAGACTTTGCATGTGCTTCAAAGGTCAGATGGATTGCTTTGAGAGATATTTTTAGTGATACCACCAGGTCCTGATTATTAGTTTGCATAACTCCAAGCATTATTCTAGAAGGGAGGAGACTTGCCTCCACTGGTGCAAACTTCCATCATTCATCTTCCATCCTGGCTACCAAACCAATTTCCATTCCCTTAAAATAATGCTCTGAATCTTTCTGTATCTCAGATAGGACTACAACAGAGCCTTGATATCTGGAAACTTACTGTCAGTCTGAAATGTTGAAAATCAATCACATGAAAAAAAAGTTATTAAGCAGTGAGCTAATTACTCCCATACTTCATTATTATATTAGACTAGAAAACCTGTGACCCATGGGTCATTGTTACAGATATACATTTAATAAATAAATAAATAAATTTTTTCATGACAGATTCTTCAATGCCTTCAGCAATGGCAGTGCTTCTAATATACTTCCTTCTGTGGAAAAGTTCTTTAAAATTCAGGGAGATACTCGGATATGTATCTGCCTTGAAAATAGCCCTTGGGAGTTGGGCGGCATACAAATCTATTAAATTAAATTAAATTAAATTAAATTAAATTAAATTAAATTAAATTAAATTAAATTAAATTAAATTAAATTAAATTAGCCCATGTAAAGTGCAGTCAAACATTAGTAGTTGATCATAGGAAATGTTTGGCATTATGTCATAAAAAAATTTTATGATAAAGAGAATATTTATATCTCAGAATTGAATTATGGGTTCTGTGATGCTCTCTGAGCTTTGTTGGGGTTTTTTTCTTGCAGATCTTTCATTACCAAATTAAGTAACACCTTCAGTTTTAGAAGGAAGTGGGATTTGCTTTGATTTTATTTATGTTTTATGATAATTTTACAAAATGTTTTATTAAATTCGCCAAATGTCAATTCAACAGGAATTGTAGCTTTATTTGGGATGCCTTCATTGGCTCATACCACCATCTGATCTGACCAATGCATTGTACACTGCATGGTGTTGGTAGTGCTATTAAAAACCACAAAGAAGCTTGAATACTTGCAAAATGTAGTGTGTCTGTACTCAAAGGTATTTACCAGTGGCATACTATATATTAAGTTGTCCTGCAAACTCTACATTCACTACTCATTAGTTTATGGGCACAGTTTAAAAAACTGATTTAAAATTTTAAAGTCTTTTATGAACTTGTGTCAAATACCACTTTAATTTTGGCAGGAGAAAGAACTGGTTTGGGGGGAGGTGTGTGGTAAGGCTGAAGCCCAGAAGTATTGTTTTTAGTGTTTTAGCATTGGTTCCAGGCTTCTGCAATTGTTTTTCAATGTAGATTTGTTTCTTTCTAACATTATCTTCCTTCCAGAAGAAGTTGAAAATAGAGATTTTCTGGATGGCTTTCGAGGTCTGAAGCCATACATATTGTTTAGGACAGTGATGGCGAACCTATGGCACGCGTGCCACAGGTGGCACGTGGAGCCATATCTGCCGGCACACGAGCCATTGCCCTAGCTCAACTCCAGCATGCATGTACGTGCCGGCCAGCTGATTTTTGGTTCGTGTGGAGGCTCTGTGAGGGCATTTTAGGTTTCCAGAGGTCCTCCGGGGGGGGTGTTTTCACCCTCCCCAGGCTCCAGGGAAGCCTCTGGAGCCTGGGGAGGGCAAAAAATGGACCTACCAGGCCCACCAGAAGTCGGGAAATGGGCCATTTCCGGCCTCCAGAGGGCCTCTGCGGGGGTGGGAGAGGTCGTTTTTGCCCTCCCCAGGCATTGAATTATGGGTGTGGGCACTCACACGTGCATGACAGTGCACGCGCATGCGCTTTTGGCACCCGAGGGGAAAAATATTCTCCATCACTGGTTTAGGAGGAAGGTTATTATATTTGCAAGAATTTAGACTCTATTTATTGTGTGTTCTTCTTTTTGTTAGTTTCAGACAGTTGTATCTAATAGCAGTGGGCGACAGAGTTGATAAATAAAGAAATCTCCAGAGAAAGAAGTGTTTTGCATTATTTGAAGCTTAATTATTTGCCTTGTTACAAAATGTGAAATATATAGTAATAATACCAATAATCCATGTATTTCTTATAAAGGAATGATTTTCACTCCAGCAAGTAAGAGAAAATCTGTGCTTTATTTCAAAATGTAAACTGTTTGTTTGGGGCAAGCAATATCACTATAAAATCATATTAGATAATAACAAAAATCACTTGAATTGATAGAGTGACCCATGATCCAGAGGCAGGCAGCATAATGGGACAATGCCCAATTTCTTTTCCTCATGAAAATAACCTCATTATGATGTCACAATGGCATCACTCTGATTGTTTAAATTCAGAAGTAGAAGAGACTGACCAGATGGTGTCTCAGTCTCTAGCTTAAGAATGATAAAGGGCGTTGTTCTTACCTGAACGCCCATTCTCGTAGGGTGGCGCTAGCCTCCAAGATTGGGATGACCTCATCCATCAGCCAATCAGGACTGAGTCTGACCTCATATAAAAGCTGTCGTCCTGTCATAATCCCCCTCTTGAGACGAAGGACTAGGTCAGACCCATAGTTTATACCCACGCACACCTTCAGTATACCCATCACCCAAAAAGGGAGGGACTTGGAGGCTAGCGCCACCCTACGAGAATGGGCGTTCAGGTAAGAACAACGCCCTTTCTCCATAGTAGGTGGCGCTAGCCTCCAAGATTGGGACATACCAAAGCAGTATCGTCCCCTAGGGAGGGTTGTCACCAGAATCGTAGACCCCGTCAGGAGCCACCATGGTCTGCAAGACCCTGCGCCCAAAATCCGCCTCAGCCGAGGCAAAGGAGTCTACTTTATAGTGTCTAATAAAGGGCAACGGAGAAGACCATGTCGCCGCTCGGCATAGTTCCTCCAAGGAGGCGTTAGTAGTCCAAGCTGCCATGGTGGCGGCACTACGCGTCGAGTGTGCCGTCAGATGTGGCGGACGAGGCAAGTCCTGCTGTCGGTAAACGTCCGCGATCACCGCGCGTATCCAGCGACCGACCATCGCCGCTGAAGCCTTGCGCCCCATGGACGAGGCGTGGAACCCCACGAACAAGGACTCCGAAAGGCGGAAAGGAGCCGTGCGGACATTGTAGATTTTGACCGCCCGCCGGACATCGACAGCGTGCCATTTGCGTTCTGTCGGCGTCGTAGGCGGGGAGTAGAAGGAAGGAAGAACCACTTCCTGCGCCCTGTGGAAGTATGTATTGACCTTGGGCAGGAATGTGGGGTCAAGGCGAAGCACCACCCGGTCCGGATGAAAGATACAGAGATCATCCCGGACGGATAGGGCTGCCAGTTCGGATATTCTCCGGGCTGAAGTGATCGCTACCAAAAAGGCAACCTTATGCGTAAGGTGCTGCAGCGAGACTGTCCGGAGGGGCTCGTAGGGGGCCTCGGTCAGTGCCAAAAGAACCTTCTGCAGGTCCCAGGTGGGGTACCTATGTACCACTTGAGGCGAGATAATGACCGCCGCCTTCAAGAAGCGAACGATCAAGGGATGCGTTGACAAAGGTGCAGAAGAGTGGCAGGAAAGGACCGTTGAAAGCGCCGCCACCTGCCGCCGTAAGGTGCTGGGCGAGAGACCCTTGTTGAGGCCCGCTTGCAGAAATTGGAGGACCTGTATGACCGAGAGGTCGATCGGGTTAAAGCCGGCGCCAACACACCAATCGTGAAACGTCCGCCAGGTGGAGTTGTAGATGCGGATGGTGGAGGCCCGGCGTGAGGAGAGCAGAGTTCGGATAATGCTCTCAGGGACCCCGCGAAGAGTTAGGGTGCGCCGCTCAAGCGCCAGGCGGTCAGTTGGAGCCACTGGGGATCCGGGTGCTGAACCGACCCCTGGGAGAGCGACGATGCGGTCTGCGGGATCCTCCAGGACGGGCCGGTCGAGAGAGATTTGAGATCCGCAAACCAGGCCCGGCGTGGCCAATGGGGGGCCAACAGGATCAGCTCCGCCTGTTCGTCCAGCATCTTCCGGATAACCCGGGAAATGAGTGGAAGGGGCGGAAAAGTGTAGAGTAGGCCTCATGGCCATGGGCAACGGAGGGCGTCCGTGTCCATCACGCCGGGTGTCCGGTACCGCGTGATGAAGCGAGGGAGCTTGGCATTCAGTGGGGTCGCAAATAGGTCGACCACCGGGTTGCCAAACCGGGCCGTCAGCTCCTGAAAAATGTCCGGGTGCAGGGCCCACTCTGCCATGTAGACGTCGTGGCGGCTGAGCCAGTCCGCTGTGCGGTTCGACACCCCCGAGATGTGTTCCGCACGGAGCAAGAGGAGGTGCCGTTCCGCCCAGAGGCCCAATTCCTTGGCCTCGGAGAGCAGGCGGCGCGAGACAGTCCCACCTTGCCTGTTGACGTGGGCTTTGGTGGTCACGTTGTCCGTCAACAGGAGGACGTGTTGCCCCGTCAGGAGGTGCTGGAATTGCCGGAGGCCCAGGGACGCCGCTCGTAGCTCCAGGAGGTTGATGCTGGCCATTGATTCCGCAGCGGTCCAGGTGCCCTGCGCCACGTGAGATGATGTGTGAGCGCCCCACCCGTAGAGGCTGGCATCCGATGTCACTGTCACCCAGCGAGGCTCGAGGAAGCTGGAACCCTTGCTGATCGCCGGGGACCGCCACCAATGCAGGGATCGCCGGACCGCCGTCGGGAGCTGGACCTTGGCCGATGAGTTGGACTTGTTCGCCCGCTGAAACGGCAAAAGAAACCATTGGAGGTCTCTGGAGTGCAGTTGTGCCCAGGGTGTTATATGTATGGCGGATATCATCTTTCCCAACAGGGAGGACAGGAGGTTCAGCGGAACCCGTCCCTGTCCAAGAACCTGTTGGGTCAGAGAAGAAAGACTGAGTTGTCTTTCCTCCGACAGATACACCCTGCACTCCAGAGAATCCACAATGGCCCCCAAGTGAGTGATGCGAGTGGAGGGACTCAAGTGGCTCTTCTCCAGGTTGAGGGAGAAGCCATGGTCTTGCAGAACGTCCATGGTGGTCTGCAGGTCCAGCTCTGCCCGGGCCAGGGAAGACGACTGAATTAAAATGTCGTCGAGGTAACACTGTATTCGAATCGGTACTGCCCTCAAGTGAGCTGCAAGGGCGGCCAGAATCTTTGTGAAGACCCTGGGTGCCGAGGAGAGGCCGAATGGAAGGGCCGAATACTGATAGTGTTCGTTGTCATATGAGAACCGCAGGAACTTTTGGTGGGAAGGCCGAATTGGGACATGCAAATATGCCTCAGTGAGGTCGATAGAGCACATAAAGTCACCCTTACGGATGCCGTCCAATATGGACTGTAGAGTATGCATCTTAAATTTCTTGTACACCAAGAATTTATTCAGGCGCTTGAGATCCAAGACCGCTCTCCACCCACCCGACGACTTCTCCACGAGGAACAAATTGGAATAGAATCCTTGCCCCCGTTGGTCCTCCGGGACCCGCTGGATGGCCTCAATCTCCAGCAGATGCTGGATGGCTTCAAGCATCTGGGCCCGTTTCTGCGGGTTGGAGGACTGGGAGCACCTCATGAAGGAGTCGGGGGGGTGGAGAGGAGATCTAAGGCGAGTCCGAGTGTTAGGGTCTCGCGAACCCAAGCGTCCGTAATAATCTCCTCCCATCGCCTAGCGAAAAAACGCAGGCGACCCCCAATGGGAGAAGCTGATTCCACTACTTGTAGCGGCGGAAGGAGCGACCGCCTGCCTTCTGAAAAGGGCGCTTGGATTGCTGGTTGGTATTAGCCCTATCCTGGCCCTGAGTCTGACGGGGCGAGGCCCGCGACCTGTTTTGGTTATAGGAAGGTGCCCTATATTGTCGCCTGGGGAACGCTGGGGCAGGATTCTGAGGCTTGGCCTGTGCCTTCCTGGTAGAGTTGGGCAAGACCTTGCGCTTGTCCTTAGTCTCGATTAGGTAGGGATCGAGGGCCTCACCAAAGAGCGACTTGTTAGCCACCGGAGCCCCGGCTAGCCGCCACTTGTGACGGCAGTCAGCGGGCCAGCTCCTCAGCCAGTGCATTCTGCGCGCCACCACAGATGTGCCCATGGCTCTGGCAGCGAATCGGGTGGCCTGGAGCGTTGCGTCCGAGGTGAACTGCGAAGCCGCGATTAGCTTGTTGATGTCCTGCTCGCTCGGACGTCGGAGGGAGGCAGGTGCTCCTGCAAAGCCTTCAGCCATCGGATGGATGTCCGGCAAAAGAAGGACGCCGTCGCAGAAGCCTTGACGGCCCAAGCGGCAGCCTGGTGCGTCTTTTGTAGGGCTTGTTCCGTGCGCCTGTCCTCCGGGCGGAGCAGCTCCTCAGAGTCACCGGGTATCTGTGCAGGAGTGTATAGTGCCTTAATTGCCGGTTCCACTGGCGGAACCGGCAGGTGTTGAGCCAGGGCAGTGGAGACATTAAAGAACCGCTTGTCCACTGCAGAGGGAGCAACACCGGCTGTCGGGGAAGTCCACTGCTTGAGTACCGACTCCACAAAAAGTTTGGGGGCCGGCACTACCTCCACCTGAGAGGTGGTTTCCTCAAAAAGAGAGTCCTCAGGTTCGTCCCCGGCGGGGGTCTGGTCTTTAGAAGAAAATTTGGCCGTGGCCCTGGCCTTGTGGAGCAGTGACTTAAATAAGGCAGGGTTAAACAACCCAGTGACCACTGGGGCCTCAGGGGCGAGGTCCTCGTCCTTTGAGAGTTCCAAATCCTGTACCTGATCGTCCTGTCCATGTAGCGACAGTGGAGAGCCCGGGTCAGCGGTGGCTGGCGGGGCCAGCTCGGTGGTCGGAGCGGGCGACGGGCGGGACGGAGGCAACTGAGGAATCACCGGCAGGGGTGGTGCCGTGGCAGCCACGTGCTTCATGCCAGCTTCAATGCCCTGTGCGATGGCTGCTTGGATTAGGGCCTGCACCTCGGGGGTGTAGAATTGTTGTGAAGCCGTGGAGGGGCGGTCTACAGCAGTGCTGGAGCCTGGCCGGGGGTCCTCCCAGATGTCATCCTCCCCCAGGCACAAGTCTGGATTGTCCAGCGAAAGAGTACCTGAAGAGCGCCTGTCCCTCTGCGAGGGCTCATGGTGCGCTGGGGAGGCAGCGACAGCAGGGGGCAGCGTGGTGTGCTCAGCAGCCTTGGGGACCCTGTCCCTGCCCAAATGGGTGCCCTTGGATGGGGCCTTGGCCTTGTCCAAGCCCTTGGAGGGGGCCGTGGCCTTGTCAGAGCTCCTAATGGGGGAGCGGTCCCTGTGTCCAGGTGGTGGGGAGGAGTGTCGAGACCCACCTTCCTTGTCCTTGGCCTGCCTGGGCTTATTCCTGCCCGAGGAGGCCTTTTCTGCCATTGTGGAGGTGTTGCTGTTTGAAAGCAGCAGGGGGCGCTTTTACGGCCCGCTGCTGTTCCTCCGGCTGAAGACGACGTTCAGGGGTCTCCGCTCCTCCCGGCGCGGTGACGCTGCAGGCGAAGGTGGAAGAACCTCCCCAGAGGCCCTGCGGTGCCCGGCGCGGCAGCGATGGCCGGAGAAGAAGCCGCGGCCGGTGTTCGTTCTGCCGAAAAAAGCCGCGGCCCAGCTGGAGGAAGTCCCGTCACAGGGGAATCCCCTGTGACATCAGGGAAGCTTCTGTGGCTGCGCAGACGTGCCGGAGGGCTCTGCAAAGCTGGCGAGGCGGGAAAACGGCCGGCGCGAACTGCGGCTGCGCGCTCTGCCTGACTGCAGGAACAGCTGATGGGCGGGGGCGCTGCTCCTCCGGGCGGGAAATCTCAAGCGGAGGGCGCGGCCTGCAGCCGAAATTGCTGCCGACTAGGCCGCCGAGCCTCCGAACAAGCCCAAATAGGTTAGAGACCTAACGGAACGGGGCAACGAGCCACGGAGAAGGCAGGCTGGGCAGAATTTCCCTAGTGAGGAGGGGCGGTCGCGCAAGCCGATGAGCTGCCGACTGGACCGCCGACGCTCGCCCTCACTAGGCCACGCTCCCCAGGGGCAGTCAGACAAACTGATGGGCCACGGAGGCGGAGCGGAAAGGGAGAGAGGCCCTGACCGCTCAAGCGCTTGGCTTCTGCGGGGTAACCAAGGGAAGGGTCTCTCTCAGCGGAAGTGGCAAAGGGCCACCCTGGCTGCTGGTCACCCAAGCGCTAGGCTTCTGTGACTAGATGGTAATCAGGAACGCCAGGCCGCACTGTGAGGATGGCAACCAACCACAAAGGTGGTGGTAGGCCGTGGACTAGGCCGCAGCCTGTCCAGACAGTCCCAACACCCCTGATGGATAGAATAGGTGGGGACTCACTCACAGACAGGAATGTAGATAGATGGTGAAGTCTGGATTCAGTAGAAGGTTGAAAACTGCGAAGTAGGGTAGAAACAATCCTAGGCCTAGGACTGAGTCGAAAGAGGGGGATTATGACAGGACGACAGCTTTTATATGAGGTCAGACTCAGTCCTGATTGGCTGATGGATGAGGTCATCCCAATCTTGGAGGCTAGCGCCACCCACTATGGAGAAAAGAGAGTTCACTGATAGAAAACAACTTGAAGGAACACAGTCCAAGCTGGGGAAACTGAATCAGAGCCTGAATAAACAATGAGTACTCAGTGCATCACTTTATAAAACATATACATACAGGAACATTTCAACAAAAAACCTACAAAAGTAGATATTCCAAACAATAAGCATAAATAGTTCAGAAATATGGTTTCCAAAGTTGAAAGAAAGATAAAAAATGTTATGTAAATCATAGTTTATTGTACAAGGGAAGGAATCCAAATATTATTGTCATTTTTTGCAAAAGTATCAGATTCTTCAGCTATTGTGTAAGAGCATAGGAAACCTGCTCAAAAATTAATTTTTGTACTGGTAATATCTCACAGATATCTTTGTATTGGTAGTATCTCCCCTTTGCTTCAAGCAGGACATACAGTATAAAGATTTAAAATGAAATAGAGGCAGCTATAGGTTTATGCAATTATAAGAAGTTCATGACATTTACTATTTTCTAGATCAGTGTTTCCCAACCTTGGCAATTTGAAGATGTCTGAACTTCAACTCCCAGAATTCCCCAGCCAGCATTTGGACAGAAAAAATAATAATGAAACAACTGGAATGGGAAGATTTCTGAATGAGATTTTTCCATACAATAAGTCAGGGAAAAGTTTCATTGATTTGATGAAACACTGAAATCAGAGGAAAGAAGAAAAATGGACTGATACTAAGAAATCTGTCTGATAAGAAATATAATCTATCCAGTTCACTTTGATCTGTTATAGCTCTATTGAGAAGTATCTCATTCTCAGGAGAAGTAGAGTCAACCAATTTAGGATTATTGTTGATGCCTTTTATATGGTAAGCTTTGATTATTAATTATTTCAGTATGGTTCATTCTAAAGTACACACATAAAGCATGATTGTTGGAACCAATAATTGCCTAATTTGTTAACATCCCTGGGCCTGCTGACAAATTTGTCTATGTCTTTCAGTAATATGTAAATATCTGTTTCAGTGTGTATTAAACATCCTTATGTGCAAAAGGTATGCCCTGGTATAAGTGTGGGATTTTCAAACTATGTTGTTTACATTCCCTAATGCTTCACAAAGCAATTTCAATATGGCAGAATTATACCATATCTTGCTAAAAGTACCACTTTCAATTGGCATATGAGGAATAGTTGCAAAAGAAAAAGATAACCTCCTTTATTACTTGCTAAGGAAATAAGTGTCATTTATATTAGGACACAATTTAACAGAGCTTATATGCTCTGCAGAGCATGGTCAAACAAACATTGACATGTTTAGTAACATACAAGGACAAGACCCCAAACATTCAAATGGGGTTACATTTATCACAGGACTGCAAGGAAATACAAATGTGTGAATGGTTGATTGCAAAGCATTGTCATAGGGGGTAAGCCCTTTGTACAAATATAAGCCCTTTGTACAAATAATACATTTGCAATACATACTGGAAAGTTTCCACTAACTAAATAAATTAAACTTCTTTAATACATTTTGTCAAACTTTGGTTATTAAGCAACATTGTATTTAATTTTTTCCACACTTTTTCTGGAACAAAACTCATATGGGTTTCCCAATATTTTTTACTATTTACAGTCCTATCACAGAAAATTTTGACCACTAAAAGTATATCTATATAAAATAATATTTTAGGCATATATAAAAATATAACAAAATAAATCAAAATAAATAATCATAGTAAAACACATAATAGTTTCCCTCCCTGATAATTTTATTAAAATTATATTAAACAGATAAAACTAACAAAGAAACCTATTACAAATATATATAATTTTTTTCTATAGTAGTTTTCTGTGGTTTTTTTTTAAAGAAAAAGGCATAAAAAGTGAGACAATTCTCAGATGCAATTTAAACACAGCTTCAGTAATTAATTTATTTTAAGGTTATATGAAAAGTCTAAAAAAAATACAGCTAAGAGAATGCATTAAATATTGTAGATAAAAATAAACTATGCAGAGAAATATCCAAATTCTGCTAAAAAGAATAGCAACAACTTTCAAATCTGTTTTAAAAGAAATCATTGAAAGTGATGCCCATATGATAAGAAAAAGTTAGATCAAGCTCAGATAAAGCTGGAGAAGATGAAAAGTCTGTTGCATTTGGAGTCTGTCATGCAGCAAATTAAACTCTTTCAACCATGGTCCTAGCTCAAACTTTCAGGCAATTCTAATGAACAGAATAGCACTTTATTACTGACAACTGATTGTCATGTTTTTGTTAAAATCTGTTGGCAAAGAATTGAAAAGCAAATGCCAGTATCAAGTGACAAATGACAAAAAAATAATAATCATTTTCCCCAAATTTTGTCTTAATGCTTTATGGACTTCTTTGTTTCTCAAAGTGTAGATAAGAGGAGTCATGACTGTGTAAAGGAGTCATGACTGTGTAGAAAATGGAAATTATTTTATTGAGGTATCTTAGGGTAGGGGTGACTGGCAATGCATAGGCAATGAATAATATGCCATAAAAGAGGCAAACGACCATGAGATGAGATGAACATGTTGAAAATGCTTTATGCCTTCCTGTGGTAGATTTTATATTTATGATAGTGATGATGATGCAAATGTAAGAAGTGAGGGTCAACAGGAATAGGGGAATTGTAAAAAACAATGGTCATGCAAAAAGTAAAGCGTTCAAAGAGACTTGTGTCACATCAGGAGAATTTCATCAGTGGATATAAATCACAAAAGTAATGATCTATGACATTGGGCCCACAAAAGATTAACTGAGCCACAACAGTTACAAGAATGACATTAAATATAAAACTGTTTATGCCTATTGCAACCATGAGTTGGAAACAGAATCTGCTGCTCATAATAGAAGCATACTGTAAAGGTCTACAAATTGCCAAATAGCGATCATAAGACATTGCAGCTAAAAGGTATGTTTCTATCGATGCACAAATGCAGAAGAAATAATATTGGACTATGCATCCATTCACACTAATAGTTCTCTCTCCAGTCAGCAAATTGGTCAACATTTTGGGCAAGAAATTAAAGCTGTAGCAAGTATCCAGGCAAGACAAATTTGACAGGAAGAAATACATTGGAATGTGAAGATGTCGGTCAGCCACAACTGGCAGAAATATGAAGAGGTTCCCAAATATTGTCATCAGATAAATCACCAAGAAGGACCAGAAAAGGAAAAGTTGCACCTCAGGGAGATTTCCAAACCCAAGAAGGATAAATTCTCTGATACTTGACTGGTTTTCCTTTTCTATCCCCAGCATTTCCATTTAATGAAATATCACATAGGTTCTAGAATATATAACAAGAAGGGGACAAGTTCAAATGTGAAAGTATAAAGCACCCATTCCATTCAAGTATTCAATAATGGGAAAAAGAGAAGAATACCCTGAGAATGTACTATAGGTGGCTGATGTTCACCATTATTCTCATCTGATCAGAGAACAGGAAGATTACCGTATTTTTCAGAGTATAAGATGCACATTTTTACCCCCCAAAAGAGGGTGAAAACTTGGGTGTGTCTTATACACCGAATGCAGCCCCATCCACCCAGCCACCCCCACCCTTTGTTCTCTGTCTTCCAGCAATTTACCTGCTTGCAGGGAAGAGGGAAGAGCTCTGTAAAGAGCTTGCAGGAAAGAGGGAAGAGCAAATCAGTAGTAGTTTCCCGATCTACAGCTGATTAGGTTTGCCACTGGGAAAATGAAAGTGAAACTAACTACAAAGAGGCAAATAGCTGGGAGAGACACAGCAGATTTTTATTTTTTTCTGAACTGGATGGAAGGGGATAAGTGAATAACTATAAATGTCTGTAGAATGTTCAAATTATTAGACTTATTTTTTAAAGACTGCTTTATTATTGTTCTCTAGAGCCAGGGATCTCCAACTTTGGCAACTTTAAGACTTGTAGACTTCAACTCCCAGAATTCAACAGCCAGCTTTGTTAGCTTTGCTGTGGAATTCTGGGAGTTGAAGTCCACAAGTCTTAAAGTTGCCAAGGTTGGAGATCCCTGTAAATCTAGACAACTTAACAAAATAAAGAAGCTTTTTAAAATAAATGCTTGCTCTGAAGAGACCCAGTGCTATTGTATCTTCTTTTAAATAATGGAGAATAATGTATAAATCCAGAAACTTTAATTAATTTTAACAGCTCTGTACAAGTATAGTCTGAAATGTAACAGTATCCTGTTTAGTATTAGAGTTTAGTTACCTTGGAGCAGATCTATTTAAATAATTGGGAAGAGTTAGTGTGACTACATTTAAGAAAACTTTCTGGCATAATGTACATTTCTCCAATTCTTTGCTATTTCTATGGGTCAGGCACACATACACAGAAATACACAGCAAACAGTGTATATCATCTGTGCTATTTGCTGTTTGCCAAATTGCTTAGAGGCAGAGGCCCTTTTCCCTTGTTTTTCTCCCCCAAAACTAAGGTGGTACATTCAGGTTCTTTGAACTTAAAACACAGGAAGAATTATTTAATGGTAAATGGAATATAGTTGACTTACTACTAGTCTGAAGAACAAGATCAGTTCTCAAAAAGGAAGGAAGGACTTCAAGAAGAAAACGAATTTGAAATGCTAAAATAAATCTACACAATTTTTTAGGTTGTAAATGCAAACTTTTATTTAGTCTTGACACAGAACCAAAACTTGCAATAAAATGCATAAAAATTTCAAAGAAATAGTTACTATATAATAGTGGGAAGAATTATGAACTAAATCTATAAAATTTACAGGTATAAGCTAAAGAAAAATGTTTTATTGATGCTATACTACCACCATCTACCAATATTATCTAAGACAGGTAAATCATATATCAATAGATGTTGGAAACACCAGGAAATAAAATAAACATTTTATCACATGTGGTATATAAGTAAAAATAATGCAAAAGTTATACATAGTTATACATATACATACATAATATTTTGGAATTTAAATTTGAAATGAAATCATAACATTTTTTATTATAAATAATCACTAAAATAATCAACAAGAAACATAATAAATTAGATATATGCTTACAGTAGTGAGAATAAACTTTACTCAACACTGGAAGAAAAACCCAATTCCAACAATATCTTCATTTGGAACTAAAACTTGAAGAATATGTACAATAGTTTACTAACTTTAGAAATGTGCCTCTTCTGTGTATCGCCAATACAATTACTTCTAATGATTGTAATAAAATATATTGTACAAAATGGTTGTTTTTTTTTAAATAAATTGAAATAGGTTGATTTCTCTCCTCTTTTACATCTGTTAATTTGCAATATTTATAAGCATTTAGCCCCCTTAAAAACCAATGAGTAGATGATTGTATCTGCCATAATGCATGATGTATTGTAGATAGGGGCACACTTCTTGTGCACATTTAGTTAAACTTCTGGTGTTATTGTTGCTGTTGTTGCAAAACTAATCATTATATTTTGCTAATACAGGCAAATTCATATTAAAATCCTGAAACACAAAATTGCTGATTTTTGCATATCTGAGAAATTTATTGCCAAACTGAAAAGAGAAGTCAATGTGTAAAGTTCAATGTAACAATTATAAAACTTCATGGGAGAATAGACAGTAAATATCACCCACCACCACCACCAGCTTCCTTGCTGTCCTAGAAGAAAAAGAAACCTCAAATCTAGATTAGCAGCTTTGATTGCAAAAACATGCTTTCATCTGTTTTAGTAGCTTTGTTCATCACCAAAGGCAAGGAAAGAATTCTATGGATATTTTCTTAAAGCAAGTGAACATTTCATAAGAATTCGCCTTAAGGATTTATGAACTTCTTTATTTCTTAAAGTATAGATGAGAGGATTGGCCAGAGGAGTTAGGATTGTGTAAAAAATAGAGAAAATTTTATTGAGATGTTTCATAGTGGGGGTATCTCGGAACATATAGACAATGATTAATGTGCCGTAAAAAAGACAAACCACCATGAGATGAGAGGAGCAGGTTGAAAAAGCTTTTTGCCTTCCAATAGTAGATTGAATTGTTATGATGCTGCCAATGATGCAAATGTAAGAACTGAAGGTCAGTAAAAATGGAGGGATGGTAAAAATGAAGGACAAGAAAAGAACAATGAGTTTAAATAATGTTGGGTCCCTGCAAGTCAGTTTTTCCAATGGAGTTAAGTCACAAATGTAATGATCTATTATATTGGATCCACAGAAAGAAAGCTGGGCTAGCAAAAATACAACAATGCTATTAACTATCAAACCATTTATCCATGCCCCAGTCATAAGCTGGAAACAAAACTTTCTGTTCATAATAGAGGCATAAAATAAAGGTCTGCATATTGCCAAGTAACGATCATAAGACATTGCTGCCAGGAGAAATGTTTCTATAGCTATGCAACAGCCAAAGAAAAAATATTGGGTTAGACAACAACTTACAGTTATTGTTCTGTCTCCAGTAAACAAAGTGGTCAGCATTTTTGGCAAGATAGTTGTGGAATAACAGGTTTCAAGGCAAGACAAATTTCCCAGGAAAAAATACATGGGGCTGTGAAGGTGTTTGTCAGCTACAACTAACACAATGATGAGAAGATTCCCAGTTACTGTCACAAGATAAATCACCAAAAAAAGCATGAAAAGAAAAGGCTGTAATTCACCAGGATTTCCCAAACCTAAGAAAATAAATTCTGTGATGCGTGTCTCATTTTCTTTCTCTGCAACTAACATTTTTTTCAGTTCAGCAAATATCCAAAAATAAGAACATAATCAGGAAACCATGCAATTGTGTTCTCCACTGGATCAGTTATAATTAGAAATCCCAAATGTATTATTCAAAGTGGCCTTACTCCATTTAGAATCAACAGTCTAATCCAAAATGAATTAGAAGGACTGCTTTTTCTCTCCTTTTTTATCTAATGAATGAAATTTTCACAGTGATTGGTATAGGAAGGAAGCACATTTCCAATAGGTTTTGTCCAGTTATCAGTCTTGCTACCAGAAGCTCCATCTTGGGGGGGAAAATAGATTACAAAAACTATTCTATCCGTCTCTTTTAAAGTCTGAAACACTTGAAGACCCTGCCAATAAATGCATATTGTTTTGTACAAGGGATCAATGTCATTATGAAACTTACTTGCCACAAGTGATTTTCAAACTCATAGATGTCCAGCCATTAATAAACCTAACACTAACGTTCTCCACAATAAACATGTGTGTCTCTCAAGAGTCTTCCCTAGGCATTTCAATTAAGTGATCCATTGAGATCACTTGCTGCAGATTATCTAACTTTCTATAAAGCTTTAATCTACAACCAAATTGCTAGCCTCAAAAAAGATTTCTCCATTAATTATTTCCCCCTGAATTATTTATTTTGTTTAGAATTTATTACTTTGGAAGAATAATGTCTCCTTCCCAAGAAAATAAATCCTTAGAATCTGCAGGAATATAATTAGGTACAGATGACACAAAGTGACCTGTACTATCAGCTATAGTTTTTATGTCTTTCTTTCTGTCTGTATGTTCAATACTCTCTATCTCTTGGTACTGGGTTACCTTGAAGTTACTTTCAGATTATTGTAATTACCTTTTTTTCTTTTAAAAAAATCCCTTCCAAATATATTTATATTGAATTGAATTTAATCTCTTTTTCTAAAATCCTGCTCCAGATAAAAGTCTAGAGATTCTCAGTCATCCAGGTCATGGTTGTCCCAAAGGTGGGGTTGGGAGGAACACCCTTTGAATTGTGTGGGAGTAGGAATGGATTTCCGGAGAAAAAAAATGCAGACTACAGGAACCAGGAATGCTACTCAGGTGACACTGAGAACACAGATAAACCTCCAAGTGCTTCAACAACTCTCTAAAAGGATGCAGATTATCAGATGTCTGCAAGGAATATAAATCCTTCCATTCCCCGCTATCCTGTCAGAGCTGAAGAAGCTTCTTGGATGAGAAGCGAAACATCTTCAAAAGGAAAAAACAAGAAAGTCCATTTGCCTCCTGAAAAAGCACCTTTGGGACCTGGTCCAGATAAATTGTTTCACTTTTGGGGAGGCAATATACAAGTAGTCTTCGACTTACAACCACAATTTACATACAGTACATCAGGTGCACGGTTTCAAAGTAGGAAAGCAACCGAGGGAAAAAAGGCTATATAAATCACAGTTTGTCATAGATGGGAATGGAAACAAATATATTTGTAATTTGGAGTACATGCATCATATTCTTTAAGAATTTTACCTCAAAAATTGTTCCTTATATTGACAATATCTCACAATTACCCACTTCAAATAAGAGATGTTGTGACTTAGGATAAAATAGAGACATAATTTGTACAAAATCACTTTTTACAGGCATATGGATATATTCACTATGGATATATCCAACCCACTATGGATATATCCAACACACTATGATGCAGCCCCACTGGTGCTAAGCAATCGATACCATAAGGTCTCACTAAAAGATAACGTGCAAACACAGAGAAAAGAAGCACCATCAAATGTCCCTAATAAGGTAGCACCATCAAATGCTACTTGATAAATTAAAAAAACATCCCAAACATCCCCAGAAAAAAAGGTGAGTGCTGGTGAGAGGAGACTCAATTCTCAAATGAACAGAACCTGCCATCTGTAGACCAGACAATCAATCCAGAGAGATATACTGTCTCCCTGGAGACAAAGATGTGGCTGAAAAACTAACCAAAATAATAAAACCCACAGACTACTAGCCCCTTCTATTACTGCATGTAGGGACAAATGACACAAAAAAGGACTTGAAAACAATATTGAATGACTATGAGCAGCTAGGCAAGAAAGTCAAGGACTTAGGTGCACAAGTAGTTTTCTCATCTATACTGCCAAAGAAAGGACAACATCTGGTAAGAGAACAAAGAATTCTAGAAGTGAACCACTGGCTAAAAGGTTGGTGTCACCAAAAAAACCTTTAGATTCCTGGACCATGGACTGTACTACCTCCAAGATTGGCTTTTGGCAAGGGATGGGTTACACCTCACAAAGAGTGGGAAGAATGTTTTCAGGAAATGGCTGGCTCAACTTATCAGGAGGGCTTTAAACTAAAATTGACGGGGGAGGATGACCACTCTATAGGACCTCCAGGACCTAACCCCAAGCAAAAACCACTAGTAAGCAAGGCAAATAACAAACTAAAGAGGGATGGGAAGGAAGACAAAGCTAAACACCAAACAGGAGATACATGAAGCACACCCAGAGTCAGGCACAAAAATCTCAAGTGCCTATACACCAGGGGTCCCCAAAACTTGGCAACTTTAAGACTTGTGGACTTCAACTCCCAGAATTCTCCAGCCAGCATAGCATAGCTGGCTGGAGAATTCTGGGAGTTAAAGTCCACAAGTCTTAAAGTTGCCAAGTTTGAATGCCTCTGCTATACACAAATGCACAAAGTCTGGGGGAATAAACAGGGTGAACTTGAAATATTAATACATGAAGGTAGATATGACATAGTTGGAATAACAGAAACTTGGTGGGATGAAACCCATGACTGGAACATACTTATAGAAGAATACAAACTCTTCAAAAAAAAAACAGACCACAAAAAAGAGGAGGTGGAGTTGCTTCAGAGTTACATGTAACCAAAGAAGAAAACCTTCTGGAAGGCATATGGGTCAACATAAAAGAAAAAAAGAATGATATGGCCATAGGAGTATACTATAGGTCACCCAATCAAGCAGAAAAAATGGATATCCTTTTTGCCAATCAACTAACGAACATATGTAGGAAACACACTACAGTAATAATGGGGGACTTCAACTACCCAGATATCAATTGGAAAACTAATTCTGCATCAAGTGAGAAATCAAACAGGTTCCTAACCAACCTAGCTGATAACTTTGTTGTCCAAAAGTTAGAGGAGGAAACTAGAGGGACATCCATACTGGACTTATTACTTACAAACAGAGAAGAAGTGATAGAGGGAGTTGAAACTGCAGGAACCTTGAGTGAGAATGACCATGTCATACTAGAATTCAAGATAACGCAAACACAAACAATAGAACACAACGATACCAAAGTCTTAGAATTTAAAAGAGCTGATTTTGATAAACTCAGAGAGAAATTGGAAAAAATTCCTTGGATGAAAGTCCTAAAGGGAAAAACAACTCAAGAATCTTGGGAAACTCTGAAAATATAATCATAAAAGTCCAGACCAGCACAATACTGATAAGAAAGAAAAACAAGAAATCCAAGAAGAAATCAGCATGGCTGCACAAAGAACTCTCTGACAAATTGAATGAAAAAAGGACAAGCACAAAAAATGGAAAGAGGGACACATAACTAAGGCAGAATATCAGGAGAGAACCAGAAACTGTAAAGATGAAATAAGGAAAGCAAAGGCCCAGAATAAACAAAGACTTGCAACAAAAGTCAAAGATAATTTTAAAAAGTTTCTTCCAACATATAACTAATAAGAAAATAATCAAGTCAACAATTGGTCCACTAAAGAGAGAAGATGGCAAGGAAGTAACAGACAACAGAGAGAAAATTGAGCTGCTTAACTCATTCTTTCCATCGGTCTTCGCACAAAAAGAAACTATAGCCAAACCTATCAGAAATATAACTGTAAAAAACAGTCTGGAAACTAAAGTTAAAATAAGCAAAAAACCAGTAAGAAAACACCTGTCTGAACTTGATAAATACAAATCACGAAGACCGGACGGATTACACCCCAGAGTACTAAAGGAGCTGGCAGATGTCATCTCAGAACTACTGGACCACATCTTTCAAAAATCCTGGAACACCGGGGAACTACCAGAGGACTGGAAAAGAGCTGATGTGGTCCCCATCTTTAAAAAGGAAAAAAACCGACCCAGGAACTATAGACCAATCAGCCTATCATCAAAACCCGTGAAGACACTGGAAAAGATAATTAAAAAAACAGATCTGTCAACACCTAGAAATAAGTAAAGTAAAAATTAGCAGCCAGCACTGGTTTGTTAAAAACAGATCATGCCAAACCAATCTCGTTTCATTCTTCAACACCGTGACTAAATTAGTAGATCAGCAAAACACTGTGGACATAATATACCTAGATTTCAGCAAGGCATTTGACAAAGTAGGCCATAACCTACTTCTTTGTAAGCTAGAGAAAAGTGGGATAGACAACCTCACCACCAGATGGATCCACAACTGGCTGGCAAACTGTACTCAACAAGTAGTCCTTAATGGGTCTAAGTCCACATGAAGAGAAGTAAGCAGTGGGATACCACAAGGCTCGGTCTTAGGCCCAGTACTCTTCAATATCTTCATAAATGACTTAGATGGGGAATAAAAGGGGAACTTACCAAATTTGCAGATGACACTAAGCTAGCAGGAATAGCTAACATTCTAGAAGATAGGCTCAAGATGGATCTTGACAGACTTGAGTGTTGGGCCCTATCTAACAAAATGAAATTCAATGTAGAGAAATGTAAAGTCCTACACTTAGGTAAAAAAAACCAAAAGTATACATATAAACTGGGTGAAACCAGGCTTAATAGCAATGACTGTGAGAGGGATCATGGAGTCCTAGTAGACAATCAGCTAAACATGAGCCAGCAGTGTGCAGCGGCAGCCAAAAAAGCCAATGCAATCCTAAATTGTATTAACAGAGAGATACAATCAAGATCAAGTGAGGTACTAATACCACTCTATAAAGCCTTAGTTAGACTGCATCTGGTTATTGCATCCAGTTTTGGTCACCACACTATAAAAAGATATTGAGACTCTAGAACAGTGTTTCCCAACCTTGCCAACTTGAAGATGTCTGGACTTCAACTCCCAGAATTCCCCAGCCAGCATTCGCTGGCTGGAGAATTCTGGGAGTTGAAGTCCAGACATCTTCAAGTTGGCAAGGATGGGAAACACTGCTCTAGAAGAAGCAGAGGAGAGCAACCAGGATGATCAGGGAAGTGGAGACTAAAACATATGAGGAGTGGTTATAGGAACTGGGCATGGATAGTCTAGCGAAGGGAAGGACCAGGGGAGACATGGTAGCAGTGTTCCAATATTTGAGGAGCTGCCACAGAGAGGAGGGGATCAAGCTATTTTCCGAAGCACTCAAAGGACAGACAAGGAATAATGGGTGGAAATTGATCAAGGAGAAATTCAACCTAGAAATAAGGAGGAACTTTCTAACAGTGAGAACAATCAACCAATGGAACAGCTTGCCCTCAGAAGTTGTGGGAACTTCATCACTCGAGACTTTCAAGAAGAGACTGGACTGCCATTTGTCAGAAAAAACAGAGAATATAACTGTAATTAAAAGGGGAAGAAGAATATGGTAGCTGACATCTCAAATCTTGAATAAATTTACTGCACAATATTTCATGAGCTAACAGGTCCATTAAGTGAATAATTTCTTTTAATTTGATACTTACTTTTATTATTTAGAAATTGGAATCATTGTGCCCTGAATACTGAGAACATGAAATACTTTACAGTAGCTCAGTTAAGTATGGGCATGCCTATGCTTTGGAAGCTGCACTACAACATACAATTTAAGTAACTGGTTAGATACAGAAAGCCCTAACATGACATAGGGCCCAGTTATTTGATGGATTGCCTATGTCCCATGGTGTCTGGCAACTTTTAGCTGACAGGGTTGACACATTCTGGTTTCCTTCAATTAAACAAATAGTTTAGTGATAAATGAGAATAATTGGTGGGATATTGATGTAAGAAGATTATTATTATCTATCTAGGCAAAGGAGCTAAAGCATTTTTTCAGAACAAAATGTCCAAGTAACATTCAGAAGCAGCTCAGATTGACATCATCCTAATTCACTGAACTATAAGAAAGACAAGGCAGTAGAACATAATCAAACTTGCAAGATTATGTTATTATGGACAATCTTTTTAAAAGTAGTTTTAGTCTTCCTGTAGAATTTATTTCTTAATCTTGTCTACCTAGTGGGGCTGACAGATGTTTTGGGGTTTGCCAAGTTTACCATTTGTCCTTTCCTCTCCTCTCTTCTCCTTTTCTTTTTCCTTTTCTTTTTCCTTTTTCCTTTCCTTTCCTTTTCTTATTTTTTTGGGCCTGAGTATGGTTCTGTTATTCTATTTTGGTTTACTGACAGCTTCCCAGACTCATTTGGAGTAATAACTTATAAATAAACCCAGAAGGATGAATTCTTTAATGCTCGTCAGGTTTCCTCTTTCTGTATCCAGATTTTCTTCCATTAATCAAATGTCAATTCTGGAAGATATTCCAAGAATAAAGCAGAATATGAATCCATTCAATGTTCTAAAGGAAAATAATGCCATGAAAGAGGACCTCAACCTTCAGAATAGATAATGTTGTCTCAAATGGGAATTTGTTTGCAGAAAGTTATTTATTCTATATTTCCCAAGAATTTAGTAATGTTTTACCTCCAAATTACTTTTGGAGAATCTGCACTTTGGAAAAGCTGGAACTTTTTTGGATATAAAATAGAAGTATTTCTAAAATAGCTTTTTAAAAACTATAATAATTAATCCTGGGAGATTTATTTTTGTTTTTTGATGCATTGTTCTATCTTATAAATCCTACAAGAACGTCACCTTGTTAATTCTTCCTCTTTGGGATTGATTATATTCTAGACATTACTAATGTTGACAACTAATTAATTGTTTGCAGTATTTGCAGTATTTTTAGCCATTCATCCTAAAAGTCCAGAGATTTACAAAATTGTACTAACTATGGTTAGCACATCAGTGGGCTTGTTATTAGTCATCAGTCCCAGAAAAAAGGCAAGAATAGATAATCTTGCATTTTCTTCAGAGAGAAAATAGGCTGTCCTTAGAGACCAATCATTCTATGCTACCACTATGATTGCTAAGTAGTGTTACTTTATTTTTCTCATCAAATTTTCTTACATTTCTCTCAAATATTCCTTAAATTTTGTCTTTGAATTTTTGGTAAATCAGAAAATCTATCAGTATATTATAACAGTTATATGGGCAGAGGCAAAATTTAGGGGAATTTTTGATGTATATCATCAGTGATTGCTGATCAAAGGATGCTTCTGGGTCTTTCAACATATATGGAGGAAGAGCTCATGTAGTGAGAGAAAAGTCTGTTGATATGACTTGATACTGGGCAAATGTCATTTAGTTTTAATCCTATTTGTTTTACTTATTTTTTTACCTGTGCTTATATTTCTATGGTCTATTTTATATCTTGTTACTTGCTCAGTGTTGAATGTTATAATTTGGAGGTGCTTTGACACAAATAAAGAAGAAAAGGATTGCTGACAAAAAAATTTCAAATCTTTCCAAGGCAAATGATTTATAGCTTATTAGAGATTGATAATAGTTGGCATAGTAGTAAATTTAACGTTCAAGGCTTTATTAAGGATAATTTTAATGAATCGTTTATTACATGAAAAGTCCAGGGTAAGTCAAACATATTAAAACAGCACACATAAATATTATATTCAAGATAAGATATTACAGAAAAATGTGTACTTTCTAATACTAATACAGTGCAGGTTGTCTTCACCTTATGACTGTATGAACTCAAAATTAGAATCCTAAGTCATGGCAGTTGTTAAATGGTTCACCAGGTAGCCATGCCTAATGTTACGCCCTTTTTTGTAGTGGTTGTTCAATAAACACCGCAATTATTAAGTGAATGCTATGATTGTTAAACAAACACTGTGATTGTTCAACGAATCCATTTTCTTCAATGGCCATTTTTTTCCTGAAAACCAGAAGTAAACATTGGAAACTGGAAAAAATGCTAAACTTCTTGATAATGGATCTGTGGGATGCTGCAAGTGGATGTAAATGTGAGCTAGTTGCCAATTGCACAAAATGCAATCACATGAACAATGAGAGAGTGGGCCACTGAAACCAGGTAGTAATTTTGAGGAGGTCAATTATAACTTCAAACAGTTGCTAAGCAACCAATCATTGAGGACTACCTATATAAATAGCTTTTCAAGCAAGTGCTATGCTAAAAAAAAACTATTGAAACCCAACCAGAAAAGATAGAATAAGCTCAGAAGCATGAAGAAAAACTGCTAAACTTTGTATGGATTATGACCTCACTCTGAAACCTCAGGCAATGCAGCCATGGTGGTGCAGTGGTTAGAATGCAGTACTGCAGGGCTAACTCACTGCTCACTCCAGGACTTCAAGTCTTACTGGCTCAAGCTTGACTCAGCCTTCCATCCTTATGTGGTTGGTAAAATAAGGACCCAGACTGTAAAGCACTGTGAAGCAGTATTTAAGTGCTATTGCTAAACAAATTAGATAATATTAATACCAGAGTTCTACTACACTTATATTTAAATATGACTATCTAACAAACTGAAAACTAATTTACAGCTTTGGGTGATTCAAACCAAAATTAATACTTTATTTAAAAGTCGTCCTAGGGCTTTGTGAATGTCTTTGTTTCTTAAAGAATAGATAAGTGGGTTGAGCAGAGGAGTTACAAGAGTATAGAAAACAGAGATGATTTTGTTGAGGTGTTTTAGGGAGGAAGTATCTGGCAATGTATAGACAATGACTGATGTGCCATAGAAAAGGCAAACTACCAAGAGGTGAGAGGAGCAGGTTGAGAAAGCTTTTTGCCTTCCAATTGTGGAATTTATTTTGATGATACTGACAATGATGCAAATGTAAGAGGTGAGGGTCAAAAGAAATGGAGGAAATGTGAAAATGATCGTCATGCAAAAAGCAAAGAGTTCAAATAGAGTTGTGTCACTACAAGACATTTTTATCAGTGGATGTAAATCACAAAAGTAATGGTCTATGACATTTGGTCCACAGAAAGATAACTGAGTCACGAAAGCCACCAGAACAGCATTAAATATCATACTACTTATCCAAGTCCCAGCAATAAGTTGTAAACAAAAATTCTTATTCATAATAGAAGGGTAGAACAGAGGTCTACAAATTGCTGAATAGCGATCATATGACATTACAGCCAAAAGGTACGCTTCTGTAGCTCCACTAAGACAAAATAAATGATATTGAGCTAGACATCCATTCACAGTAATTGTTTTCTCAGCACTCAGAAAGTTTGCCAACATTTTGGGTAGCAAGGTAGAG
Source organism: Diadophis punctatus similis (assembly GCA_023053685.1). Taxonomy (NCBI): domain Eukaryota; kingdom Metazoa; phylum Chordata; class Lepidosauria; order Squamata; family Dipsadidae; genus Diadophis; species Diadophis punctatus. The sequence continues at coordinate 5,067,563 of JALIGW010000009.1, forward strand.
CTATAACAGGTATCCAGAAAAGATAAATTTGCCAGGAAGAAGTACATTGGAGTATGAAGGAGCTGATCAGCCATAACAAGCAGGAAGATGAGGATATTTCCAATTATTGTCATCAGATAAATCATCAAGAAGAAGCAGAAAAGGAGAGGCTGCAGTTCTTGGAGATTCCCAAAACCCAGAAGGATAAATTCTGTGATGCTTGTCTGATTTTCTTTTTTTGTATCCAAAATATTTTCCATGCATCAAATGTCAATCAGATCTATTAGGTATAGCAATATAGCAGATCTACAATATATAACAAGAAGCAGATAACAACAGAGTTAAGAAATGTTATTTTCTTATTAGTTTCATAAAATTTTAGTAGTATCTTGAAAAGGTTGGTAGCTTTTATGTACCCTTATTTCATGCAAGATTTTAGCTACAATTGAAATATTGCTGGTGCAAAATCACCCTGTCCCCTCATATCTGTTTTGGAAAAATAGGACACAGAATATGAAAATAATGCAGAACAATTTGTAGGATCAAGCATTTCCATTTATTTTTCAACTCCCAAATATGTATCCTATCAATTCTCCATATATTTATAAACTTTGCTCAAGATTAAATAAGTAATTCTATAACACTAGGATCCTTTTCCTTGAAAGCCATATTCCTATATCTAAAGAAGTGACAAGGAAACAATATTGGACTACATACTGAATCCCAATAATAGGTCTGTCTCCATTCAAAAAAAATTAGCTAACATTTTGGTAGGATTCTTGAGGAACAGCAGGTCTATAAGGAGAACAAATTCTACATGAAAAAATATGATGATGTGAAGACATGAGTGGGTCACAATTAGCACAATGATGACAAGATTCCCAATTATTGTCACAAGACAAATCACTATGAAGAAGAAGAAACTCAGAGGCTGCAGTTCAGCAGGTTTCCCCAAACCTAAAAGGATGAATTCTTTTCACCCAGCATTGTTTCAGTTCACCAAATTTCATGCAGAAGTGGACTATAAACAGAAAATCGTGAATCTAAATTTTTAGCTAGATACTTATAATGTCAATTCTACTTCAAAAAGTAGGTTACAATTTAAATCAGAATGTCATCCTAAGTGAATCATGACAACTTTCCACCCACCTTTCTGGCTATTAGGTAATAAATAAAATCATAAAACAGACTGACCTCAGAAGGCATCCTTTATTCATCTTTTTTCCCCTGTGAGTCTTTAAAGGCCTGAAAAAAATGAGCATTACAAGAAATACAGTATATTAACAGTGAGTTAGTTGTGATGATACAGTATAACATCCACAAATCCTTCCAAGGTAAAATAGAACTTCACATACAATGGATAGTGACAATGGTGATAACAGGAGAAAGTAGTTTAGCTACAATTAGCTAAACAAGGATTTTTTAAAAAGTTGTACTCAAATGTTACTACATTTTTTATAAAATATCACAATGGTTGATTAAATGAACTAAATGTCTTGGGCACAGGATTATGTCCATGCTTTTTTTTCTTCCTTCCTTCCTCCCTTCCTCCCTCCCTCCCTCCCTCCTTCCTTCCCTCCCTTCCTTCCTCTCTTCCCCCCTCTCTCTTTGATCTAGGACACAGCCTTTGAATTGAGTTTCTTAGTGAATCTAGTGCAACATTAAGAAGACTAGCCTAACCAGAGGTTTTATGCAAATAGTATTTGTCCATATGGTCAAATTCACATAAAACACCAGTTTTCAATATCCTCTTCCAAAAATATCCAGGGATCCAGGAAAGCTACACTTGGTTTTTGTCATATACATCCATTCCATTTTTGGAGATTAAGGTAGTATAAATGAACATGGACTGAATTCATGCATGACAATAAACCAAAACAATACAAATCATATTATTATTTAATGAATCATATAAGCCCATTTGATGTTTTCACATTCTAATTTCAAAAATAGTCCTGGAGAGTCTGAGGATGGAACTTATCTACCTCAAGTGAATATCAACATCATAGCAGTCGTAATCCTTATTACTGGTATATCTCTAAATTATTGCAGAAAACCTGACATTCAGTATACACTGGAACTCTCCCCAAGCACTTAAATAAGTGCTGAGAGAGACCGGATGTTGATCTTCTGATTTACAGAAGAAGTTATAAATGTAACAGTCTCCTTAAACCCAAATGTGATTCTTGTGTTAATTAATTATCCATGGGATTTCTGTCTTGCTTAGAGCTTATTATTTTGGAAAATAATCAAAAACTTTTACAATAAATGTATCTTGTACAAAATTATGTCATGCACACATGATAACAAGTAGTCTGTAGCAGTGATCTACCACACCGGTAGCGGTCGGCCGATTACATAATTTGTGCGCGACACCAGTCCGTCGTCTTCACTGGTCCGTCGCACGTCGCCATCTTTTTTCAGAATTTTTGGGCTTTTTTTGCTTCCTGCACATGCGCGGAAGCAAAATCACGCAAAGGGTGCATGTGCATAGCGTGCAAGCATGCGCATGAAACATGGAGATTCGTGGGAGCGCACTGGTAGCAACTTCGAGAGCAACCCGCCCCTGGTCTGTAGTATTTGCAGATACAGTTTGGATTTCATCAGATTTATATATTTACATGTACACTTCCCTTTTTGGTCCCATGTTACACTGAAATCATTTTCACATTGAAATGATTGTTCTTTAACTCCATTAATGATCCTATATATTTTCATAAAATCAGCTCAAAAGAAAAAAGTGTTCCTAGGCTTTGAATTCATATGCCCTAGATTGACTTTATGCATTGCATGAAAGCTTTATTTGTTTGTATTGATTTCTTGAAGAAATCTGTGTCAGAACTTACTAATAAGGGTAAACTATACTATCATACTTTCTCGATGTGATGTAGGGTCATGTGCACTTCTAATGTGATGCGAACCAGTAGGGAAGGTAAGTGGAACGTACCCCTAAAGATAACAGAATAATCTGGCTATACCAAAACAGAAGAGTTTTGATATTCTGTGACTTATCTCTATAAATGACATGTGTAAATGTGCACTGATTGGACTATCATGTCATAAGATAGGCCCTCTGCTGTGAATATTAATTACCAATATGATAAAGTACCTTTAAACATTCAGAGGCAGTTACTATTAAAGTCTTTAAGTAGTTTACAGAGTCAGCATATTGCCCCCAACAACCTGGGTCCTCATTTTACCCACCTTGGACAGATGGTAGGCTGAGTCAATCTTGAGCCTGGTGAGATTCGAACTGCCAAATTGCAGGCAGCTAGCAGTCAGCAGAATAGCCTGCAGTACTTCACTCTAACCACTGCACCACCGTGGCTCAAAATAAATTTATTCTTATTAATATACATGCACATATGAATAAATGAATGAATGAATGAATGAATGAATGAATGAATGAATGAATATATACATTCAAGTTGTTTGGCTTGTAGATGTCACAGGCTAAGCAATGAGTCCAAATCCACTGTAGTGGTGATATATGGAGACTTATCATTATAAGTAAATATGCCCTATTCTCACCTATCAACTTGTGAAATGTACTCTCTGTCAGACATATGGATTACCAATGCAATAAAGTAATTTCCAAATGTATACAATCAATGGTAATTAAAATATATATTATTCTGCTGAGAAAATATTTAATACATGATATTACAACAAAACATAATAAGCATACAAGAGAAATTAGAGAAATTAGAAGCAACATTATTATCAGAATATTTTATTATGTTTATTAAAATATATTTTACATTTCAAATTTCCACTAAATCCCATTCTATTTTAAATTTCAATTACAAATTATCAGTAGACTTATATAATATTAGAAGTTCCTTTATAACAAGTGATAAACTAGATTACTAAAATTTTCAACAATATAAATATTTTCAGTGAAAACTCCAAGGCAACCCATATTATAGATACTTTGGAAACAACAGTAAACCCATACAAAGAGTGTTGGAAGCTACTTTGGACATACAAATGCTAAGGGCTGGCTGAGGTAGAGAGAAGCTAGGCTGAAGTAGAATGTAACTTCTTTGCAGTAAATAACTAATAATCATGAGGGGTATTGATAGTAATGAACACTATAAGGAACATTCAGTCTAAGACGAGAGAGAGAGAGAGAGAGAGAGAGAGAGAGAGAGAGAGAGAGAGAGAGAGAGAGAGAGAGAGAGAGAGAGAGAGAGAGAGAGAGAGAGAGAGATCAGTTGTGTTGGAATTGAGAACAACAATAAAGAGATAACTGTATTCATATTTTTATACAATAAAATATGCAATTGTTATACATTAACTGTTATTTTCTGGAGTGATTTTTCCAACAAGAAACAAATATCACAACAGAATCAGAATTTTTTTTAATGTATTTTTCTCAAGAAAGAATTAACAGAAAAGGAATTAGTAAAAAAAAAGCTCTATGATGATTAAAACTATCAGAACCTGATAAGCCAAATAGTTTTCTGCTCTCTGTTCTTCATACTTATGGCAAACTTACAGTATTAAGCTTAAAATGGTTATATTATAAGGCTCTTCAAACTTTGCAAAACACTTATGAAAAAAATCAAGCTCTCCCTCTATACAGATTAATTCATCCACTCCAATAATGTTGTGTCACCAGCCACAGCCCTACTGTCCTATAGAAAAACAGTCAAAATTGTATGGCAATAACAACAAAAAATGTATGTCTCTCATTTAGAAACTCTTTTACAGGTGTTGTGTCTATAAACAAAAGAAATAACTTCTTCCAAAAATTCTCAATTTCTTTTGAACCCATCCTAAAGCTTTGTGGACATCTTTATTCCTTAAAGTATAAATGATGGGATTGACCAATGGAGTCAAAATTGTATAAAATATGGAGAAAAATTTATTGAGATGTCTCAGAGTTGGGGTATCTGGCAACATGTAGACAATGATAATGGTGCCGAAAAAAAGACAAACCACAATGAGATGAGACGAGCAGTTTGAGAAAGCCTTTAGTCTTCCGGTGCTGGATTTGATTTTTATGATGGCAATGATGATGCATATGTAAGATGTGAATGTCAGCATAAATGGAATGACAGCATCAATGAAGGAAAGGAGAGAGACAATGAGTTCAAGAAAGCTTGTATCAGTACAGGATAGTTTTTTTAGTGGAGTCAAGTCACAAAAGTAATGGTCAATGACATTTGGGCCATAAAAGGATAACTGACTAAGGAGAAGCAAAGTGATACCATTAGCTACTAACCCATTTAGCCATGATCCAGCTATAAGATAAACACACAGCTTCCTACTCATAATCAAACCATAAAGGAAAGGTCTACATATAGCCAAATAGCGGTCATAAGACATTACTGCAAGAAAATATGTTTCTACAGTTGCAAAAGAGCCAAAGAAATAATATTGGGCTAGACATTGACTCACAGTAATAGTTGCCTTTCCTGTTAACAAACTAGTTAACATTTTTGGCAATATACTTGAAGTATAGCATGTCTCCAGACAGGACAAATTTCCAAGAAAAAAGTACATAGGAGTATGAAGACATGGGTCAGCCACAACTAGGACTATAATGAGGAGGTTCCCAGTTATTGTCACTAGGAAAATCAACAAGAAAAATAAGAAAAGCAGAAATTGCAGCTGAACAGAATTTCCCAAACCCAAGAGGATGAATTCTACAATGTCCGATTGGTTCCCTTTCTCTGAAGCCAGCATTTTTTTCGTTGACTGCATCACATTCAAAAGTACAGTACAATCAGGAAATCATGAGTCTGAGATTTCCACTGGATCCCTTAATTCACACTTCCAAAAAGTAGCCTGTAGTGTGGGTGAAATCAAAGATATCATCTACAATGAATCGCTATGGAATTCTTAGTGATCGGTGGTATCATTCCAATAATTAACCTCAGTAGGTTCTTCTACTTCATAGTTCATCTATATTTTTCTCTGAATATCAAAAGACCTGAAAAATTGAGAATTACAAGAAACAAACCAGCAATGAATGTTAATATTAGTCCCATCAACTATTCCCCCCAAGCAAAAATTACAGCAAGGTTAGAGGCTCAGTCTTTTTTCTTTTTTCTTTTGCAATTGTCTCCAACAATGATGATGTTAAAAAAAGATACTAACAAATTTTCTGAACACCATTGCATTATGTGTCTAGGATCCTTCCACATTCATATTTTCAGTCTCTAATGCATCAATTTTACATCAACAGAAACAGGTTTATTATAAGAATAAACATAAAAGATTTTATCAAAGAACTAAGCAGAGGAAAGTTAATCCTGAGTTCTGTTTTCTGTATGCTGGGACTGATTTTCTTCATGTTTCGCTGCAGAATCAATATTATAAAAATAAGATGAAATTTATGTTATCAACCAAATCTAATGTAAGACTTGATCACAAATCAGCCTAGCTAGCCAAACTAGCTAAACCAGACAAAATTTGACCAATTCAAAATATGTTGAATTTGCATTATTTCATTTGCCAACATGATTAATCAACAGTAGCTTTAAGTAAATTCATGATTGTAATAAAATGTTTTCTTTATATCTTGCTTGCTGAATAAATTGAACTATATGTTGAGTAGATATTTGTACATATGTAAAGAAATAGGTAATTATATCCTGCTCTGCTTATTATTGGACTTTCTGCAAAAAGGATATCATATTGCTTTGTATAAAATATTCCATTGTTATGTTTAATTAGCTACTTATCTTCCATCAATTTATTTCATCTTAATTCAAGAGCAGTGAAATATTGTTTTATTAAAATATTATTATTGATATGTTAAAATATCATTATTGGTCATCACGGTCATTTGTAATTCTAAGTAGCATCATTGGGCAAAGATCATTTGCAAAGATGGACAAGTCCAAATAGTAGACCAGATCATCTTCCAAAAATTCAAAGACAGGCAGGATAGCTATGCTACCTAAATGCTAACTGAACACATTTCTTAATCATCACTTCAACATTTTTATTGAGAATCAGAATTTAGACAATATTAATATAAAAATAGTTTGAAATTGAGTTAAGTTTAGATTATTGACATTTTATTATACTTGTTTCTCCCAGTTGTGACCTTTAAAGAAATAAATTTAGAATAAATTCTTGGTCCTGAGTCACAATACAAACAGGAAAGAAACATCAAGTTTATAAACCACTGTAAACAAAAATGATCAAATTATACATACAAAGACGTATATACATATTACATATACATATACATGAGTCAATTTGATGCCTTCATGTTCTAATTATTTAAAAATAAGTCTTGAAGTGTCTGAGACTAAAACTTACCTGCCTTAAGTGAGTATAAGTTTCACAGATATCCTAACCCTCACTAGTGCTATATCTTTAAATTGCAGCATTAAAAAATGGCACTTGGCAATCACTATTTAAAAAAGCATCCTTAGAACTTCAAATGAATTCACTGGGGGATTTGAAATTAATCTTCTAGTTTTCTGGGAAATTATAAAATGCAACCAGTCCCCTAAATCCAAAAGGGATTTTTACATTAATAATTTTCCCTTAAGATTTCTGTCTTGTACACATCTTATTACTTTGAAAAAGTAATTTAAATCTTTCTCCGGTAACACTTCTTGAGAGTCTGCAGGTGTGTTGTCAGATATATAATAACAATTGAGTGATAGCATATGCCAAAGAAATGTCAAATTTTGTCAGTCTTTTAAGGTAGTCCAGATAAGAAGCACACATAGAATTATGAGTTGTACTTTAAGATTATTCAAAAAAAAAAACTTGTAAATCTGAAATTACATTTCTCCACTATCATCTTTATAGCCCAAGAAACTAGGAAGAGTCTCTTGTGAGATATTTTGTCATGCCCATGTTATCTGACCATTGCCCTCACTGCAGCTCTTCCCCCATCTCCCAAGGTCCTTCTCAGAGGACAGGTTTCATCCAATTCATATATTTACTCCCCCCTCTTTGGTTCTATGTTACCGCATCTTAGAATACCACCAAATAATTATAATGGCAATTCTTATACAATAGCCACACATTTCAATTTCCAACAGCTTCCAAGAAGCTATTTGGAGGTGTTTATTTGACCTCAATATTGCAAAATGTGCACTCACACAAGACCAGTCTACTAATTTGGGATCATAATGCATCGTCCCAATATGTGGCTGAATTAAATTCACATTCAATGGGAGAGCAATATTCAAATCTCAGTTCTGCAATCTTAATGAAGATAAATGTTTTCTGTTTTAGATAGGCAATACCCAGTACAAAATCACACTGTACAATTCCTGATTAGAAGAAAAATTGACAGAACCTCTCATTTTTTTTCAGGTAAATAGTGTCAAGACTCAATGGTCAGTTTGGGTTCAATTAGACTCCCAGCCTCGGTTTCAGAAATTAACAAGATAGAGTGATAGAACAGGAGACAAATTTCCATCAGTAAGGGATGACCCAAAGACCAAATAAATAAAGTCCCAAGCCCTCAATGCAAATTCTTTTATCTAATAAATATGTACAAAAATATTTTTCTGAAAAATCTAAATGATGGAACACACTGAAATAAAAATATGTGTTATAATAAATCATAGTATGGTATCATATATTATAATAATAGAGATATAAATAATATCTCATGGATAAGAGACTACAAAAAAAATTCTACATCCTGGTGACAAAATATATAAAGTATAAACAACTTTTAATTAGTTTCCACTTACTTACATCAGATTTTAAAACCTACAATTACATTTTTGCAAACTAATGAAATGAAGAGATGTTGAAAATTTCAGATGATTCATGTGATGCATTAATATTTTATTAAAAAGCCTTTTTACAGCTTTGTGAACTTCTTTGTTTCTCAAAGTATAGATAAGGGGATTGAACAAGGATGTCATAACCGTATAGAAAATGGAAAATATTTTATTCAAGGGTCTGAGGGAGGGAGTGTCTGGCAACACATAGACAATGATTAATGTGCTATAAAAGAGGGAAACCACCAAGAGATGAGATGAGCAGGTTGAAAAGGCCTTTTGCCTTCCAGTGGTCGATTTGATTTTGATGATGGTGCCAATGATGCAAACGTAGGAGGCAATGGTCAACAGAAATGGAACAATTATGAAAATAACAGCTCCACAAAAAGCAATTAATTCAATGAGACTTGTGTCAGTACATGATAATTTCTGCAATGGACGAAAGTCACAAAAGTAATCATCTATGACATTAGGCCCACAGAAGGATAACTGAGTGGTAAAACCCATCAGAATCATATCAAATATCAAACTATTTATCCATGCCCCAGCCATAAGCTGGAAACAGAGTTTTTTATTCATAATGGAAGCATACCGTAAAGGTCTACAAATTGCCAAATAGCGGTCATAAGACATTGCAGCCAAAATATATGTTTCTGTAGTTCCACAAAGACACACAAAATGGTATTGCACTAGGCATCCATGGACAGCAATGGTTCTTTCACCAGTCAGCAAGCTGACCATTAATTTAGGCAGCAAGATACAGCTATAGCAAGTGTCCAGGAAAGACAAATTTGCCAGGAAGAAGTACATTGGTGTGTGAAGTTGTTGATCAACCAGAACAAGCAGAAAGATGAATATGTTTCCAGTTATTGTGATCAGATAAATCACCAAGAAGAATGTAAAAAGGAAAGGCTGCAGCTGAGGGGAATTGCCAAAACCCAGAAGGATAAATTCTCTGACACCCGTCTTGTTTCCATTTTCAATCAGCAGAATTTCTTCCATGTATCAAATGTCAATCAAATCTAGAACATATATCAAGAAGCAGTCATGTTCAAAGGCAGAGTTATACTAAATTTCCTTATGATTTCTTAAATTTTGTTAAATGTATTTTGTGAATTTGATTAGCTGTTATTCATTAATATTTCATTCAAAGTGACTGAGATTTTACACTACAAGTAGCAAAATCATACTTTTATCTCACGCCTATGCTGGAGAGCAATATAATTGAATCACACATTTCAATTTCTCTTTCCTTTCCCAAATATACCTCCCTGAAATTCTAAAATGTGATCAATTTGAAATAAATAATTCTATAACATTTGGATCACTTTCTTTAAATGGTTTTTTTCTAGAGTATTTTTCTAGAGTATTAGTTGTGATACATATGTCTAAAATGATTCTGGTTATAGGTATACAGTAAATGTCTCCATACAACCCTTTCTATTTTTTTTGTAGTAATTTGATCTTGGAATTAAAAAAAGAGAGAGATAGCATTATTAAACCAAGAAAAGTACCAAAGGAAAGGTGACTGGACTTAGTGACATACCTAATACATTGCAAAAGATGTATGGAACATTAAACACATTGTAATTATGTTTATTTGGGGGGAGGGAGGGAAGACTGTGAAACATAGTTATATAATGTAGTATTAATCAAATAATCTTGTATTTACCACAAATAATGTTTAATGCTAAACTTTAATATATAATTTGTCACATATTTGAATAAAGCTTTATAAAAGGAATTCACCCAAGCAGTAAACAAAAGCATAAAAAATAAAATATTACTCACAGAACTCTATTAATTTTTCAACTGCAGTGCTGGAAAAATCTGCATTGCATTACCACACTATCTCATAATTCCCTTATCAATAATAAAACTTCAGACAGGAATGAAAATGATAAACTGATTCCTTGCTATATATAAAAAAACAGTTTTTCTTCAGCCATTCCTAAATTAAATTTTACATATGTTATCAATCCAGAAGTTGAAACTGCACAGTAAATCATATATAAAATCACCTGTGGCACAAGGAAGTATCTTTTTAAGCATCCAGAAAGTTATCTTCTCCAAAGAAAAATATCATATATTCATATATCATATATTCATTTGGATTCATCTTCCCAGGGATAGCTTTACACGTTGCATGAATGCATGTTATGTTTTAACAAAATCTTGGCACACACATGGTAAAAAATTTACAAACCATAAAGCTGAAAAAACATATTATGATTTAGTGCAATCTGCTAAATCATTCAAGCTATAATGGAAAAGACTGCCATGAAAAAGTGCATCGTTCTTCTCCAATGTATAATTGCTTTGAAACTGCAATTTCCCACCACTATATTAATGACTGATTGCTCAAAGATTCAGAATTGATTTTTCTCCAAATGATCTGTGAAGGAGCTGTTCTCTGGGCAAGCTGGAGCTTTTGCTGCTATAATATAGAAGTGTTTCTATCAATGTGTCATTAATTAATCCAAGGAGATTTGATACTGATTTTCTGGTTTACTGATGCAACTCAATTATACACCCAAAAGGAGATTTCTCCCTGGGATTTCTGTGTTATTTAGAGCTTCCTATTTCTGAGGATTTGAAAATTTGAAAATGCTCAGGCAGGTCATCCTGAGAGTACAAAGGATCACATTCAGTCAAAAATAAAATAAAATCCATGCTGTCATCAACATGTTGAAAATTTGGCTTGTTCATTAGTCATCCTGTATCAAGGAAAAGGAAAGGACTATACATTTTGCATTTATTTTCCTAAGTTAGATGATACACTGTCCTCATAGACCATATTGTTTGTGCTATGACAGCTAGATAGTTCAATTTTAGAAATTATTGCTTATTTTTCTCTCCAAATTTTCTTATATTGCACTATGAGCTTCCTGTATCTTTCTGCAGATTGTATTTTTTTTAAAAAAATGTTTCTTCTTGGAATCTTCATTGAAACTTGAATCATTGACCTGATGTGGTGTATAATGTATATACACCTGATGAGGTGTATAATGACTGGAGTTGTGGCAAAAGCTCTCTTTTTGAAAAAAATATCAAGCACAATTTCACTTATTTTTCGTTAGTAGCTTATTAAAGCTACTAAAGCACATTTAAACCAGGAAATACATATATAATACAATGAAAAACTGAATGCAGAAAAAAAATCTATATCTTGGCGACAAAGAAAGATGAAAACTAACAACAATATTTCAAATCAAATGTCCATTCAAAAAGAAATTTCTCAAATAGGAGAATTTGGTAAAGGCATGGTGAATTAAACTAGTCTCTTTAGAGCAGGGCTGTCAAACTCGCGGGCCGCAGGCCAGATGCGTCATGTGCTGGTCCCACCCCTGCCCAGTTTAGCAAAGGGGGGAAAGTTGTTATCCCATACCTTTTACATTAAACTGTCTACTGTAGACCTTACACGTTTCTTAAGAGGTCCCTAAGGAGGCGTGCATAAGCGCACCAACATGCCTACCATCCCTGTCCCACTGCACCCATTTGTATGTACTCATTTTATGTGTTTATGGCTATGTTTTGCTTCTTTATATCCATTTATTTGTGCCATTTTTCATGTGTCCTGTTTCCTTGCACTTGTTGACAAATAAAAATAAATAAATAAATAAATAAAATAAAGTCCCGATACATCACGTGATGATGCCATGATGACACGAGTTTGACACCCCTGTTCTAGAAAATAGAGACAACAAAGGCCAAAGAACTGGCAAGTAGACTAGTTCTTTGGAAACTTTCAGAACAAGGAGAGGGTGGGAAATCACTCACATGTGCTCTGGACAGCTGCTCATTCTATTAGTTTAAATGATATGAAACAAAGAGATCAATCAGCAAGCTCTCAACAACAGCAGAGTCATTTAAAGGACACTATGTTTGCTAGTTTCACTTCTAATCTTTTTTAAAAAATCATTTATCTAACATCTTAAAAGTTTGAAGAGTTTTTCAAAAGTGACAAGTTTGAAAAATCACAATGAATTCATCTTCATTCTTCTGAACAAAAAATATTAACTATAAGTGTCCAGACAAATTAGGAATATTGAACATTTTACTTTTAGTTGCACTAACTAATAAACTAACTATATAAAATAAACAGTATTTCATGGCAACCAAATTATTTTGTCTATTATGAGTCATAACAAAGATTAGAAATCTTATGATTTAAATTTGACACCAGAGTGGACTACAGATGCCAAGAAAAGGAATGTTAGTACTCACCTGATATGTCCTTTCTCGTAGGGTGGAGCTAGCCTCCAAGAATGATTAAATCTGCCCTCTAGCCAATCAGGATCGAGTTTTTGAAAAGTATAAATACAACCCTCTTGCATTGGCACCCCCTCTTTTGCGAGGGAAGAAGGTCAAACTCAATGTGCTTACCTATCAAACAAATGTATTTAATAATGGAAAACATGGAGAAACAAGGCACAAGATACCATGAACATATGTACAGAGAGAAAAGGATAATTACGGACAGTCCAGCCAACCCAATGAGCAGGGAAGGACTTGGAGGCTAGCTCCACCCTACGAAAAAGGACATACCAGGTGAGTACCAACGTCCCTTCTCCATAGTGGGTGGAGCTAGCCTCCAAGAATGGGAAATACCCTTGTCCCTAGGGCAGGCCACCTAAATCTGGCTGGAACTGCACTGTCCCCCACACCTTGGAGCAATACCCTCTGGCCAAAGTCTGCCTCCTCAGAGGCATAGGCGTCCAGTTTATAGTGCCAGACAAATGGCTTTGGGGAGGCCCAGGTAGCCACATGGAAAGCCTCCTCAATAAATGCACGGGCGTTCTAAGCAGCTGTGGTGGCCGCGCTCCGCATGGAGTGTGCTGTGAGTCCGGGAGGCCAGGGCAAAGACAATTGTTCATAGGCCAAAGAAATGGCTGCACGAAGCCAACAGCCCACCATGGAGGATGATGCTTTACAGCCCATGGAAGAAGGGTAAAAGGACACAAAGAGCACCTCAGTTCATTGGAAGCTAGAGGTGCATTGCAAATAAATGTCCAAAGCGCACCTGACGTCCAGCAGGTGCCACGCATGTTCAGTGTCATTGAGTGGAGTTTGGTAAAAACTAGGGAGGATGATCTCCTGTGCCTTATGAAAATAAGTGTTTACCTTCGGGACGAAGGTGGGGTCCAGGCACAGGACCACCCTGTCAGAGTGAAAGACGCACAGGTCCCCCCTCACAGACAGAGTGGCCAGTTCTGAGATGCTGCATGCAGAAGTCACTGCCACCAGAAAAACCATCTTATACGTTAGGTGAGCCAAAGAAGATGTAGAAAGGGGCTTGAATGGACCCACAGTGAGAGCAGTTAACACCTTGGGGAGGTCCCAAGTCGGGAACCTATGGACAGCAGGGGGGGACACAGGTTGGCAGCTCCCTTCAGGAACTGTCTCAGGAGAGGCTGGGCAGAGAGAGAATCTAAGGTCTGTCAAGAAAATACAATGGATATTGCCACTACTTGGTGGCGGAGAGTATTTGGGGAGAGACCCCTGGTGAGTCCCTGGTACAGGAATTGAATAATGTTAATAATTGACAACTCTATGGGAGAACACCCCACCTGCATGCACCAGTGACAGGTTTTCCATGTAGCAGAATAAATCCGCTCTGTAGATAGCCTCCTAAAGGCCAACATGATTTGAGCAATATTGTCCGGAACCAGGCGATGCCTCAGAGTAAGCCCTTAAGTGCTAGGCGGTCAGTTGTAGCCAATGCGGCTCTGGATGATGGACTGACCCCTGGATAAGCAACCACTCTGTTGGTGGGATCCACCAAGGAGGTGACACGGACAGGGACATAAGGTCTGCAAACCAGGCCCTTCTGGGTCAAGGAGGGGCCAGGAGAAGCACCTCCGCCCTCAACTGTAGGACCCTCCAGATGACCTTGTGGATCAAGGGCAGATCAAGATCCAATGGCTCCCCCTCCCCATGTTCCTCCTCCAAGTCCTCAAATGAAGCAGGGGATCCTGGAGGTGAATAGGCATGGTCCTCAACCTCGTCCAGAATTGGAGACTCGAGGGAGGAAGCCATTCTGGGTGCTGGCCTGGGCATTGGCAGGGTCTTGGGAGCCCCAGCCATAGCCCTGATGCCCGCTTCAACCCCCTTACGGATTGCCGCATCTATTCTTTCTTGTATTTCTTGTCCTGAAGGGGGTCTTTGAGAGAAGAATTTGGGGACCGCTCCTCATAAGCCCCTTCATCCATGCTAGTGTCACCCCAAATGTCTGCCTTGTTGAGCTGGACATCCGGATTGTCCAGTGACAAATTGCCGCTGTAGATGACCGCCCTACGGGCTGGTGGAACAGAAGGAGTGCTCCTGCAGGGAGGGTTTTGGTGGCTGAAACCCTCCTGCTGACTGACCTACGGGCTGGTGGAACAGAAGGAGTGCTCCTACAGGGAGGAGGAGTGCTCCTGCAAGGAGGGTTTTGGCTGCAGGGGATGGTTTCGGTGGCTTGTGGGTCTGCGCTTTGTGGCTGCCCTGGGAGGATCGCTGGTGGTCCCGGGCACCTGAGCTAAACTTCCCAGCCTTGTGGCGAGCAGGGGGGGTGGGGGTGGATTGCTGAGGGGATCTATCCCTAGCCGTAACCAGGCTTGAGAGAGAAACTCCACCCATTCCTCATGTCCTCCTCTGCAGGGGCAGGCCTGTGTGACTTTTGCTTGGCCTTCCCCTGCTTATGAGCTTTCTCTGCCATTTCGGCGAAGTGTGTGTTACTGGCCAGGCGATCTGGTTCGGAACAGCTGGAGAGGACTGCGGCAAGCGTGCAAGGCTCAGAAGGCATTTTTGCTGTTCACGTGGTCTTCTGGAGCTGTCAGATGATCGGCGAGCAGCTGGCGTGCACTAAGATGGCTGCAGTGTCATCACCGGTCTCTAAATTGCAACGGCTTTTCCCGCCACTCGCTCAGCTGCTTCGCTTCGCGTCAAGTTGCTTGTCAGTTTTGTGAGGTCGCTCGCTCACACAATGGCCGGAATAGCAATTTGGCGCTCAGATCAGCAATTTGAGATCGCTGCCGGAGATTGGAAAGGAGCGTTCTGTCGGCTAAGGTAGCTAGGCTCCAGCCAATGGGAGAGGAACAGTGGCCATTCAAGCATGAGGCTTCTGCGGCTTGTAGATCTCACTTTTTTACAAGTATTTCTCTCACAGGCAAAGTTTCCGGCTAGCCTGAGATTTTGCCCTGTGACACCAGTAGGGAACCCCTCTTTACACAGGGAACGAGCAGTCTTTCTGAGGGGGAACCCGGCCTGCCTTAGGAAGACAGGCGCGGCAGGGCCTATGCCCCTAGGCGCCCTCCACTGACTTGAGGTGACAGCTGTCAATCGGGGAGTTAGGAAAGAATCACTCACAGTTGATTACGATGATTTTGTGTTGAGTAGATAATTGTGAAGAAAGTTTCTAAGAATGGGGAAGCACTGTTTTTTATGGTTAAAGAGTGGGTGATAATGCAAGAGGGTTGTATTTATATTTTTCAAAGCTCGATCCTGATTGGCTAGAGGGCAGATTTAACCATTCTTGGAGGCTAGCTCCACCCACTATGGAGAAAGATGACGAAAAAATAACTACTTTGGGAATTTACAAAATAAACAAAGCACTGTAACAGTTTTTCCAGAGGTGCTTTTTAAAAGGCAACTGGACTGTCTTTGTATTTTCCTTGAAGATATTTTGCTTCTCATCCAAGACATTTTGCTTCTCATCCAAGAAGTTTCTTCACTTTGTGAAATGTGATTCAAAGAAAAAACAAAGAACAACCATTTGCCTTCTTAAAAGCACCTCTGGGACAACCATGATGTGGATGACTGAGAATCTCCATAAATACTGTAACTGTTGAAATATTAAAGGAGATTTTTGAAGAATTGAACCAAAAATTAATAGCCATAATAGTAATAGTCTTAATACCACTCCATATGCTTTACAGCACTCTTTCAGCAGTTTGCCGCCGACAATCTGGGTTCTTATTTTATTGATATCTGAAAGATGGAAGGCTGAGTCAACCTCAAGCTCATCAAGCTCATGTCTGTAGGCAGCCTGCAATACTGCATTAGAGCCATGGTGGTGCAATGTTTATGCAGTATTGCAGGCCAATTCTGTCTAATGCCAGCAGTTCGATTCTTACCAGCTCAAGGTTGATTCAGCCTTCCATCCTTCCAAGGTTGGTAAAATAAGGATTCAGATTGTAGGGGGCAATATGCTGATTCTGTAAAACAACTTAGAGAGAAATAGTGGAATCAAATATTGGATTTAAAAAACTGTGGATTACAAAACAGAAGGTATTATTTAATGTGGAAACAGGACTTGCAGATCAAAAGAGTAACCAGAATACTGATTCTTTATTGGATATACAAACAAAGGTGGGTGAAGTTTTTTTAAAAAAAGAGGAAATACAAATCAAAAACCAAGAGAAATATCTGGATAATGTCTTTTTACTGGATTACAAAGAGGTTTGTTAAAGCCTTAAAGACAGATCAATTCCCACGATAATATTTTAATGAACTAAAGATTAAGATTTTCAGAGGTAAAAACAATATAAAGCAGGTTTATTTGATCAAGGTTAAAATAAGACACCTGTTAATGACATTCTGGCAATCATTTACAGATCATTATTTTTGCTGGCAATAGAATTGAAAACTTTATATCTTATGAAGTTGCTTATAGATAAGAAATAGATTATGAGAAGAAGAGATTTCTGTTTGTAACTATATGGTGGTGAAGAGCTGTCATACTTGTTTATACTTGTAATAAAGATTGGATGTCCTCTTTATTATTTCTTTCTTGTTTCTTTATTCCACTTTTTTCTTTTCTTTGTGTTCTTCTTTTGTATTCTTTCTTTTTCTTTTTACTCTCTTTTTAGTTATTGTTCTCTGTTTTGGTTCAGTCTGCATTAGTTTTCATTAATGTAATTAAAATCACATACACAGATACGCACAAATACATAGTATGCATTCACATTGTCTGTCTGTCTGTCTGTCTGTCTGTCTATCATATATCTACACAAATATATATACATACAAATATACATGGAAATACATGGAAAGGCAACAGGAATTAAGGCAGAATTACCTCAGCAATATGGAGAGAAGAGCAATCTGGTATGAAACAATCTTGCCCCTCCATAATCTACTCTAAATTCTTAAGTAATACTGCTAAAGAGAATACATTATCATCCTATTGTTGATACCAAATTCCCCAGTAAAACTTTGGCTACCTAAAGAAGTGAAAAGAAAGGCCAAGAATTATAATTTTATCAAAAAGTCGTATTAGGGCTTTGTGAACTTCTTTATTTCTCAAAGTATAGATGAGGGGATTGAACAAAGGTGTCATCATTGTATAGAAAATAGAAAATATTTTGTTGAATTGTCTTAGAGAAGGGATATCTGGCAATGTATAGACAATGATCAATGTGCCATAAAAGAGGGAAACCACCATAAGATGAGAGGAGCAGGTTGAAAAGGCCTTTTGTCTTCCATTGGTAGACTGAATTTTGATGATGGTAGCTATGATGCAGGTATAAGAAATGATGCTAAAGAGGAATGGAATAACTACAAAAATAATGGATATGCAAAAAGAGAAGTATTCAGTTAGAACAGTATCTGTACAGGACAGTTTTACCAATGGACGAAAATCACAAAAGTAATGGTCTATGACATTAGGCCCACAAAAAGAAAATTGAGTCATGAGAGCTACAAAAACTACATTAAATATTAAACTGCTTACCAATGCTCCTACCATAAGCTGGAAACAAAATGTTGTACTCATAATAGAGCCATAGCGTAAGGGTCTACAAATTGCCAGATAGCGATCATAAGACATTGCAGTCAAAATATAAGTTTCTATGGTTCCACAAAGACAAAAAAAATGATATTGGGCTAGGCACCCAATAACAGTAATAGTTTTCTTATCAGTCAGCAAGCTGGCCAGCATTTTAGGCAGCAAATTACAACTATAGCAAGTGTCCAGGCAAGACAAATTAGCCAGGAATAAATACATTGGGGTGTGGAGGTGTTGATCAGTCACAATTAAAATAAAGATGAGAAGGTTCCCAGTTATTGTCGTCAAATAAATCACCAAGAAAAAACAGAAAAGGAGAGGCTGCAGCTCAGAAAGATTCCCAAAACCTAGAAGAATAAATTCTTTGATGCTCGTCTGGTTTCATTTTTCTGAATCCAAAATTTCTTCCATTTGTCATATATTAATCATATCTAGAATACAAACCAAGAGGTAGACAGCTTCAAAGGCAGATAACTTAAATGCTCCTTTATCAGTTTCTTGAACATTTAAAATTATCTTCTGGTACCTGTTATTAGTGCTCAACCTGGGGCTGCCCTTGAAAAACATCTGGAGCTCCAATTGGGTCAAAATGCAGTGGCTTCATGGTTTTGTGCAGACCCAGGTGTGCACATGTGTTACCTCTTCTCCCAAAGCTGCATTGGCTGCTGATTTGCTTCTGGGTGCTGGTGGTCACCTTTAAAGCCCTACATGGCTTGGAACCAAGGAATCTGAAGGACCATCTCTTGCCGGTTACATCCAAGTGATCCATCAGAGCAGGGAGGCAGGGAATATTGTGGGTTCCTTCTCCTAAGGAGGTACATCTGGCACAACAAGAAGGGCCTTCTCTATGGTGGTCCATCCATTTGGAACATCTGCAGAGATTAGACTGGCCCCAATTTTGACACTCTTTTGCAAAGCCCTAAAGACCTGGTTTTGCCAACAGGCCTGGGGAACCAGAGTGGGATAGAGTCCATCAAGTGGCTTGTTTGATTGCTTGTTGTCACCAGGATGGGTGGGTGAGTTTACTGTTTTTATATTGGAATTTTTATTTTTTGTAAACTGCCTAGAGTCAATGAAAGTGAGTGGGCAGTCATATAAATTCTCTAACTAAACAAATAAAATTTATTCACTGAAAATCCCCAGGCTAGAAAGCACAGACTTTGAGTTCAAGTCCCATCTTAGACATGAAAGCTATCTGGGTGACCTTGGGCCATTTACTCTCTCTCAGCTCAATGCACCTCACTGGGTTGTTGTTATGATGAGAATAGGAGAAAGGTGTGTTGAATATGTTCACTGCCTTCAGTTATTTGTAAAAATAATAAAGATGTGATACAAATAAATAAATAGCAGGATAACTCAGATTTGCTGTGTAAAAGTAGTAACACTTTTCTTCATGTGTACTTTGGGGAGCAGTATACTTCAGGGTATCAAACATTTCTATTTCCTTTCCCCTTGCAAACCATACTTTCTATTTAGCTTCTGCAAATTTGTAAATTGTGGTCAGGGTGATATAAGCAATTTTTAAACTTGATCACTTTTCTGGAAAGCAATGTGATATTCTCAATAATCTTAATTTAGAAGATTAATCAGATATGTACATTCTGGGTGAAGTTGTACATCTAGTTACACACTCCACAACGCATTTTAATTTTTAGAATAAATTGGTCTTGGAACCCCACCCACCCAAAAAATAACATTTATTTACCATAAGAAGCATCTGCAGAAAGATGATATGGAAGTAAAGATAACATGCCAAAGGCATTGCAAAAGTGATGTGGTATGTTTTAACACATTGGAATTATACCTATTTGAAAAATAAGAAGAGAATTACATAGTTATTCCTTATAACAAATTAGGAAAGTTATCATTAATCACTTTAAAATCACCAAAGTTTGATGCATAATTTTCTAAACATTCCAATAGTAAGTTTGTAAGTATTCACAGAAGAACGTTGCTTTATTTAATTGTCCATTAAATAAATTGTTAAAGAAATCACATTGCCATGATTTACAGACCAGAAAAACTATCTTCCCAGTTGGAGTTGAAATAAAATATTATGGTTAGTACAAAGTGTAAAGTCATCTAAACTTTGAATGTAAAAAAAAGGACTTCAACTTTCCTCAACATATACCGTAGTTATGACTGAAATATATTTTTTTCAGCAATACTTTAATGAAAGATTGTCCAAGGATTCAGTATTGATGTTTCCCCACATCACTGCTGGAAGATCTGTTCTCTGGGCAAGCTAGAGTTCTTTCTACTGTTAAGTGCTTTTAAGTATATACAATTAATTAATCCTGGGAGATTTGCAGCTGATTTTCTGATTTTCTCAGGCAACGCAATTAGACACCCAAAAGGACATTCCCATATTCATTGTTCTTCCTTGGGATTATGATGCTATTTAGAGTGTAATCATTCTGAGGATTGGTTGACTCATTTAAAATATTTTTATAGAATGCATCCTGCTAGGTCACATTCATGCTAGGTCACATGATAAAACATACCTACACTTTCTACCATCGGCATGCTGAAAAATTGGCTTGTGTAGGGAAAGTCTAGGTGCTATTGCAATTGCTACAGGTAAATTGAAGAATCAGTTGGGAACTCTGCTATTATATCAGCCTTCATCCTGTTTGGCAGCCTCCCTGCCCAAGACTGTCATCAAGTTGATGGTAAAATTCCCAGACTTGGTTTTTGGGGACTTCAATCTACCAACATTACAGTAGACTCAAATGCATGAATTCATGGTCACCTTTACAACCTTGGAGATGACACAACTTTTCATGGGACCCCCGCACAGGAAAGGTCACACACTAGCTCAGGGTAATGGCTATGTGAACTGGAGTTGGGATATGTAGCCATCTCTCCCTTGTCACTATCCAGTTCTCATTGATTTTTCTGCAGTTCCAAGGTAGCTTGGGGTTTTTCCTGGGGTTTATTACACAGTTTGAATGAGGCCTTTGTTGCTTCCTGGTATGAAGCAGCTTTATTTAGAAGTACTTTCTATTGGATCAGCCTCACAACTGGGATACAAAGTATCTTGTGCAGAACTCCATTTAGCATCCCCTTATAAAGGTTCGTTAATATTGTTGCAATTGATTTATGCATTCATCAACCCCCATGTCCAAGACTGGAGTCCACATTTACAGTTTCAGGTGAATCATGATTTATTTTTTAATTGTTTTTATTAAACATATTTCATCATTTTATATCACATTTATAATCTTTACAGCATTCCAGCATCAATAGCACTCATTCATACATAGCAATTACATTCCTTATTCTTCTTTTAACTATATACATTGCCTTTGGACTTTAGTGTGCCTCTAAAATTACCTTTATATTTAATCTTTACTTCTATTTTCTAACCATTTATACCATGTGTCCCAGACCAAATAGTATTCCATTTCCCCTCTTTCTTTTAATTCCAATGTTAGCCTGTCCATCTCCGCACAATCTAACACCTTTTTTATCACCATTCCATCAGAGGGCATGATAAAAGCCACTGGTCTAGATGTGGTTTAGTGGCCAGGATACCTGTGGCTGAAATGGCCACACTAACAATAGATTCTGATTAACCTACAATTAAAGAAGTATGTTGTGTGGAACTGGAAAGGCAATTGCAAGTCACACTAGTGCAAATCAAACATGTCCCAAATTAGCAGGTTGAGAATACATCTTTAACGATCCTGCAGCCTACACATTTCTCTGATTACCTTGTTGAACCCAACTGTGCTCCATTGTGTTTCCCACAATATCCCTCTTCTATTATTTCTTCCCAACTTCCTTCCTCTGAGATTCCACTTTCTTCTAAATCTATCAAGGATAATAATGTAAGAGAAGGTGGGGGGTTGAAATCTAAATAATAAAATCCTTTCAATATTTCATTTTTAACTTGCTTATTTGGATGCTTTAGCTAAGCTTCTTCAATTACTCGTGCAAGTATGTGCTCTTTCTCTCAGCAGCTCATACAATCACACCCCCAGTTGCCATCATTCCCTGCCCCTAATTTCATTCTCACCACATGCCCCCAGAAGAGAGTTTCTAATTGTTCCATTGCTTGTTACTAATAGTAATCTCTCCATCTCACAACTAGAGAGTCCTACATACTTTTGTTTTTAACCAAACATATCCCTCTTCAATTCTTTTCTACTTTCAGCTTTAGTCTTTCTTTTATCCTCAAGTTCTTGTTAAATTGATGTTGTTAATTCTAGCAACAAATGCAATCCTAGGCTTGTGCCATGATGATTTATTCTCCTGGTAATCCAGTGACTTTGTCTTTTCTTGGATACTCCTGGTACTGCAGCTCTGGGTATATGATTCTCTCACACATGCTTGCTGATTACCCATTGTGAGTCAGTGACTGCTTCAATGGAGTAAGAAGAGGTTACTGCAGAAAATGAACAATGTACTGCACATAAAATAGCAAGAATCCAAAGAGTAAGATAACAATGTGAGTGAACAGTGAGAGCCAATTAAAATTTTACTATGATGTTCTGTAGAAAGAAGTAGGCCTTAAAATGTAGTTTAAACTTGTGACTGGTGTGTCCCTAGCTGGATGCCTAAGAATGGAAGGGGAGACAGTGGGAAACTATGTGCTGATGGACCTTCACAATACAGAATTTGAGAGAAATACACAAGATTTTGCAGTCAAGAACACCATTGATTGGTGTGCATAATTGGTGATAAACTCAGACAAACACAATTCATCCAGCAAAAATTTAGTTTCTGAAAGTTCTGACATGCTGAAAAAAGAATCAACAATCCTTGATTGATCAATATGAAAAATTGGTGATGAAGAGAAGTTAGTAGGAACATCGATGGAAATTTACCATTATATGTTGCAATTCTTCATATTAAGAAAAATTGAAACTAATCAGAGTCTAATATAAATAGGGAATTTCAGAACATGGAGTTTTAAAAAATGTTAAAGATTGATCAGTTTGATGGCATGAAAATCCAGTATGAAAAGAAATTATGTAGACCTTCATTCCTAAAAAATAAGGTACAGAGAAATTTTTAACAAAGAACCAGCACTGTCTCTAATAAACTGTGATATCAAAATGACATGAGTATTGTGACTTTATCTTCCAAATAACCATCATTATATACTTGCATTCCAATGTCTGATGCAAGTACTAAATCACAGTCTTGAGTGACATCATCATGCATGTTTTATCATCATCCCACTTCCATCGCTATGAAGAGCCATGCAAGGAGCCCCATGATATTGTGATTTACACACTGCTTATGTATAATATGGGAAGAAATGGAAGATATGACAATTAAGCTTGGTAATGTTTGGTTTTTAAAATCAAAAGATAGTATTTATCCACAATTTCATATCAAACTGAATGGCAGGATCTAGTGGGATTCCCATAAATTCAGTTATTCTAACATAGAGCATGCAATAAAAGTTTTCCTTTAAACAGAAAGAAATCATAACATCGTTCTTTTACATAAAGTTTAAATTATTCTTACTTATTTTCTGAAACAAGAGATAATAATAGTTCTTGCTGTTGTTTCTAAAGAGGGAATAATGAAATATAGATGAAAAATTCCATAATTATCCATTCCAAATGATATCAATAATGCTTTAAAGCATTATTTATCAATCTAAAAATACATTAAGGAAAAAAATCAACAATAATTAAATCAACCCCATGTTGATGGAAATATTAAAAACTAATGAGGATCCTATAGGAAACATGGCTCATGATATGTAATGTTATATGAAGCCAATAATTACTTTTTCTAGTATTTTGTTCAGCAAGAATTATTTCTTCTCTTTGCCTTTCATCTGGAAAGAGATTCACTTGAACAGCTTTTTAAAATGACTAACAGTTATAGTAAATTGCTCTTTGAGCCTCATGAATATTCCTGAACTGCTGGGACAAAGAGGTTGTGAATTATGTTTCACAACATATGTTTCAAAATAAAATGATGATGAAAAACCATGTTCTAGTTGGATAGGATTTTTTTAAACTACATACACAACTATCAATCCAAACCATTTTATACTTATATAAAACATCCAGAGAACAGCATTGTATGAAAAAATATTTAGAAAAACACAGCTATAAATAATTAAAGAGATACAGGATTGTATACAAATTTGCTTCCTAGTAGCCATAATCAAAATATTCTTAAAGGATGCATGGATCATGCAAATCCATGCAGTGCAAACAAAGAATAGTCAGAAAGATCTGGAGTTAAGTGCACTTCAATCCTGGAATACGGAAGCTATCTAGAGGTATTCCCAACATGAACCCATTCAACATAATCTCATGTAACAATTGATAGAAGGAAATCTATTATTGAGATACAGCTTTAATACTAGCTAATGAATTAAAGCACCAACTGATGGTTGGGAGTGACTTTGGCCCCAAATAATCACTTTGCTGTAAAGTTGTCTTAGAACTTTATGAACTTCTTTGTTTCTTAAAGAATAGATTAGGGGATTCATCAAAGGTGTCATCACTATATAAAAAATGGAGAAAAATTTATTGAGAGGTCTGACAGTGGGAGAATCTGGCAACATATAGACAAAGATTAATGACCCATAATAGAGGCAAACTACCATGAGATGAGAAGAGCAAGTTGAAAAGGCTTTTTGCCTTCCAATGGTGGATTTGATTTTGATGATGGTGCCAATAATGCAGATATAAGAAATGAGGGTCAATAGAAATGGGGCAATTGTGAAAATAATGGCCATGAAGAAAACAATGAATTCAAGAAGATTTCTATCACTGCAGGACAATTTCTCCAGTGGGAGAAAATCACAAAAATAATGGTCTATGACATTAGAGCCACAGAAGGGCAATGGATCCATGAGACCCACCAGAATGCCATTGAATATCAAACTATTTATCCATGTGCCAGCTATTAGCTGGAAGCAGAAGTTTGTATTCATGACAGAAGTGTAGAGCAAAGGTCTACAAATTGCCATAAAGCGATCATAAGACATCACAGCCAAAATATAGGTTTCTACAGCTGCACAAATCCCAAATAAATGACATTGGGCTAGGCATCCATGTAGAGTTATAGTTCTATCACCAGTCAACAAACTGACCAATAATTTTGGCAAGATGGTGGAGCTACAACAAGCATCTAGCCAAGACAAATTTGCCAAGAAAAAATACATTGGGGTATGGAGATGCTGATTTGCCACAACTAGCAGAAAGATGAGAAGGTTTCCAGTTATTGTCATCAAATAAATCACCAAGAAGAACCAGAAAAGAAGAATCTGCAGCTCTGGAGAAGTCTCCAAACCCAGAAGGATGAATTCTTGAATGGCTGTCTGGTTTTATCTTTCTGTATCTGGCATTTCCTTAATTCATGAAATGTCTCATCAGGTCTAGAATAAATTATATATATTTATAATTATATAAATTATATAAGTACATTGTTAAATCCAAAATGCTGAAACATTTTTCCTCTTTCTCTCTATGTACATATCTGTGTAATAAATATTTATTTCAAGGAGTGTGAATAATGAATATTCACAATTATTGCACTCATATATTTAGAGGAATCATTTTGTGTGGAAGAATACAACTAAAAGCAGCACAATAATGTGTCTTATTTATTTCATAGAAGAGAAGAGATATAACTTGAGGCCTGTACCACATTGTTCAGGGGATCAAATAGTACTCTGTTTCCTACCCCTGTCAAATATATTTTCCTTCAATCCTCTGTCGTTTTCTAAAATGTGTTTAGATATGAGTCCAAGTCATTCTAAATAAGTCATTTGTATTAAGTCATTTTAAGCATGGATCCCTATCTTAATAGAGTACATGTTGAGGTGTAGGTTATTGTTGTTTTGTTAAATAGGTAGAATACAATATGTGTTTGTGCATTCAGTTCTCTTTCTGTATCCAAAATCTTCTCTTGATTATGTGCACTTCGTTTTAAGATAAATGTGTCCATTAAAGTTGGTCATAGAATTCTTGAACAAGATTTCTTAAAAAAGAATTCTTGAACAAGAAATACCTGAAGAAAAGTGACCCTAGAATTTATTTTAACATACTTAGCATCTACAAAAAATGTTGCCAGTCTGATTGAATCACTGAATATGTTCCATTATACTTAATAAATATATAAATTGATAGCAAGAGCAAGTTAGCATCATATTATATAAAATATGATGCGAATGAGATAATCATTTCTTACAATATATTTTATATCTCATAAATTAGTATGTAACCATTCATATATTTAAAACCTGGCAAGTAAACCTAAATGTTATTAAAGTTATCACTTATAGAATACAATAAATTTCACTGTCATATAAATTATTATATATTTTTCATATATTTAAATAGAAAGCAACCACTCAAAAAACTTATTTCTCTACTCTATATTTGAAAAAGTATAAATTTGCCAACATGATTTCTGATGGTTATTATAAGCAAAATTCAATTTTTTGAGGGAATGAATATACCCTCAAAATACTTATACTCTTATAGTATAAAGAAACTTGTTTTTTTTTTAGTCAGTCCCTAATCAACTTATCGTGTAAGTGATACTATTTTAAAAGACCAAGGTGCACTATTTACAATGTCTCCATAGGCAATTGGTACAGTCATACATATTCTAGTCTAATCTGGTTAAAAAACAAGTCCACATTTCACTATTAACTCTTTGTGTTAATTCCACTGGGATTTCTTCAGCAGTCCATTAAAAAACACACACATATATTTGGATAATGTGTGAAACCAGCTCACTATTAATAGTGGACTGGTTTCACACATTATCCAAATATATGCTTGTTTGTTTTTAAATGGATTGCTGAAAAAGTCCTAGTGACTGAGCTCATGCTAAAAACATGTTAAAAAATATAACAGCCGAGGTGGCGCAGCGGTTAGAGTCGGGTGCTGCAGGCCACTTTAGCTGACTGTGATCTGCAGATCAGCAGTTCAAATCTCACCGGCTCAAGGTTGACTCAGCCTTCCATCCTTCCGAGGTAGGTAAAATGAGGACCCAGATTGTTGGGGGCAATATAAACATACATTGCTTACTGGTGTAAATTGCTTAGAGAGTGCTTGCACTGTGAGGCGGTATATAAATCTCACAAATAAATAAATAAATAAATGATTTCCAACAATAAATATTATCTCCCCAAATCAAAGCAAACTAAAATGAACTCATGATACAGTTTAAATACAATTTGGGAAACTTTCTAATTTTTTATGCAAAATTGTATCATGAAAGAGAGCACGATCCTCTCAAAATATATAATGATACTGAAGTTGGATCGAAACTTACCTGGCATAGTCATAGATGTTCCAGAACTTACTGCTGCTATTTCTTCAAGTTATTACTAAATAATTCGCATGCTGAGCAAATTTGAACATTTCCTTCTATAAGACAGAAATATTTCTTCAAATACTTTCCATAGACAATTTAAATAATTAATCCTGGGAGATTTGTGGCTAATTTTCTCATTTTCTGATACAAATAGTGAATCGCAAAGGACATCCAATATTAATAACTTTCTTCTTAGATTGCTGTGTTGTTAAGAGATTAATAATTTGTTGATCCATTTCAATATTTCTCAGCAAATCCCAAGAGTACATATGGTCACATTCATACAAAGATTTAAAAAAACATATGTATTATTTACTAATTAGATTCTGGATATGGACTGCTTGTTCCAGAGCATCCAGAATAGGATGAAAACCATCAAGATGAGTACCCTGACCCTTTTTTTCTTTTAGTATGCCATGACAGACATAAAATAGGTCAGGGTTTCAATTTTTTGGTCCCAATAGAAATCTTGATTTTTCAAAGTATTTTGTAATAGCACTGGTTGCAGAATGGAACTGCAGACTGTGAATTAATGTAAGTGAGAAAAACTTACCGTATTTTTTGGAGTATAAGACACACATTTTTCCCCTCTAAAAGAGGGTAAAAATTTGGGTGCATCTTATACACTGAATGTAGCCCGGCCCACCCACTGGCCCCCACCCTTCGGCTTCCACGCATTGCATTTCATACCTGTTCCAGGCTGCAGGGACACAGACCATCACCCCCAAAACAGAACTTTTGGAGGCTGCAAAGGTAGTCCCTCCCAAATTGAGCTTTTAGATACATTTTCTAGCTAATATCAGATGGCAATATTTAGGGGAAGCAACTACGAGCATGCCGTCTATTTGAACCGATAGGACGGGTAGATGTTCTTAGGAAAAGGTGGTCCTGCAAATGGGTGGCCCTGTTTAATATAGAATTTTAAAAGTGATGACCAGCACCTTGAATTGCACCCAGAAGGAAAATGTAAACAAGTGCAGCTGATGGAAAACAGGTATCACATGGGTACCTAGGGATCCCCATTACTGTGAATGTTGCTGCATTTTGAAGTTTTTCTGTATACTTCATGTAGAACATATGGCTTTAATTCAGACCAAGGCATAAGTGACCATGAGTAAAACCTCTCAGTCCAGGAAAATGTGCAATTAATGCACCAGACAAATCTGTTCAAACCACATACACCCTCAGCCATAGTTGCCACCTGTTCATTAAGCAGGAGCCATGAGTCCAGAAAGACCCCCAAATTGCACACCAGGTCAATAGCACCCCATTCCAGAGTCAAAGATGAACAATCATCTGGCCCTGAGGCCCAAAAATCTATAGCAACTCTATCTTCCAAGGGTTGAGTTGAAACTGGTTCCTCCCAATCCAAATCTGGATCAATAGCAATAGGGCATGATAATAGAAGATAGAAAACCTCTGAGCCAGATGAGGAAATTGGTAAACTGGATGTTACTGAAACAAATTTTCCAATAACCTTTGGAATTGTAATTATTGTACAATAAAAGACATCTTCCAAGCAAGTTTGAAAAACTAAAAGCCGAGGTGGCGCAGCGGTTAGAGGCAGTACTGCAGGCGACTTTAACTGACTGTGATCCGCAGGTCAGCAGTTCAAATCTCACCGGCTCAAGGTTGACTCAGCCTTCCATCCTTCTGAGGTAGATAAAATGAGGACCCAGATTGTTGGGGGAAATATAAATATACATTGCTTACTGGTGTAAACCGCTTAGAGAGTGCTTGCACTGTGAGGTGGTATATAAATAAATAAATAAATAAATAGATAGATAGATAGATAGATAGATAGATAGATAGATAGATAGATAGATAGATAGATAGACAGATAGATAAATAAATAAATAAATGCCTTATGTTGTAAGTAAGATGAGTCATCCCAAATGTTATTTAGCAATTTAAAGAACTTAAAGAATATAAAGCAAATGACAAAAGCTAACTAAGAATGAAAATTAGTTTCAGTTTGGAAATGGAATTGGCTATGATAAAAATTGAACCATGTATGCAATTATCATAGAGAGTAGGGAACTATTAATTTGTCTGTATTTTTACAAGAAAGGAGAAGAGGTTTTTAAATTTTGTTTCTTTTATATGCCAGTAGTATGTAAGCCCTGATGGCTTCTCTCAAAGTTGGAGAGTATCATGTGTGAAACTAATGAGGCTCCAGCAAATCAAATTGGTGAGTGGCTGCAGATGGACTGGTAAATGAGAAGTATTGACAGAAGCCGCTACCATTATATTGACTTTATAGCAGTGGTTCTAAAACTTTAAGCTTTAACTCCCAGAATTCTCCACACAAGTAGAATTTGCCAAGTTTGGGAAACATACTTTATAGAATATGGGTCATGAGACCAGTCAGATTCCACCTTCAAGTCAATCCCAAACAACTATATCCAAAAGTTCCTTCTTGTTTTCAAAACATACAGTGATGAGACACAACCCTAATCTTCTAGGTAAAAATGCTAGAAATATGCTTCTAGGTTAGTGCACATTTCTTATCATGAATTTATCATCTTACCACCTGTTCTGATGGAATATTGTGGAGTTAAAAACTGGGAATATCAATAGTTGAGTTTCTTTTTCATATGAAGCCTCTCATTATGGTTGCAAATATTATTAATACAGTTGTGATCTTATACCACCTCACAAACAAGGTATTGCCTAAACTGTGAAAAAGCAATTTTGACTACCTTTACAGTTTGGCATTTGGGAACCAAGTAAGAACATTTCCCACATACTACATCCAAAATATTACTTCTAGAAATTATTTAGAACTGTTTGTGTCTATTGAGGTATGAAAGAGAAAAAAAAATAGAATTAAAGACTCTTCACAGGGAAAATTTATGGTCAACCATATACATTATTATTGACAGTGCAAGAGATCCATTGTTGCATCCCTTACTGAATAGGATTTAAAATAATTTTAGGGTTAATATTTATTGCTTTAATATATTCATGTTTTGTCTTGTTTTATTGATTGTAAGGTACCTAGAGTTGCCTGTAGATGAGATGGATGGCATATAAATAAATAAACAAACAACGAAATTAAATTCCATAGGGTGAAGATGCACTTTTGTTGTAATGGAAAATGTAGGTTGTAGCTTCTAGAGACAATTTAATTGGTGGGAATTTCATGGAAAATAAGAATGTCACCCACATGGTGAATTTGGCCCACCCATCTTCTTTCATGAAAAGACTCAAAAATTTCCCGTCACTTATAGGATATTGAAAACCTTAGGATTTCTGGAATCATATCAATTGGAAAACAAATATTCCAGCATCTCCCACAATATCTCTACTCTGCCCATTACTACTTGATGGGTTTCTTCTTTCTAACATTCCTCCCTTTCCTCTGAGATTCCACTTTTCTCTAAATCTATCAAGATTGATAATATAACAGAATAGGAGAAAGAACAGAAATCTAAATAATAAAATTATTTCAATACTGCATTTTTAACTAATTTCATGGGTTGCTCTAAGTTTCTTCAATTATACAATTAAACACTCTCTCGGCATCTCATACAATCACTCCCCCGTTTGCCACCCCTAGGTTTCATTCTCACCACTCTCCTCCAGAAAATAGGTTTGTTTTTTTAAATTCTGCCATTGCTTATTATTAATAGTAATCTTTCCATCTCTCACTTGGAGAGGCTTGCACTATTGTTTTCTACCAAACAGATCTCTGTTTACTTCTTTATTGCTTTTGGTTCTTAATAGTTATTACTCAAATTCTTATTGCAGAACATGAAGAATGTATATAAGGTAGTAAGAATCCAAGGAGTAAGACAAGTGGGTATGAGTGAACAAGGAGAGCCAACTGAAATTTAACTACGGTGTTTATTAGGGGAACTTAAGAAGTAGGCCTTAAAGATATATTTCTAATTTGTGATCAGGTGTGTTACTAACTTGAGCACCTAAGGATATGTCAGTGAGGGGGAGAGTATGTGCTAATGAGCCATCACAAAACAGAATTTAAGCTGGATACACAAGACTTTGCAGTCAACAATACTATTGTTTGGTGTGTATAATTGGAGATAAATTATGATAAACACAATTCATCCAGGAAATGTTTAGTTTCTGAAAATTCTGACAAGCTGAAAAAAGAATCAACTACTCTTGGTCAATCAAGAGGGAGAATTTAGCTGATTAAAAGGAGTTAGCAGGACATTGATGGAAAGTGACCATGATATCTTGCATTTTTTCATATTAAGAAAAATTGAAACTGAGCAATGGAATGTGGAATTTTAGAGCACATTTTAAGTGGTTTAGAGTTATATTAAAATGTTCTATTTCTATATTATTGGAACAGAGCAGTTGTGAATTAAGCTTCACAATTATCTCCAAACCAAATATATATGAACTTTATACCTGATTTTTATATTCAGAATATACTATATATGAGAGATACAGAAAAAAACACAAGAAAAATGATAATGAATAAACATGTTCCAGTTGCATAGAATTTTTTCAAAATCCCACTAAACCATTTTTATACATGAAATATCCAGAGTATATAATTGTATGAAAACACTTTGAAAAACACAGAAATAAACAAAAAACATGTCTGTATACAACTTTATACTTCCTAGTGTCCATAATAAAAATATGCTAAAAGGAATCATACAGTGAAAAGAAAGAATTATAAGAAAGAGGTGGAAGTCAGTGTATTTCAATCCTGGTATTTATAAGTATTCCCACCATGATCATATTCAGAATTTTCCCCTTTAAATATTTAAATATTTAAATATATTTTATTTAATATCTTTTATTGAGATGCAACATTAACACTAGCTAAGGAATTAAGCACTAACTGATAGTTTGGGATAACTTTGGCCCAAAATGATCACTTTGCTGTAAAGTCGTCTTAGGGCTTTGTGAACTTCTTTGTTTCTTAAAGAGTAAATTAGGGGATTCACCAAAGGTGTCATCACTATATAAAAAATGGAGAAGATTTTATTGAGAGGTCTCAGAGTGGGGGAGTCTGGCAACACATAGACAATGATTAATGTGCCATAATAGAGGCAAACTACCATGAGATGAGAGGAGCAGGTTGAAAAGGCTTTTTGCCTTCCAATGGTGGATTTGATTTTGATGATGGTGCCAATAATGCAGATATAAGAGATGAGGGTCAATAGAAATGGGGCAATTGTGAAAATAACAGTCATGAAAAAGGCAATGGGTTCAAGAAAATTTCTATTACTACAGGACAATTTCTCCAGTGGGAGAAAATCACAAAAATAATGGTCTATGACATTAGAGCCACAGAAGGGCAATGGATCCATGAGACCCACCAGAATGCCATTGAATATCAAACTATTTACCCATGTTCCAGCTATAAGCTGGAAACAAAATTTTGTATTCATGACAGAAGTGTAGAGCAAAGGTCTACAAATTGCCACAAAGCGATCATAAGACATTGCAGATAAAAGATAGGTTTCTATGGCTGCACAAATCCCAAATAAATGACATTGGGCTAAGCATCCATGTAGAGTTATAGTTCTATCACCAGATAACAAATTGGCCAATAATTTGGGCAAGATGGTGGAGCTATAATAAGCATCCAACCAAGACATATTTGCCAAGAAAAAATACATTGGGGTATGAAGATGCTGATTTGCCACAACTAGCAGAAAGATGAGAAGGTTTCCAGTTATTGTCATCAGATAAATCACCAAAAAGAACCCAAAAAGAAGAATCTGCAGCTCCGGAAAAGTCTCCAAACCCAGAAGGATGAATTCTTGAATGGCTGTCTGGTTTTCCTTTTCTGTATCTAGCATTTCCTTAATTCATGAAATGTCTCATCAGATCTAGAATATATGTTTTTTTTAAAAAAAAGATATTGTTAAATCCAAAATACTTAAATACATCTTTCTCTATTTCTGTATGTATCTGCATAATAAATACTTATTTCAGGAAATGTGGATAACTAATGTTCACAAGTATTCCACTCATATACAGTATCTAGAAGAATAATTTTAGTTGGGGTGAACATATGGCTAAAAGACAAGTATTATTAGTCAGTTTTTCACACAATTTTGTTTTCTCCATTTCTCTTTTCTATATTTGAAACCATGATTTCTGATTATTATGATAAGCAAAGTCCAAATTTTTGAGGGAATGAATCTGAAGCACAGCCCTGTTACAACATTCATTAAAAAAAATTCTCTGGTTGTGTTAAGGAGAATAAATCTCCATAGAGGCAATGTTGATCTTTCTCTCGGAACTCAAACATTTAGAAATAAAGCCGAAGTTAAAGGTCTAATAGAAAATATTTATTTCGGTACAAAAACAATAAATTCTGATTAGTTACATTCTTGCTAATTAAATGCGACTGTTCCGGTCAAAGCCAAACCAAAGAGAACAATGGAGAATCAGGAATGCACACATGCGTACAATTCATATCACGTGTCCTGCTTGTAATGGAATGTAACATAATATTAGGATAGGGATGCATCACCCTGCATAGATATACAACTGACAATATTCACTACATGACAGGTTGGTCCTTAATCAATTCTGCAAATCATATTATTCAAAATACCCAAAGTGTATTACACATTTTATACACACACACACACACACACACACACACACACACACACACACGTGCGTGTATATGTGTATTTGTGTGTGTATGTATGAATATGTGTATATTTCTCTCTCTCTCTCTCTCTCTCTCTCTCTCTCTCTCTCTCTCTCTCTCTCTCTCTCTCTCTCTCTCTCTCTCTCTCTCTCTCTGTGTGTGTGTGTGTGTGTGTGTGTATCCACATTTCATTGTCTCTTAACAGACTTCTTAGAAATATTAGCTATACAGAATAGATCCACTGAAAGAGAGAAGTATTCTTATCCTAGTACACAGCAGCCAGGTGGAGCAGAGATGCTTCCCACAATAAAATAAACCACAAGGGGAAAGTCTCATCATGTACCCCAACATAAGTTAGAAAGCACACTTTTCAATGTGTAGCAGGAAAGGACAGGTGGTGGCAGTCACCCTGATAGGCCAGGGGCAAGTAGAACACATGATGTCATGTACTTCTGTCCTCAAAGCTGATCGGTGGCTCATGCTGAAGCATGAGCAAGCTGGTTGATTGAATAGCAGAAGGATCTTTATTTTCTGTCTCCACTACTACTTCTTGATCTCTTTACATCAAGAATAATAGTCAAAATCTTAGTTGGCCTATGTAAATATGGCCTTTCTATCTACTCTTTGCTTCCTCTACAATGAGAGAATGTGAAAGCCAAGATTTTTCAATATACTGCATAATACTGTACAAGTCAAAAAGAGGGCTCTGAAAATATCTATAGACCACTCACATCCTGGACATAAATTGTTTCAACTTCTACTCTCAAAACAACGCTATAGGGCAGTGGTGGCGAACCTTTTTCGGCTCGCGTGCCAAAAAGGGGGGGCGCGATTGCGCGCGCTCGCGTGCCCACACCCATTCCCTCCCCCCCACGCATGTGCACAACACCCCCCCATGCTGCCCCTCACGCATGCGCACACCCCCCCACCCCTGTGCAAAGGCTTACCGGAGCCTGGGACGACGAAACCGGCAAACCGGAAATGCGAAAAAACGCACCTCCGGTTTGCCGGTAAGCTGTTTTTTGCACTCCGGAGGGTTCAGGGAAGCTCCCTGAAGCTCCGGAATGCAAAAAACTACAAAATGGACAAACCGGAAGTGCGGAAAAGTGCACTTCCGGTTTGTCCGTTTTGTAGTTTTTTGCATTCCGGAGCTTCAGGGAGCTTCCCTGAACCCTCCGGAGTGCAAAAAACAGCACACCGGCAAACCGGAAGTGCGTTTTTTCGCACTTCCGGTTTGCCGGTGGGAAACCCTTGCGTGCCGGCTTCTATGGCTCCGCGTGCCACCTCTGGCACGCGTGCCATAGGTTCGCCACCACGGCTATAGGGCTTTGCACACCAGAACAACCAAGACATAAGGATAGTTTTTCCCTGAATGCCATCACTCTGCTAAACAACTAATTCCCACAACGCTGTCAAATTAACTATTAAGACTGTATTATTATTATTATTATTCTCATCCTTACCAGTACCTATCTCTTCCCACTTATGGCTGTATCCAGGTTGCTTGTATCTTTGCAACTTATGTTGTTTTTATTGTTTCCTAGTATGATTTGATTGCTTATTAGTATCCTATGTCTATCACTAAGTGTTGTATCTTATGATTCTTCACAAATATGTTTTATTTTTTCTTTATGTACACTGAGCGCATATGCACCAAAGACAAATTCCTTGTGTGTCCAATCACACTTGGCCAATAAAGAATTCTATTCTATTCTATATTGCATGAAATAGTCCAACTTTGGAAATATAAGCTCTTTGCTGATTCTATTTCTGCATAAAAGAAAATAGTTTCCCTTCAGTCCTTCAGTAATCGCCTTGTTCTGCAAATGTTTTTCTTTAACAAGTTATATAATATTCCAGGGTTAACTGTGACTCAGAGAAATAGAGATATCTCTTCGCAAAGATATCTAAAAGGTTATTTTTCCAAAAACAAAAACAAAAACCTTTCCTTTAGTTGCCTAGAATGAGCAAAAGAGGGAATACTTATTCTGTTTCCAAAATTCTTTGGAGGGATGATGCTAGGGCTAAAGTGACACATTACCAAAATGTACAATTTTTAAAAAATAGATTGTTGAATAAATCACAGTGGCTGGGCCCACACTAAAATCATGATTCCAAGCTATAATCATTGTCTTCTCAAAATGTGATGAACCATAATAAATCCATATTACAGTTTAGCACAATTTGAGAAGCCTTCCAATGTCTTAATGCAAAACTATATCATGAAAGAGGACATTCTCCTCCCAAAATATACATTAATACTGAAGTTGGATTGAAACTTACCTGTTACAAGTAACTGGTATAGTAACAGAACGTAGTGCTACTATTTCTTCAAATTATTGGTAAACTACCATGCTGGACAAATTTGAATATCTCCTTCTATGAGGCAGAAATGTTTCTTAAATGCTTTTCATAAATATTTAAAATAATTAATCTTGGGAGACTTGCTGCTAATTTGCTCATTTTTTATACAAA
The DNA here is from genome assembly GCA_023053685.1 of Diadophis punctatus similis. Lineage (NCBI taxonomy): Eukaryota > Metazoa > Chordata > Lepidosauria > Squamata > Dipsadidae > Diadophis > Diadophis punctatus. Next base: position 5,104,404 of record JALIGW010000009.1, read on the forward strand.
TTAATAGTGAATCCCAAAGGATATCTAACATTAACAACTTTCCCTTTAGATTTCTATGTTGTTTAGAGATTTATAATTTGTTGATCCATTTGAATATTTCTCAACAAATTCATCCTTAGTGCTCATCTGACAAAAATTCATACACAGATTTTTTTTAAAAAAGTCATATATGTTATTTATTGATTGGAGGCTGGATATGGACTGCTTGTTCCAGAGCAGCCAGAAGGGGATGAAAACCATCAAGATAAGCACCTAGACCAGTGGTTCTCAACCTACCTAAGGCCACGACCTGCGACCCCCACCGCGCCATGCCCGCCACCGTGACCCCCGCCCACCGCCACCATTTGGGTTCTTTTACCCTCTGCGTATACGCAAAGCATTCTGTGCATGCGCAGAGGGTCAGAGAATCCAAATGGTGGCATCCAGGTGAAGTCTCCCAATCCCTGTGAAAGGGTTGTTCAACCCCCAAAGAGGTTGCGACCCCCAGGTTGAGAATAGCTGACCTAGGCCCTTTTTTTAAATTGTCATGACAATTGTCTGGTTACAGCAGCATCTTGATTTTTCAAGTTCTTTTGCAGACCCCACTGGTTGTGGAATAGAACTATAGACCTAATACTGTATTTATCTAAATAAGCAGCCCTACTTACTGTATTAGACAAAAATAATCAATGCTACCAAGCTATGACTGCTTAATAGGATACTTTCTATGATGAGCCCTTATTATTCTCTTGAACCGTTTTTATGTTCCATTTAGAATTTTCTGTGAATCAGAAACTTAATTATTTTCTCTTGCAATCTTCACTGAAGGTTGGTATCATCAAGCTGCAGCAATAAGACATGATGAGCAGAAATAGAAAGAAATTGAGTCTCTATTTCCAATGAGAAAAATGCTGAACTAGATCTCTTTGAAAGAGCTTAAATAATAAAGTCTACACAAAATTATTTCTACTGGTGTAGACATTAAAAAGATGAAGAATAAAAACATCTCTTCAAAAAGTACTGTGTTTGCTTATAGAATATATCCATATGTTTACTATCCGCACTCTAGTATCTTGGAATCTTTCTCAGACAATTGTAAAAATCACTATTTTATTCTATTGGTCATGCATTTTGATCTTTGTGGAAAGGAATATCTTGGACTATAAAATGTTACTTGCCCTAAACATAAGAATATATTAACTTCTGGATGGTTATGCACCGATTCCACTATCTATAAGGATAATTAGTTTAATTTGCTTGGAAAGAAGACTTCTCCATAGTGGGTGGAGCTAGCCTCCAAGGAATGGGTTAAATCTGCCCTCTAGCCAATAGGACCGAGTCTTAAAAAAGGTATAAATAGTGCCATCCTAGATTGGCACCCCCTCTTTTAATCTCGGTCTTTTAGCCAAAGGGCATTGTGCTTCTCCACCTTGGAGGCCAGTTCCACAGCTATTGGATCCTGATTGTCTTTCTTCAGTGAATCTGTTTATCAGCTATCAGTAAGTCTCCCCAGGTGACAGCTGTCACTTTCACCTGTGTCCTTCCCTGGGTTGAGCCGGCTCAGGCGGCTGCCTGAGCTGTTCCTCCCAATGTCCCGGTGGGGGTGGCTACCTCCCTGGGGATCCTCACGTTGGGCACCTCTGACTAATAATAACGATCGCGGGGGGAAGCCAGAAACTCAACACCTGCAAGCCGCAGAAGCCCTGCGCTTGGGCGGCCACCGGCTTACCCCCCCCCAGCTGGAGTGCTCCTCCCACAGCCGGTAAACGTCTTCTGCGTTATTCTTCGGCCGTCCCAGCAGAATCTCGCTTCTGTCAGGCCGACGTCGCCAGGCCGCTCCCTCAGGGGAATCCCTGTCAGGCCTTCGTCAGTTGCAGGCCGAATTGGGCGCTCCTAAAGTGGCGCGAAAGGCCATTCGGAGAAACTGAAGCGACGTCACCGGCGGCCATCTTGAATGACGAATTCCAGCCCGCTGATTGGACGGCGTTCCTGGTGACGTCAGCCGGCTGCCGGAGGATTCCCCCGCCACCCGCTCATCAGCTGGGGAGCGCGCGCACACGCAGTGCGTCCCTCTCCCCCCGCCGAGCTTGCTACATCGGAAGAAGCGGCTGACGGAGATTGCCGCAGCAGTCTAATAAACTCTTTTTCTGTGTGCATTTATAACAATGGCAGAAGGTGCGGGCAAGCAGGGAAAGGCCAAGTCGAAGTCCGCCAGGCCCCTTCCATCTGAGGCACCTTCCGAAGTGTCCCAAATGCCGCGTACCACCAACGACAGCAGGGATCGCTCCCCCATCCACACCCCTCCCCCTGTCAAACCCAAGAAGTCTTCTAAGGCCTCTTCCAGGGGGGATGGACATAAGGGGGTGCCAAAACAGCATTCAGGGGATGCCGAGGCACCCCACCATGGCACCCCCCGCCCCCATGGCACTCAAGGGCACCAACCCAAAGGGCCTCTGTCAGGGGATCAGAGCCACGGGAAGAGACCTGCTCACTCACCTGACAACGTTTCCCTTGATGGCTCCAACATCCTGTTACGTGAGGGTGATGTGTGGGGTGCTTCTCTGGTCCCAGAACCGGACACTCGGCGCAGGTCCTCTTCCAGCGCGCATGATGACCCGTTGGAAGATCCTGCCGTACAGCAAAGGATGAACGATGCCATACAACGTGGCATCGAGGCCGCGGTCAGGGTAATGGCGCGCCCCTCTCAGCCCACCCCCCCACCGCGCAGGGCCGCCTCACCTCCTCCAGTCCCGGCGCCAGTCTCCTCCGACGAGATGGAGGCCGATGATTACTCCATTCACAGCTCCCCCATACCAGCTGGGGACCTAGACAGGGAGGAGGGGGAACTCGATGAACTGCCTGCAGCCGGGGAACATCTCCATCCTCAGCTGTCAGATGATGAGGACTTGGCCCCGGAACCGTCTACTTCCACCGCCCTTTTCCACCCCAGTCTTTTCCGTTCTTTACTACACAAGGCTAAGGCAACAGCCAACATTCCGTCATCGGCAGCCGATCCCCAGACCGCATCGGATCAAGGCGACCCCATATTTGGGGAGGCGTCCTCGTCCCCCATGGAGGTGATCCCTACGCCTAACTTATTTGTCGAGGCAGTGACAAAACAATGGCAATCCCCTGCCACAGGTCCTTCCCCCACAAATCTGGACAAACGTTACTTTAACGTCTCTTCTCGCCTGGCTCAGCACCTTCCAGTTCCTGACGTCGATCCACCCATGCTGGCTCTCTATTCCAACGCCCCGGTCCCAGGGGACCCGGATGACCTCCTACGCCCGGAGGAACGCCGCGTGGAATCTATTCTTCAACGGAATCACCAGGCGGCCGCCTGGGCGGTCAGAGCCTCAACGACGGCGTCCTTCTTTTGCCGGACCTCCCTCAAATGGTTACACGGCCTACAAGACCATATCCCCCAGGCTGACACAAGGGCGCATCAGGATATAAACAAATTAATTGCTGCTGCCCAGTTCGCCTCTGACTCCACCTTGCAGGCAGGACGCTTCGCGGCTAGGGCAATGGGCACTGCGGTTGTGGCCAGGAGGATGCACTGGCTCCGCAGCTGGCCAGCTGACCTGCGGCACAAATGGAAACTAGCTGCAGCCCCGATTTCGGGTCAGTCGCTGTTCGGCCTGGCCCTTGACCGCATTACCACCGAAAATAAGGACAAGAGGAAAGTTCTTCCCTCCTACACAAAAAAGTCCTACAACAAGGCCCCTCCTTATCGTCGGGGGTCCAGAGCTTCTGAATCTCCTTACAGTAGATACCAGAACCAATACCAATCTGGTCAGGGTCAATACGGGTCTTCCCAGGCTCAGTACGGGACTTCCCAGAATTCATATGGGTCACGGCAACGCTCGGCCGCTGACCGGCCTTTCCGGGGTGGGCAAACCAAACGGCCCTTTAGAGGAGCCGGTGGTCGCCCTTACCGCCGGTATAAGTAGATGTGACCCGATCCCTCCCATTGGGGGTCGACTGGCATTCTTTGCCAGTCGGTGGGAGGAAATCACCAATGACGCATGGGTTTTACAAACCCTGTCGACAGGACTGTACCTGGAATTTATCTCCACCCCCCCGAGGTTTTTCTTACGATGCCCCTTGTCTTCCAACATTTCCAAACGCGTCCTCGTAGATCAGGCAATCCAGCACCTGTTGGATATTAGAGCCATCCAACGGGTGCCCGAGGACCAACAGGGGCAAGGATTTTATTCCATCTTATTTGTAGTTCCAAAATCCTCGGGGGGATGGAGAGCAATTCTCGATCTGAAACGCCTTAACAGATATGTGAGGTACAGAAAATTCAAGATGCACACCCTGCAATCAATTCTGGCGGGCATTAGGCGCGGCGACTTTCTCGCCTCAATTGACTTGACGGAGGCCTACCTTCATATACCAATTCACGCATCCCATCGCCAATACCTCAGATTTTGCTATGCAGGGGTGCATTATGAATACCAGGCATTGCCCTTCGGCCTGTCTTCAGCGCCAAGGGTATTCACCAAGGTTCTGGCCGCCTTGACAGCCCACCTCAGGGCTATCCCCGTGCGTGTTCAGTGTTACCTGGATGACATACTTATCCAGTCCTCTTCCCTGGCTCAGGCTCAGCAGGACATCCAGGTAACCCTCAACACACTTGAACACCACGGGTTCCTCGTTAATTTGGGTAAGAGCCAGTTATCCCCCTCCACCAGGGTCACCCACCTGGGGGCCATTATTGACTCTCTGGAGTGCAGGGTCTACTTGTCCCAGGAACAGAGAGACAGCATATTGGAGATAGTCCAGCAAGTTCTGGCCCAAACGAAGGTTCCCCTGAACCAGCTGTCTTCCCTCCTGGGGAAGATGATTTCGGCGATACATATCGTCCCGTGGGCTCATCTGCACTCCAGAGACCTTCAATGGTTTCTTCTCCCTTTCCAGCGGGCAAATCGCAGCAACTCCCCCGTAAGGGTCCGGATGCCGGTGTCCGCAAGGAGGTCGCTCCGGTGGTGGTCATCGCCCGCCCTCAGCAAGGGCTCCTGTTTCCTGGAACAGCAAAGGATGACCCTGACGACCGATGCCAGCACCACGGGCTGGGGAGCCCACACCGACTCTCTTGTCGCCCAGGGTACATGGTCCAGGACGGAGCAGGTTCTGCCAATAAACCTGTTAGAACTCAGAGCAGTTCGGTTGGCTCTGGAACACTTTCAACCGCACCTGACGGGCCGTCACGTCCTCGTCCTCACAGACAACGTGACGACAAAAGCGCATATAAATCGTCAAGGGGGCACCATCTCCAGAGCCCTTATGAACGAGGCAATGACTCTGGGACTCTGGGCGGAGCGGCACCTGCCTTCAATCATGGCAGAGCACATTTCCGGGGTCAACAACACCACGGCGGACTGGCTCAGCCGGAATGCCATCAACCCGGCAGAGTGGTCCTTACACCCGGACATTTTTCAGGAGATCGCCGCCCGCTTCGGACCACCGACCGTGGACCTGTTCACGACACCGGAGAACGCCAAACTCCCCAGGTTCGTAACCAGGTTCCGGACTCCGAGCGCGGAGAATACGGACGCTCTGCGCTGTCCATGGCCACAGGAACTCTTATATGCCTTTCCACCTCTCCCGTTGATCCCCAAGGTCATACGGAGGGTAATATCACTGAAAGCGGAGATCATCCTCCTCGCCCCGCATTGGCCCAGGAGGACTTGGTTCGCGGACCTTATATCCCTCTCCGCATCACCTCCCTGGCGGATCCCGCCGACAGAGTGGTCGCTTGCCCAGGGGTCAGTGCATCATCCAGAGTCGCACTGGCTACAACTGACCGCCTGGCGCTTGAGCGGCTCACTCTGCAACACCGCCTAGTTCCGGACAATATCTCTTCAATCATGTTGGCCTCTAGGCGGCCGTCGACGGAGCGGATCTATTCCACCACCTGGCGCGCCTTTTGTGGCTGGTGTGCGCAGGTGGGATACTCGCCAGTCGACCTATCCATCATCAACGTCATCCAGTTCCTGCGGCAGGGCCTTGCCAAGGGCCTCGCTCCCAACACCTTGCGCAGGCAGGTGGCAGCGCTTTCGACTGTGTTGTCCTGTCCGCACCTGGACTCGCTCTCCGCTCATCCGCTAATGAGACAATTCCTGAAAGGGGTCACTAATCTTTGTCCCCCAGTGGTGCACCGCTTCCCCACATGGGACCTCTCCAAGGTTCTCTCCGCCCTAACTGCGGCCCCCTTCGAACCCTTGGACACTATTCCATTGGCGCATCTGTCCTTTAAGGTTGCCTTCCTCGTGGCCGTCACCTCCGCGCGGCGGATATCTGAACTCGCAGCCCTGTCGGTGCGCGACGACCTGTGCGTCTTTCATAGCGACAGGGTGGTTCTTCGCCTGGACCCGGCATTTGTGCCCAAGGTGAATACTCATTTTCATAGAGCGCAGGAAGTCATCTTGCCCACATTTTTTCAAAATCCAATCTCCGACTCTGAACGTGCTTGGCACATGCTAGACGTCAGGCACGCTCTGGACACCTATCTCAAACGTACAGCCTCTCTTCGGCGCACAGAGACTCTCTTTGTGACTTTTCGCCCCTCTAACCAGGGTCGTAAGGCGTCCTCTGCAACGATCGGACGATGGATCCGTGCGGCCATTTCCTTGGCCTACAAACATATGTCCTTACCCCGACCGTGGGGTCTCACAGCCCATTCCACCCGCAGCGCTGCAACGTCCGCGGCATGGAATGCTAGGGCTTCCATCGCCGAGGTGTGTAGGGCGGCCACTTGGTCCTCCCTGATTCCCTTCGTCCGACATTACAAGTTGGACGCCTATGCCTCGGAGGAGACCGATTTCGGCAGGCGTGTGTTGGGGGCAGGGCTGCCATTGGGCGATCCTCCCAGCCAGGACGAATGACCCGCCCAGGGACGCCAGCTTTGGTATGTCCCATTCCTTGGAGGCTAGCTCCACCCACTATGGAGAAGGGACGTTGGTACTCACCTGTGAGACGTCCTTTCTCGTAGGGTAGAGCTAGCCTCCAAGTCCCTCCCACTTCTGGGGCTGGCTGGAAGTTATGGGCCCGCGTTTGTACATAATTACTCATTCTCTGGTCTGTGATCCTTCACATATACATAGTTCTATTTCTCTGGTAATTCTCTGTATACAGTTAATAAATTCTTGTTGTTTTTTGGAGAAGCACATTGAGTCTGACTTTGTCCCTCGATTAAAAGAGGGGGTGCCAATCTAGGATGGCACTATTTATACCTTTTTTAAGACTCGGTCCTATTGGCTAGAGGGCAGATTTAACCCATTCCTTGGAGGCTAGCTCCACCCTACGAGAAAGGACGTCTCACAGGTGAGTACCAACGTCCCTTCTATTTCATTCTGAAATCTTAATCAAGAAGATTTTTTTTAAAAAAATAGATAGACACTGTAACTCATACTGAGTCCCTCGGGAGCTGGGCGGCATACAAGAAAACCAAATAAATAAATAAATAAATAAATAAATACTGTACAATTTTCACCAAAGGCAAGAAAGATCAGTCTGAAACCGAGAATTACCCACTGTAAGGCAGGTTACATGAAGTCACAAGTTTCTTTTATTCATATAGTAACCTCATGATAACATCACAATGGCCATCATATCTTTTTCTGACAGGCACCATCAGGCAAAGGCTCCCAAAGATGCTTTTTTCAAGAGGCAACTGGACTTTCTTGCATTTTGCTTCTCATCCAAGAATTTCCTTCAGCTCTGACTGAATGGTGGGGAAATGGAGGATTTATATTCCTTGCAGACAGCTGGTTATTTACATTCTTTTTAGAGAGTCATTGAGGCCACTTAGAGGTTATCTGTATTCTCAGGGTCACCTGAGTGTGCAAATGGGTGTGAAACTGCTGAAAAGACTTTGTTGTAGACTGGTGATAGCTGATGTCATATCCCTTCCCCTCTGTTGAGAGAGGGATGTTCAATTTTAACATAGATGGCCTCTACGACTCCTCTTTCCAACCAGCAGTCCTCTCCATCCAAAATGTGGACTTGCGGTCTTTGAGTGTTGACTTTATCTTTTAAATGCAGATGGACTGCTGGATCTTGTCCTGATGAGATTGTTCTCCTACATTGTGCCATGTGGTTATGAAGGGAAGCCTTTGCTGCAGCTGGTGATCGTTCCTCAGCCAGCCCGGATTTCCAAAAAGAAGAAATAAAAGGAATAGCGAAGAGCCCCAAGGAAAGCTTGGTGGCTTGGCCAGCCATGGCTTTTAGAGAGAGCGGCAGAGGCAGAGGCAGAGGCAGAGGCAGAGGCAGAGGCAGAGGCAGAGATGTGCATAAGTGCAGCAGTGTGCTACCGTCCCTGTTCTAGTGTTCCCTCTTATCAATACCCATCTTATGTATATAAACAATGTTATATCTATGTATATTACTAACATATACTTGACAAAAATAAATAAATAAATAAAATAAACAGAGACAGAGTGACAGAGAGACAGTGACAGAGGGAGGGGGAGAGGGGGGAGAGGGGTGAAAGAGACATAGAGAGACACACACAGAGTGATACACACAGAGAGGGAGAGCGGGGGAAGATAAGAGAGGGGTAGAGAGAGATATACAGGGAGAGATACATAGGGAGGAGAGACACAGAGAGAGGGGGAGAGAGGAGAGAAAGGGAGAGAGGGGAAGATAGGGAGAGAGGGGAAGATAGGGAGAGGGACAGAGAGAGAGATACAGAGAGATACAGAAAGAGGGGGAGAGGGGAGAGAGATACAGAGAGAGGGGAGAAGATATGGAGAGAAGGAGACAGAAGGGGAGAGGGAGAGAGATATATACAGAGAGGGGGAGAGAGTCAGAGATACAGAGAGAGGGGGAGAGAGGGAGAGGGGCAAAGAGATAGAGAGATATATAGAGAGGGGGAGAGACAGAGAGAGAATGGTTTTGTGGCTGGGTAGCCATAGCTTGGGGTCATGTGACTGGGTGGGAAGGAGTGACATCGAGTTGGCCACACCCACCCAGGTTTTGTGGCTCCCGGTGTTTTCTTTTCTGTGGAAAATGGGTTCAAGTGGCTCTTTGAATGTTTAAGGTTGCAGATCCCTGGTATAGGGTTTCCTGCATGAGGAGGGTTGAACTACAAGACCTTCCAATTCTGTTATTCTGTTTTTCTGGTCTTTATTCTATGGATGGGAAAAACTAACCTGCTTTTTTCAATAAAGGCTTTTAGAAGACTGCAGTGCCACCTAGGGTTTACTTCATTCAGCTTGCACATATTCCTGCCTTTCTCTTTGTATAGCTACAGAACTTCAAAAGCATATGTCATGCATTTGAAATCCACTTCAATATATTTCTTTTTTTAAAGAATTACGTATTTAATAAACCTGATATCTAAAAAAACTCTCAGACAAAATTATTTCCTTAATTTTTACAAGCAAAAATACATTTTTCAAACAGAAATAGGCTTTTTTAATACCTCCTAAATTCTCAGTTTCAGAAGTGTTATCTATCAGGTCTTGAACAGAAAGGCCTGCACTATATAAAAGAGACACATCTGATAAATATAGCACATAAAACCTACATTCTAAACTGAATGAGATTAAAACTACTATCAACCTAAATTATCATATTAAGCTACAGCAATGCATTCTTTTAATTCCATACAATTAAGCAACTGCTTTTTTAAAAAGTCTTTACTTCCCTATTTTATACGGGGTATACAAAGGAGTCAGGGTTCTATAAAACAGAGACAAGACTCCATTGATTTCTCTCAATCCATCTATTTTGGGCAATATGTAAACAATCAACACAGACTATGAAGTGTGAAGAGCAGGTTCAGAAAGTTTTTAGGGAAATAAAATCCTTGGGGATTAAAAACGGATCAAAGACATTAAGAGAAAAAATAAGATGGCTTTGCTTTGCTTTGCTTTGCTTTGCTTTGCTTTGCTTTGCTTTGCTTTGCTTTGCTTTGCTTTGCTTTGCATATACACTGAGAACTTCTGCCCCACAGACAAATTCCTTGTGTGCTTAATCACATTTGGTCAAATAAAGAATTCTATTCCATTGCTAGTGGAGACAGATATTTTAACAATGCTTCTTCCAGTTAAGCCTGTTTCAGTGACAGCATGCTGAGTAAACAATCCTCATCTGTCTCTCACCATTTGCCCTATCAGTCAAAAATGCAGAGATTATTCAATCCCCAGCATTTCTTCTCATTGTCTTAGACACTCATGACACAAATTTTCTATTATAGAAACTGCAACTTTTTTCTGGGCAATAACTTTCTCAGCACATGAAAGATTTTCTGCCCTGCTAACCTTTAGCAATTTCTAAATCCTTACGCTTTCATCAGCTAAAATGTAATTTTGATGAAGAAAAGCATCATAAAGTCCTCTTTCTGCTAGTCCAAATGAGTAATCTATGGCCAGGAGCAGTAGGACAGGTGAGAAACAGATACAAGCAAGCATGTGAAGATCCTTCTATCATTGCACCACTTGCTCAGGGGAGGGTTCTGGTTACGTTCGCTACTGGTGCGCATCACAAGCATGCACAGAAGTGAAATCGCATCCCACCATGCGATTTCACTTCCCTGTGTGCTCAGGATGACATTACAAGCCAAAACACAGTGTCCTAGGCTCATGTTTTAACAACCAGACCATGCTGGCTGTCTTATGAAGAATCTCTGTTGAACAAAATCACTGATTCCATTTTGAAGTGACATGAAGTGACAGAGTGACAGACAAAGAATTTTTCTATCTCTTCTTTCAAACTGTTTCCTGAAAAGGTCAGACAATTAATTGGGGAGGGACTGTAGCTCTGCATTGGCAAATCTGATAGTAATTATGTCTCTCCCTTTCTTTCTTTCTTTCTTTCTTTCTTTCTTTCTTTCTTTCTTTCTTTCTTTCTTTCTATCTTTCTTTCTTTCTTTCTTTTTCCCTCCCAAAATACCATCTTTTGATACAGCCATGATCTTATTTCAAATATAACCAAATGGGTACTCCTGGAAGTGTTTCTTACTTTACTTTTAAATATGTTGCATTTATTAAAGTACAAAAGTTGAAAAAATGTCCAAGATACTGCATACATTTAACAAAATCAATTGCACCCTATTGGAGCTTTCTTTCTGAGAGTACAATGAATACTAACAACATTGACTTCTGCATATAAATCACCTTCCCTTGAGTTTCTTAGGTAGAAAAGCCAAGAACATGGCAGAATTCTTTAATGTCCCTAATATCTGATATTCCATTTTAGAGAAATATACAAATGCAATGGTATCCTCAAAGAACTCCAAATTTGAAATTTATTTGGGGAATAAACCAATCATCTTAAAAAACTGTTCAAATTATATTAGAGTGGTGTGCTCTTTCAATCGTATTCAATGTAGCGACAGTTTTTTATTCTTATAAATAATGTTTATTTAAAAAGTACATACATAATAAAAATATATTATAGGAAAGATATAGTCAATCTTAGAGGGAAATAAAAAAGGAAGGAAGAGGAGAGATAAAGAAAAAAGGAGAGAGAAAATAAAATAAAAGAACAGATAACATTAAAAAATAAAGAAGAGGCCTCTGAAAATTTGTGAAAGAATTTCCTCTTGGCAATACACTTTAAAAATAGTTAAGTATATATATATATATATATATATATATATATATATATATATATATATATATATATATATATATATATATATATATATATATATATATATATATATATATATATATATATTTACTAGATGCATTCAAAAAAACCAATACCAAAGAAAATGACATGTCAAAGAAAAAGATATAACTTTTCAACTGCTTTTCTAAGCACCTCTTTCACCTCCCTGATTCTTAGGCTGTATATCAGGGGATTGAACAAAGGGGTCACAATTGTATAAAACAGAGACAAGACTTTGTTGATATTTTGCAATACATCTGTTTTTGGCAACACCAAATGATCATTGTGCCATAGAAAATAGACACCACCATGAGGCTTGAGGAGCAAGCTGAGAAAACTTTTTTTCTCCCACTGACAGATGACATTTTTATTATAGGAAATAATAGGAAAATAATAGGAAATAATGAAGATGTAAGAAGCCAAAGTTAAGAAGAAAGGAAACAAGATACACAAACTGGAGAAAGAAATAGTTACAACTTCAATCAAGTGACTGTCACTGCACACTATCTTTAATATTGGATGTAATTCACAAAAGAAATCATTGATTTTACTAGGGCCACAGAACTTTTACTGACCCATTAAATATAAAATTATGCTCATAATAAATGAACTATGAATCCATGATCCAGCTATAAGCTACAGGCAAACTCTATTGTTCATTAGTATTGTTTAATGCAGTGGTTTACAGATCGTTACATACCTATCATAGGACATGGCCACTAGGAGACAACATTCAGTAGCTGCCAAAAGACCAAAATGTTGCAATATGCAGCCAATTACAGATATTGTTCTCCGCCCACCATACAAGACGTTAGCCAGTATCATTGGAAGAATGTTAGAACTGTAACAGATCTCCAGGCAAGAAAGCTTACCCAGGAACAAATACATGGGGTGTGAAGTTGGTTATCAATAACAACGAGCAAAATGATGAGGATGTTCCCAACCATAGCAACAAGGTAGATAAGGAAGAAGAGGCAGAAGACTGGAATTGCAGATCTCCAAGTCCTACAAATCCTACTAAATGGAATTCTGTGATTTCTGTTTGGTTCTCTTGCTTTATTGCTACCATACCTGCAAATATGATACAAAATTTATTTGAGCTGCTCAGAACTTACTTTTGCACTTCTTAGTTTTAAATATAACCAAGGAACACAGCTGTAAAACAGTTCATAAACTTAAGATACATAGCAGCACATGAAAGTAGTTTTTATGTTAATAATGTCATACTTTAGAGTTTTCTCTATACTTTCTTCATACTTTCATACGTTAGAGAAAAATGCATATTTCCCAAACCAATAGATGCTTCCCCTGTACATTTGGGTCATATTATCCTTAAACTGGGATCCAGATTTATTCCCTTAAATTATTTTGGTGCAAAGTGCAACTCTAGCTCTCCAGTGTCACCTTCCCAGAATCTCAGAAACAAGGTCTGCTACCCGTCCTCCTATACGTAATCTCATCAGACTTAAAGAGACATTGCTGTGTTAAAACAGAGCACTCTTAATGGGAGAGAAGAAAGGGAGTATTTTTGTTCCTTGCTATCATTTTTCACACAGGTGCAGGGTCTGTTTTTTTTGGGGGGGGCTTATTGTGGGGGGGGGCTCAATCAACAAAATGATGATCCATTGGCTGTTTTAGAAATTGGCTGACCAGTTTATCACTGGACCAAGTAAAGATACTGAGGATTCACATTTGCAACTTCCACACAGGAGATCCACCAAGAAAATTGTAACAGGGTAGCTAAGCAAAAAAAAAAAACATCACAGACTCACAATCATAAATTAGAGTTTAATGAAGAATTCTTTATTACTGTATATCTCTTACAGATATTTTTAGATAAATCCTAACATATGATGGTGTCCTAAAAGAAACAAAATTTTGGTTTATTGGAGATCAAACCAGCTTTTTAAAAAAAATTCACAATAAATTACACTAGTGCATTTTTATTTTATTTTACACCATTTAGCAACTGCTCTTCTGTGAGCCTCTTTCACCTCCCTGTTCCTTAGGCTATATATCAGAGGATTGAACAAAGGGGTCAGGATTGTATAAAATAGAGACAAGACTTTATTAACATTTAGCAGTCCGTCTGTTTTAGGCAAAATGTAGACAATCATTAAGGTGCTATAGAAAATTGACACCACCATGAGGTGTGATGAGCAGGTTGAGAAAGCCTTTTTCCTCCCACTCACAGATGACATTCTCATTATATTGAAAATAATGTAACCATATGACAACAAGGTTAAGGAGAAAGGAGGCAAGATACATACAATAGATATCAACATTGTGACAAGTTCAATCAGGCGGGTATCACTGCATGCTAGCTTTAATATTGGATTCAATTCACAAAAGAAATGATTGATTTCACTAGGGCCACAGAATTTTAACTGACACATTAAATATAAAACTATGTCCATAACAAGTAAACTATTTATCCATGATCCAGCTATAAGCTGGAGGCAAACTCTATTGTTCATTAGTATTGTGTAATGCAGTGGTTTACAGATTGCTACATATCTATCATAGGACATTGCTGCTAGGAGGCAACATTCTGAAGTTATAAAAAGACCAAAAAGATAATGTTGCATTATGCAGCCAGTGACAGAAATTGTTCTCCGCCCACCATACAAGATATTAGTCAGCATCATTGGAAGGATATTAGAACTATAGCAGATCTCCAGGCAAGAGAGATTACTCAGGAAGAAGTACATGGGTGTGTGAAGATGAGGATCAGTAACAACCAGCAAAATAATGAGGATATTCCCAGCCATGGTAGCAATGTAGATAAGTAAGAAGAGGCAGAAGAGTGGAACCTGCAGATCCTCACGCCCTACAAATCCTACCAAATGGAATTCTGTGATATCTGTTAAGTTTTTTTGTTCCCTTTTCTCCATATTTACTAGCTCATACCTGAAAAGAGCATACAACATTCATTTTACATTTTCAAAGTGTTACCCATTTCTTACCATTTTATCTTATAAACTAGGGACACATTTGTAAAGCAGATGCCAAATAATACATTCATGACTAAAGTGATAGTAAGTAAGTAATTTTTCCATGAACAATTCCATAGGTTTAACTCACAACTACTGTCCAGTTTTGGAAGGCCTGACAAATAATCACTTGAAGACCAGACAATGATTGTAAAGAAATAAGGGAAAGATCATCTAGTATTCTTAGGCATTTCCAGAATCTTTGTGGAAGTTCCTAGATTTATGCCTACATAATGGGTGATGGCATTTAAAATAATCATCACAGACATACAATATTTCACTGGTAGAACTTCACTCTTCTTTGTAGATGCTTGAAATTTGAGCTACAATAAGAAATCACTAACCAAGTCTCTTCATTTCATTCCAATTTTTATATGGAATTAAGAACTGTGTGTACGTGTGTATGAAGGGAGGGAGGGAGGGGGAGAGGGAAAGAGAGACAGATGTGTGTGAGAGAGAGATGGAGGGGGAGAGGATGGATGGATGGATGGATGGATGGATGGATGGATGGATGGATGGATGGATGGATGGACGGACATACTGCCAAGGCAGAGCATAATCAAAGATGGAACATCAAACACCCATTTATTCTGTGAAAGCTTATCATAGTTTTACTTCCTATTCTAAATGAGGAGGAGGAAATAACTTACCTTTAAAGGCAGCTTTTCTGTGGAGTGAGAAGATTTGTGGCTTTTATCACCATCAGTGCCAAAGTCACTGTCATCTTCACCTCTATAACTGTCTGCTTTGATTCTGCAACCCAGCAAGACAGACACAGACTTCAGAGGATAGCAATAGCACTTTACTTATATACCGCTTCATAGTGCTTTACAGCACTCTCTAAGCGGTTTTACAGAGTTCAGCATATTGCCCCCAACAATCTGGGTCCTCATAATTAGAACTGCAGAAAAAACAATTGCTACCAACCTGCCTTCTATTGAGGACCTGTATACTGCAAGTCAAAAAGAGGGCTGTGAAAATATTTACAGACCCCTCACATCCTGGACATAAATTGTTTCAACTTCTACCCTCAAAATGACGCTATAAGGCTCTGCACACCAGAACAACTAGACACAAGAACAGTTTTTCCCCGAATGCAATCACTCTGCTAAACAAATAATTCCCTCAACATTGTCAAACTATTTACTAAATCTGCACTACTATTAATCTTCTCATCATTCCCATCACCCATCTCCTCCCACTACTGATTGTATGACTGTAACTTTGTTGCTTGTATCCTTACGATTGACATTGTCTGGTTCCTAATATGATTTGATTGCTTATTTGTACCCGGTCTATCATTAAGTGTTGTACCTTATGATTCTTGACGAACATATCTTTTCTTTTATGTACTTGAAAGCATATGCACCAAGACAAATTCCTTGTGTGTCCAATCACACATGGCCAATAAAAAATTCTATTCTATTCTATTCTATTCTATTCTATTCTATTCAGTGCCAAAGTCAGAACAGTATCAAAAAATATTTTCATCACTAGTCATCAACATTACTAAATCTGGCTGTAATTAATCTAAATCCTGGCTGCACGTTGTTACTGTCAAACTGCATCAATGCATCATCCTTATTTGGAATTTATTTATAAAGCAGTGTATAATCCCTACTATAAATAGCATTTTGTTTACCTGAGGGAAGATAATATCTCTCTAAATGCCAGTGCCCAGGAGAATTGTAGAATCACCAGAAAATCATGATTTCGTTGAATGTATTACAACAGTTTAATAAAAGCTATTGTCACCATCTGAACAAACATCTTTGGAAATCCCCTCATTTCTTCTGAACTATTATGAAAATAGATTAAGAAGAATTAATTTCCAGTTCTGTTTATTTTCCTAAGAGCTCCTCCTCTGATGTCTAATTTGATGTGTCTCATATTTACCAATGAACTGAGGTGGTATTTTCTTCCTATCTCTCTGTAGAAAAAGCATGACCTTATTTGTAATAGAAATACAGAATTAGAAGTTATAAATATATAAATATAGAATTAGAATTAGAATTAGAAGTTGCTAGCTTCATTTCACAGCTCTGTCTTGCATGTGAAGTGATATACAGAGTTGAGAATTTGAGAAGCAATTTGATTTATTTTATATCCTAGATCAGTGATGGCGAACCTTTTTTCCCTCAGGTGCCGAAAGCGCGTGCGCGTGTGCTATCACGCACGTGTGAGTGCCCACACCCATAATTCAATGCCTGGTGAGGGTGAAAACGGCCTCCCCTGCTCCCGCAGAGGACCTCTGGAGGCCGGAAACGGCTAGTTTCCCAACTTCCGGTGAGCCCAGTAGGCCTGTTTTTCGCCCTCCCCAGGCTCCAGAGGCTTCCCTGGAGCCTGGGGAGGGCGAAAATGCCCCCTGGCCCCCCGGAAACCTAAAATACCCTCCCAGAGCCGCCACACAAGACAAAAATCAGCTGGCCGGCACACACATGCGCGCTGGAGCTTAGCTAGAGCAACGGCTCACGTGCCGCCAGATATGGCTCCGCGTGCCACCTATGGCACGCGTGCCATAGGTTCGCCATCACTGTCCTAGATTATAAATAAAAATCAAAGAGACAGTGTTGTGGACTGCTATCTGCAAATAATGTTGATCTACAATTAGTAGCTCACAGTTGACTTTAGGAACATCTTGGATACCTGGTGTCAAGTCCTCGAGTTACGACCGGCAAAGTCCTCAACTTACGACCCGACCCTGCTGGCCCAGACTGGAACCTGATTGGTTGAAGCCTGGGCCAGCAGGAGCACGGGAGAAACAAACAGCTCCCATTGGACACTTACTTTGACAGCCCCCTATAAATAGGAGCTGTCATTCCCTCAGTGAGAGTTCGTTCCATTCAGTTGTTTGGTGCTGAATAAACAGTTCCTTAACGAAAAAAGCCTCCGTCTTTTTTTCTTCTAAGCCGAAGCTGCCGGCTATCTAACACTGGCGACGGGGAGAAGAGGATCCGAAGCCACCAATACACCGGCACCTTGTTCCTGCTTCCTCCAGCTGGCACCAATCTGGAAAGCACTTTCCCTTCTGACGGCGCGGCTTCCTAAAGCACTTTCCCTCCTGCGGCTCCGAGCTGACAGTTTGTTGCAGCCTGAGGGAACTTTCGTTTCCCGCTCTTCGCCTCAGCCGCGAAGCCAGAGCTAGTCACTCTAAGCTGAAGCACCTCCAATTCCGTGCTGCTCTCACTTCTCATCCTTTTAAGGATGACTGCCTTGCCTTCCTTCCCTCCCTTCGAGCCAGCCTCTGAAACCTGGGATGATTACTTGTCCCGGTTTGAGTGCATCCTCAGGGCTGCTGAACTCACTGAAGAGCTGAAGTGGTGCAGTGGTTAAATGCAGCCATTGCAGGCTGACTGCTAGTTCAACAGTTCAGCTGTTCAAATCTCACTAGGCTCAAGGTTGACTCAGCCTTCCATCCTTCCGAGGTCGGTAAAATGAGGACCCAGATTGTTGGGGGCAATATGCTGAACTCTGTAAACCGCTTAGAGAGTGCTGTAAAGCACTATGAAGCGGTATATAAGAAAAGTGCTATTGCTATTGCTATTGCTTTCTGGCAATAGGAAACTCGGCTATTTTTTGAGTTCCTGTGGCAGGGACATGTTTGCCACTGCCAGAGCCCTGACAGCACCAACAGAGGTATACACTGTTGCCTGGGAGATGGTCATTGACAAGCTAAGAAGCCACTACTCGCCTGCCCCATCTAAGGTTGCCAGAAGATATGCCTTCAGGCAGAGGTTCCAAAAAGAAGGTGAGACAATTAATGGCTATATTGCTGCTTTAAGAACAGCTGCTGTCAACTGTGAGTTCACAGACCTGGATGACCTCCTGCTGGATCAGTTGATCTGCGGAGTACAAGACTTGCGACTCCAGAGACGCTTGCTGGCTAGAAAAGAGCTGAACTTCACATCTGCTCTGGAAGAGGCCACTGCTTTTGAAATGTCAGAGAAGTCTGCCTCTGAAATGCAGAGGACAAGGCCTGTGCAGTCCCAAGCCAAACCTTTTGCCATCCACCATGGGGACTCTGACCCAGATATTCTCTCTGACGAAGACTTCGAGATTAACAAACTCCAAGCAACTCGGCGTAAACAATCCAACACAAACCGTCCTGCCCATCAGCCATGTTTTAGCTGTGGGGGTCCCCACAGCAGTGCTGATTGTCACTTCAGAAATGCAACCTGCCGCCGCTGTGGCAAACCTGGACATTTAGCTAGGGTTTGCAGATCATCACTTTCCACGCCTGCGCCTCTGACCCAAGGACCATACCCCCAGAAACCCCCTCCTAGTTTCTCAACAAGACAGCCCCCGAGACTTCGGGCTAGGCCTAGTCGCAGGCCTCCTTCTGTTCAAGACTCATGCTCTATTACTACAAGAGATCTTTCTCCTGTTTCATACCAGGTTAACAATGCCTCCTTGGTTGACCACACTAGAAAGCTGTATGTCACAGTCCTCCTCGAGGGCCAACCTTGTCAGATGGAGGTGGACACTGGTTCATCAAAGACATTGATTTCCTGGGCCACCCTAACCACTTTGTTCCCAAACTTCGCCAGAAACCACCTTCAGCCTTGCCCTATCATTCTTAAAGACTACCAAGGAAACAAAATTCCCTTGGTGGGTTGTGCCTCCTTTTCTGTTTCTTATGCAGGTACTTCAGCTCGCCTTCCTCTCATCATTGTCAACGGGCGCCTGCCATCCCTACTAGGCCTCAACTGGTTCGAGGCACTCGGCCTAGCAGTCGCGGGGATCCATGGAACCACCACCTCCCCAACCAGCACCATCCCACCAGATGACCACTTGGCCTCCTTGCAGAGAGAATTTCCTGATGTGTTTGCATCTGGCCTGGGTAAATATACTGGCACTCCTATCTCCTTTAATTTGGATCCCCAGGTGGCCCCCATCCGGCTAAAACCCTGTAGAGTACCCTTAGCTTTAAGGCCTAAAGTTGACCTAGAATTAGATAAGCTGATCTCTCAGGGGGTGCTCCAGCAGGTAGATCATGCTAGGTGGGAGACTCCAATTGTGATTCCCCTGAAGCCTGATGGGTCGATATGCATATGCTGACTACAAAGCCACGATTAACCGGGCCCTTCAATCTAATCCCTACCCTGTACCAGTGGTACAACACCTTTTGCACTCCTTGGGCCAGGGGACACTTTTCGCAAAGCTGGACCTGGCCCAAGCCTACCAGCAACTTCCAGTAGATGACAATACAGCATTGGCTCAAACCATAGTCACACACCGGGGGGCTTTTAAATGTACCAGGCTCCAGTTTGGCGTAAATGTGGCTCCTGGCATCTTCCAGAGCCTCATGGAGAGGCTCCTTCATGGATTACAAGGGGTGGTGCCCTACTTCGATGATGTGCTCATCTCAGCATCCACCCCCGCAGAACTATCATCTAGAGTTAGGTCTGTCCTATTTAGATTCCGGGAGGCAGGCCTCCGCTTACATCTTGACAAGTGCAAATTTGGAGTTCCTCAGGTCGAATTCCTGGGCTTCCTCATCGACGCCCAGGGCATCCGACCAACACCCTCCAAAATTGAGGCCATTAGGTCAGCTCCCACACCATCCAGCAGGACAGAGCTGCAATCATTCTTGGGGCTCCTTAATTTCTACTCTGTTTTCCTTCCACACAAAGCCACTTTCGCTGAGCCCCTACATAGACTGTTAGACAAGAAAACCGCCTGGCGGTGGGGGTCAGCAGAGGAAAATGCTTTCCAGGCCATTAAGCATCTCTTAACTTCTAAAGCAGTCCTTATTCAATATAGTGAAAGTCTCCCCTTGCTGCTGGCCTGTGATGCCTCCCCATACGGGGTTGGGGCTGTCCTAAGCCATATCCTTCCTAATGGTGCAGAAGCCCCTTTGGCTTTCTACTCCAGGACACTATCCAATGCTGAACGTAACTACAGCCAGCTTGACCGTGAGGCTTTGGCATGCATCGCTGGCATCCGGAAATTCCATGATTACCTATATGGTCGCCATTTCCAGTTACTTACCAACCACAAGCCCCTTCTGGGACTCTTAGCTAGTGACAGGCAAAGCCCAACCATAATGTCCCCTAGGATGTCCCGATGGTTGGAATTCTTAGCTGCATACTCTTACACCCTGCACTACAGGCCAGGCAGGCAGATGGGGAATGCAGATGCACTAAGCAGGTGCCCCTTGCCCAGGCCCATTAGTGATCCAGCACCAGCCAGTACTGTTTTGCTGGTTGAAGAACTCCAACTACCAGTCACTGCTGCCCACATTGCAGCCAAGTCAGCTAAAGACCCTGTTTTAGTCCAAGTTTTAGATTGGGTTCGCAGGGGGTGGCCTTCCGTATCCCCCTCACCTACATTTCAACCATTCTTTAATAGACGCCACGAACTTACCGTCAAGGTTGCAAGGTTGTTTGTTATGGGGACACAGAGTAGTGGTTCCCCCCTGCTTGAGGACCAATGTCCTCCAATGCCTCCACGAGGCCCACCCGGGCATAGTCCGCATGAAAGTATTGGCTCGCAGCTATGCCTGGTGGCCCAAGATGGATGAACAAATAGAGGGATGGGTGAACCAATGTTTGCCTTGCCAACTGTCTAGGCCTCTACCACCTGCTGCTCCAGTTTTAGACTGGGAATCAGCTAAACTCCTTGGTCTCGCCTGCATGTAGACCTGGCTGGGCCCTTTCAGGGACGCACATTCCTAGTTGTGGTAGATTCCTACTCCAAATGGGTTGAGCTGGCTACTATGCCCTCTACCTCCTCAGAATCGATTAAACAGACCCTGGAAGCCATTTTTGCGACCCATGGTCTCCCTGACAGATTGGTCACAGATAATGGCCCCCAGTTCACATCCTCTCACTTCCAGGACTACCTAGCCCGGATGGGGGTGCGCCATGCCAAAACAGCCCCTGCTCACCCTGCAGCAAATGGCTTAGCTGAAAGAGCTGTTAGGTCAGCTAAGGAGGCCCTCAGCCATCTGGGCACTACTAACTGGCAGGCTAGTCTAAATACTTATCTATTCGCCAGCATACCACTCCATGCCAGGCTACAGGGCAAAGCCCAGCAGAGCTCCTAATGGGAAGATGTTTAAGAACCCTGTTAGATCGACTCCACCCAGGCTATGTGGAGCTACAACAACCCTGCAGGCTGGCCATAGCTAGACAATTAACACCTGGGGACCCCGTTTTTGCCCTAAACCTAGGTGCTGGACCTAAGTGGGTCCCTGGGCACATCTCCCAGCTAATAGGCCCCTGTTCCTATAGGGTCCTATTAGAGGATGGCCGGTCCTGGCGGCGGCACATAAACCAGCTGTGCCGCCATTTTCCTGCTGCTTCCCAGCCCGTTGCTTCTCAGTTGCCACCAGAGCCTCCCTGCCTTCCCTCCATGCTTTCGACTCCGGCACCGTTGCCACCAACCTCGCCAGTTCACAGGCCGCCTCCAGCGCCGGGGTCTTCCTTGACGATGACACCGGCCACCGCTCCTGCAGGAGTTAGCTGCAGCCCGCCTCGGCCTGTTCCTCCGATGCCTACCGAGCACAGACTGCGAAGATCCAAATGCGCTCGACGACGGCCCACCTACCTCGAGGACTACGCATGCGCTATCCAAGGAGTGTCAAGTCTTTGAGTTATGACCGGCAAAGTCCTCAACTTACGTCCTATCTATCAACTATCCTATCAACTTAAGTCCTTAACTAGAACCTGATTGGTTGAAGCCTGGGCCAGCAGGAGCGCGGGAGAAACAAACAGCTCCCATTGGACACTTACTTTGACAGCCCCCTATAAATAGGAGCTGTCATTCCCTCAGTGAGAGTTCGTTCTATTCAGTTGTTTGGTGCTGAATAAACAGTTCCTTAACGAAAAAAGCCTCTGTCTTTTTTTCTTCTAAGCCGAAGCTGCCGGCTATCTAACACCTGGCAATATTAACAAAACTACCCTTTATAAAATTTTGAGTCATGCAAGGTGGAAATTCTCATGATTGGTCTAGCATGTAGACAATCATCATTGTACTATAAAAAATGGTCACCACCATGAATGTGAGGAGCAAGTTACGAAAGCCTTTTGTCTCCCACTTACTGACCACATTCTCATAATGGTAGAAATAATGGAAAAATAACATACTAAAGTAAAGATGTAAAGTAAAGTAAAGACAGGAGTAAAGTAAAGTAAAGACAGGAGACAAGATACACATGACAGATTGCAAAATAGTAACAAGTTCAATCAAGTGAGAATCATTTTTTTCTCCAAAATGGCGCTGATGATGGCTGCCTCGGTGAAATGCTCTCATTTCATGCTAGCCTTGGATTTAATTTACAAAAGAAATAATTAATTTCATGGGGCAACTGAACTTTAATTGAAGCATTAGATATATAATTATGTTCATAACAAGTAAACCATTAATCCATGATCCAGCTATAAGATGGAGGAAAGCTTTATAATCCATTAGTGCTCTGTAATGCAGTGGTTTACAGATTGCTACATACCTGTCATAAGACATTGCTGCTAGATGATAACATTCCATAACTGTCAAAACACCAAAAATATGTATCATACAACCACATTCAAAAATTGTTCCCCCTCCACCACACAAGGTATTAGTCAGCATTATTGGGAGGATGTTAGAACTGTAGCAGGTCTCCAGGAATTTATTTATTTATATTTATTTATTTATTTATTTATTATTTGTCAACAAGTGCAAGGAAACAGGACACATGAAAAAATGGCACAAATAAATGGATATAAAGAAGCAAAACATATCCATAAACACATAAAATGAGTACATACAAATGGGTACAGTAGAACAGGGATGGTAGGCACACTGGTGCACTTATGCACGCCCCCTTAAGAAACGTGTAAGGTCCACGGTAGACAGTTTAATGTAAAAGGTATGAGGGTTAGAGAAACTTACAACAGGATCAGGTAAAGTGTTCCAGACATTTGCTACTCTATTGCAGAAGTTGTATTTTCTGCAATCAAGATTAGAGCGGATTACATTTAGTTTGTATCTATTGATAGCCCTAGTGTTATTGCGGTTGAAATTAAAGTAGTTGTTAACAGGTAGGACGTTAAGGTAGATGATCTTGTGTACTAAGTTTAGGTTGGAATATAGACGGCGTAGTTCAAGGTTATCCAGGCCTAAAATTTCAAGTCTACTGGAATAAGGAATTTTATTGTGAGCAGAGGAGTTGAGTACTCTTCTTGTAAAATACCTCTGGACCCTCTCTAATGTATTAATGTCCATAATACAGTGTGGGTTCTAGGTAGGTGAGCAGTATTCAAGGATAGGTCTGGCAAAGGTTTTGTATGCCCTAGTTAGAAGTATAACATTACCACAGAAAAAACTTCGTAAAATAAGGTTGACAACTGTTAATGCCCTTTTAGCAACGTTGTTATAGTGAGCTCTGGGGCTTAGATCTTTTGAAATGAGTATACCAAGGTCTTTGACAGAGTGTGGGTCATCTTTTAGATTGTGTCCGTCCAGCTTGTATTTGAATTTTCTGATTTTTATTGCCAATGTGCTAGACAGAGCATTTGTTAGCAGAAATTTGGGGTTGCCAATTGTTTTATCATTCAGATACATAATCTAGGTCGTTTTGTAGGGTAGTAGAATTGTCTGTGCTTTTAAATAATTTTACATCGTCGGCAAAGAGAACGCAGCTGCTTACAATATGATCACAAAGGTCATTTATATAAAGCAGAAAGAGTGTTGGTCCTAGAATGCTGCCTTGGGGAACATCACTATTAACTGGTGCTGGGTTTGATATAGCGTTTCCAATTTTAACTATTTGTTGCCTGTTTGATAGGAATGCAGCTATCCACTTGTGCAAGGATCCAGAAATGCTGTAAGAACTTAATTTTAACAGAAGTTTGTCATGTACCCCAGAATCAAATGCTTTGCAGAAGTCTATGTAGATTGCATCTATTGCTTTACCCTGGTCAAGTTGAGAGGTCCAAATGTTTTTCCAATGTATGAGTTGCAGATTACATGACAAATTTTTCCTGAAACCAAGTTGCTTATTAGAGAATAGGTTATTTGTCACTAAGTGGAGGGTGATGGATTGGTTTATGATGGCTTCCATGGCTTTACAGGTGATGCAGCAAAGGGAGATTGATCTATAATTCTCAACAAAACCGGGGTCACCTTTTTGAAGATAGGTGTGACTGTTGCTAATAACCATAGGACAGGCAAGGAGCTCATTTTAAAAGCTACTTCATATATGGTGTTTAGAGGTTCAGCTATAGCAGAGGAGAGCTTTTTTAGAAAGTAGGCACATATTCCATCAGAACCAATAGAGATGGCTTTAGTTTGTGTAGTGCCCTTTTGATGGTATCTTCAGTAAAATCAATGTGGATTAGATCATTGCAATTGGTTGAGATATGACTAGGAAATGAGGGGGAGATGCCATTGCGGTTGACAAAGACTGAACTGAAAAAAGTGTTGAAGAGATTAGCCTTAATGGCATCATCGTTACAATCTTCACCATTTTGCCCTTTTAGAGATGGGATGGTTTTTGAGTCTTTAAGTTTGGCGTTTACAAAATTATAGAAGGCACGATTGGATTTTGTGTGTAACAGCTCTTCTTCCTGTTTGCGGTGGTAATAGGTACATTCTATTTTTATTTGGCGGCATAAGGTTTTGTATCAGTTTTTGAAGTTAGTTATATAGCCAGTTTTATTTTTCTGCCAAAGGGATTTTGGGGGGGATTGGAGTTTCCTTATTGATAAGGGTAATTTGTTATTTTTGGCTTTGGGAGTTACTAAAAGTACATACAGATTAATGAATCTTTGAACTTCAAGTAGAAAAGTGTTATAATAGTCTTCTGCAGAGTAGCAGTCATTGAATAGGATTTGCCAATCTAGAGATGAGAGGTCAGCAGCTATGAGATCATAGTTTGCTTTTTTGAAGTTGCATTTAGGAGTCCTATTATGAGATTCTTTGTATGGATGTAAATTTAGACAAAAGTCAAACATGCTGTGGTCACTGTTGGAAAAAGGTTCTTTGATATGAAAGTTATAAATTGTGTTTAAACTGTTGCAGAAGATTAGATCGAGACAGTTGTTGAATCTAGTGTTGGTATTGGTACCAATTGATCGAGCCCTAATGTACTGACGGCATTATACAGGGTTGTATGTATTGTTTTAGTTTAGCACTCATTTAGGGTCCAATTAATAAGAGGTAAATTGAGGTCACCAAGAAACATAACAGACATATGTATGTATGTATGTATGTATGTATGTATGTATGTATGTATGTATGTAATTCTATACTTAGAATTAGCCATTTAGAGCTATGGTAGCACAGTGGTTAGAATGCAGTACTGCAGGCTACTTCTTCTGATTGCCGATTACTAGCAGTTTGACAGTTCAAATCTCACCATGCTCAGCCTTCCATCCTTCTGAGGTCAGTAAAATGGGGACCCAGATTGTTGGGGGCAATATGCTGACTCTGTAAACTGCTTAGAGAGGGCTGTAAAGCACTGTGAAGCAGTATATAAGTCTAAGTACAATTTCTATTGCTATTAAACCTTCATTCAATATGAAGTAAAAGCTAATTTTCTTAAGGAATATATGAAGATAGAACAACCTCAATTCTATTTAAATTATATCAATTTGGTCTCTCCCCATTTGCTCTACTGGTCAAAAGAGCTCACAGGTGCAAATAAATGGTCCATCTTCTCTTTTTACTGTCTTGGTTATTCCTTACACCAGTGGTGGGTTCCTACCGGTGCGGTCCAGTGCATAGCTCCGGTAGGGAGCAGCCGATTGCTCAATTTGCATGCGACCGCTCCAGTGCCATCTTCGCTGGTCTGTCACGCATGTCACCATCTTTTTTGAAGAATTTTTGGGCTTTTTTGCTTCTACGCATGCGTGGAAGCAAAATCTCACCAAAATGTTGCGAGGGTACGCGTGCGCGTGTGAGATTTTGGCAAGATTTTGCTTCCGCGCATGCACAGAAGCAAAATCTCACCGAAATCGCGCATGTGTGCATGTACCCTCACAACATTTTGGCAAGATTTTGCTTCCGCACTTGCGCAGAAGCAAAATTGCATGGGGGTGCGCGTGCACATGAAACGTGGAGATGCACATGCAGCGCACCGGTATCGGTAAGTTAGCAACCCGCCCCTGCCTTACACCAATCTACTTTTGAAGTAACTGCAACCAATTTCAAGCCCCTGCAAGGGGGGGGGTTACTTTAGCATATCAGACAGTTCTAATCCCCAAACAGCTGGAAACATCAGTATGTGGAACAGCATTGATAATTTGACAAAATGTGGAGGGCAGAATGATTGGGTAATGGCTAAAACAAAAATTTGAATATTTGCTTCTTTCACCTTTTTTTAGGTGGACTGGAAACAGAATGTCAATATCTGTCAATTAAAACAGTGATGTTGTTATTAAATATTTTATCATTATTTCTAATACTTTATATCTAATATTTCATATCAGTTATTATTTATATTAGTAGCTATTGCAGGGTAACACATAGAATCATAAAAATAGCTATATAATTTATTTATCAAATGTATATGCTTGCCTATCTCATCAGTTGTGACTCTGGGTGAAATACATTTCGTAAGTGTACTTATTATTTATTAAATAAACTTAAAAAATGAATATGTAAACACAAAATACAAAAAAATGAAATCAGAAGACACAAGAGTTGACGAATCAGACCAAAAAGCATATTTCCAAGTGAACAACCTTTAATATTTATAAATGAAAAATTGTCAGCTATGGAAGGTTTTTATAAAGGATAGCCTCTTCTGCTCATTATCAGTGACTTCAATAAAAACAGCTTTAGGATTGGCGTGAAATTTCCTAGTGCTCCTTCAAAACTCTTCCCTGTAAACATCAGATGTTTACATGGTGAAGGTCAGAACTCAGCACTGTTAAAGTCACCAGCAAAACTACTTCTGGCTCCCTTCTCCCATTCAAGACACCATGTGCTTTGAAACAGCCATGAACATATTTGCTAAGAATCAAGTAGAGCGGCCTTACTGTAAAATTCTTTCTCCCCCCCCTTCTAAATGTTTATTTTATTTATTTATTTTGTCAAACATGTACAAGATAACAGGTATCGTATAAACAGATTTCAAGCTGCCCCTTTAAAAATAATGAATACATGCCATCAGAATTTTGACTTCTCATAGTAAAATGAACACTAATAAAATTCACTTGCGTATGCCATTCACCGGGCTTTGGCTGCCTCAGGTGAGGAGGACATAATCATAACAGAATTATTTGATGTCCTTAATACAGTTTTAAAGAAATCACCAATGGGATTATGTCCTCAAGAATCCCAAATCTTCATTTCATTGGGGAATAAGATAACAAGAAAAAAATGTTCATACTAGATTACGGTGGTGGCATCCTTCCAACTGTACACAATTTAGCAGCTGCTTTTCTAAGGGCCTCTTTCACTTCCCTGTTTCGTAGGCTGTATATCAGAGGATTGAACAAAGGGGTCAGGATTGTGTAAAACAGAGATAACACTTTGTTAATGTTTCGCAGGCCATCTGTTTTAGGCAAAATGTAGACAATCATTAAGGTGCTATAGAAAATGGACACCACTATGAGATGTGAGGAGCAGGTTGAGAAAGCCTTTTTCCTCCCACTCACAGATGACATTCTCAATATAGTGGAAATAATTAAGGTATAAGATGCCAAAGTCAAGAAGAAAGGAAGCAAGACATACACAGCAGTTATGAAAAAAGTTATTACTTCAATAAAGTGAGTGTCACTGCATGCCAGCTTTAATATTGGATTCAGTTCACAAAAGAAATGATTGATTTCACTGGGGCCACAGAACTTCAATTGACTTACCAGATATAAAACTATGCTCTTAACAAATAAACCATTGATCCAAGATGCAATTATAAACTGGAGACAAATTCTGCCATTCATAAGTGTTGTGTAATGCAGCGGCTTACAAATTGCTACACACCTATCATATGACATTGCCCCTAGTAGACAACATTCAGCAACTCCTAAAATACCAAAAAAGTAATATTGCATCATGCAACCAGTTACAGAAATGGATCTCTTCCTACCATAAACGAGATTAGCCAGCATCATTGGAAGGATGTCAGAACTGTAGCAGATTTCCAGGCAAGAGAGATTACTCAGGAAGAAGTACATGGGGGTGTGAAAATGGGAATCATTAATAATAAGCAAAACGATCAGGATATTCCCCACCATGGTAACAACGTAGATAACTAAGAGAAGATAGAAGAGAGGAGACTGCAGATTTCCAAGTTCAACAAATCCCAGCAGATAGAAAGCTGCAATATTTGTTTGGTTCTTTTGTTCTGTTTCTGCCATGCCTGCAGATATGATACAAAAATTATTTGAGCTGCTCAGAAATTATTTATGCAGTTCTTATAAGCCACAATCACAGCTATGAAGCAGTTTTCCTTTTAACAATTCGGTAGTTACAAGGCACAGCAGGACAACATATGAGGATCTGGGGGAAAAAAGTCATTTGAGAACAAACAGGTGAGCATAATGACGTTAGGGAAATTAAGTGAGATATTGCGCTAGAAAACAGAAGCTTTTGGGGTTTTCATTTTTATTTGGGGAAAATTTCACTGAATGCAGTGAAGGTTAAGTCAAGTGTTCAATGAAATAACTTTCATCTGAAGATGAACAAAAGTCTTTGACAATTAATTCTTTTTTTTCTACAGTAACTAAACCTAGTGAGAATCAGAGGAAATTAGTTCATTTGTTTTTACTGATTTTTCACTGGAGGAGATATTCTAGCAAATAAGAGAGCAGAATTTTGTAAAATGTATCAGAATATAACAGTATGAAAATAACTCTCTTTCCCACCAGTTGTTAACTTCCACAATTTGCTATGTGTTCATTCCAATCATACTCTGCAAATAAACATTCCATTGTAGATTATTTAATATAATGACTGTTCTACTTGTGTTTTCATTTTTGTTTGTTCACATAGGACTTTATTCCTACATGTATGGTAAGGTACTTCTTCCTATTTAAAATATTAACTGATGTAATATTTCATCTCCTACTTTTTCCTATTGCTAAGTAGATTGACTTAAATGTTAGGAATTAAATTCTGTCTCTAATCATATATTATGCATGCATTGTGACTTAGATAGATAGATAGATAGATAGATAGATAGATAGATAGATAGATAGATAGATAGATAGATAGATAGATAGATAGATAGATAGATAGATAGATAGATAGATAAAATACCGTGTTTCCCTGAAAATAAAACCCTGTCTTATATTTTTTTGAACCCTGAAATTAGCGCTTGGCCTTATTGCCATGCACTCAAAAGCCCGATTGGGCTTATTATCAGGGGATGTCTTATTTTGGGGGAAACAGAGTACATACATACATACATACATACATACATACATACATACATACATACATACATACATACATACATCAAATTTAACTGATGCCAGACCTACCCGAATGCAGCACCTGAATGCAAGGTGACATTAGTGGTGGGAAAAACTCTGGATACAGCAGAATACCATCAAGTCTTATGAGTATGGAGCTAGTTCACCCCCTGTGGTGCACTCTGGATAGCTCACGAGTGTGAACAGAATGGACTGGCAATCGTCAGCAGCCAAATAACTACTTTGTAATAGTACTGTATTTTCTAGCTAATGTTACATCAGCATATGCTAAATAATCTCTCTCTCTCATTCTACATAAAATTCAACAATTAAAACTTTCAGGCTTCATTATTGGGATATGCAATACTCAATAGTTCAACAACTGGGCAAACCTATAAGCAGATGTCTCCTACCCTTTCTTATTTTACATACCAACTTCTACAGTTGTCAGCAGTAGCCTCCATTACATAAGCACTGCTTCTAAAATGCATGAAGACCCTTTGTGTGGAGTGGGGTGGGGTGGTGGTGGGTTGCTGCAGGGTTGGATGGGGAGAATAGCTACATTTGCCCTAAGTCTTCCAGAGGGAAGTTCAAAGCGAATGCATTTGAGAAAAATAAGATGCTACTCTTTAAAAGAATATCCAGACGAAAATGTTACCAGAACTTTATAACACTATAACTCTTTGTTAATAGTTTTTCAAGAACTTCATCTCTCATAGCTGGGGCTGTAGTTCTAAGAATTTGTAGCCAAAGAAATAATTTATGAACCATTGTTATATGTTAATATCTCAACTATTGTCTCACTGTCTCTTCTATGTTTCAGTGACAGCTTTCTTTTATCAAAACAGAATAGTCAATGCTAGTTCAAATATTTTGTAAAATGATAATAAAAATATAACTTAAAAAAATAAAAATGAGCCTTGGAAAGACTCAAAGGAATCTTAAATAAAGTTTCTTTTATGGTAACAGTGGAATTAAATGGACTGGCTCACTCTGAGAGAAAGTCTGCTTGGCCAAAGTTACAAACAGGAAGATGCAATGCTGCAGCATAGTGTTTCCTGTCATGTTGAAGAAGAAAACTGAAGAAAAGCTGTGGCATGAAAAGTTGTTGTCTGGAAATGTACCACACTTTTCTATGGTTCTGCAAATAGATGTGGAAAAAAATTAATTACCTTTGTAGGAGTCTGCTATTCAGTAAGAAGATATAAGAAAATAAGCTTTCGTACCATAGTGCCAGGTTGTCTATGGAATCTTACCTTTATATTTAAGTTTGGCTCAGAACTGATATAAATAAAAGGAGCAATTGAAGGAAACCCAGTTAAACACTGCTTTCAAAAAAGACATCATCCTAGCTTTACATTAGTCTTATATCAAAGGCCACAGTCCCTGCTGTGCAAATTAACTCGGTTTATCCTAGAGGGGAAAAACAGGTCTCCAGATGGTGATGAATGAGGGAATCCAAAAACTTTCAAACACAGCTCCTTTGAAAACACTAGTGCTACAGATGAAGAGTAGGTAAAATTCCAAAAATGCTCCTTAAGAATAGGAGAAACCATTGATCCAAGATGCAATTATAAACTGGAGACAAATTCTGCCATTCATAAGTGTTGTGTAATGCAGCGGCTTACAAATTGCTACATATCTACCTATCATATGACATTGCCACTAGGAGACAACATTCAGCAACTGCCATAATGGCAAAAAAGTAATATTGCATCATGCAGCCAGTTACAGAAATGGATTTCCTTCCACCATATATGTGATTAGACAACATCATTGGAAGGATGCTTGAACTGTAGCAGATCTCCAGGAAAGACAGATTGCCCAGGAAGAAATACATGGGGGCATGAAGATTGGGATGAGTAACAACCAGCAAAATGATGAGGATGTTTCCAACCATAGTAACAATATAGATAACCAAAAAAAAAAAGATAGAAGAGAGGAAATTGCAACTCTCCAAGCCCTACAAATCCCAGCAAATTGAATTCCGTAATTTCTGTTTGGTTATCTTATTCTGTTTCTGCCATTCCTGCAAATACTGTATGATATCTAATTTATTTGAGCGGCTCAGAAATTATGTACCAGTATTAAGTTTTTATATTTTTAGGACATAAGTAATTACCACAGTTATAAAACATAAAGATGCAGTACACTAAAGTGAATGGTCATCATCATTGGGTGTTGTACCTTATGATTCTTGATGAATGTATCTTGTCTTTTTATGTACACTGAGAGCATTTGGCCAATAAAGAATTCTATTCTATTCTATATTCTATGTTAAAATATTTTTGTTAACGATTTGATAGTTACAAACTACAGCAACAGAACATATGAAGCCTGAGAAAAAGTCTGAGACAAAAGGTGAACATAATGAAATAGAAGAAATTTTTGAATATTGTGGCTAAAAAAATAACAGTTTATTGGCTTCTTATATTTGTTTATTTTGGTTAAACCACGTGTTTGGTTAAATAACCATCATTCGAAAATGAACAAAAAACTTTGGCAATCCATTCATTTCTTTCTATACTAACTAAAATTAGGAAGTGAGATCGAGAGGAAATTAACTGATTTTTTAACTGATTTGTTTGTCTTTTTCAGATCAGGCAAGATTGGCAAGGTTTTACTTACCTCAGCTAAGGAATATTTACTTTTCTAAAGAAAGGTTCTCTTCCCATTTCTGAAATGTGATACATACTTATTTGAATCCTGACTTAAGTTTCCACAAATATGTTTAGAGATTAATTGAGACTGTACTCATTTGCAATAGAAATGTAGAATTAAAACTTGCTGGGCCGGTTTCACAGTTTATCTTATACGTTATGTCACAAGGTGAAAACCTGAGAATCAGTTTGGCTTATTTCACATTAGATAGCATAAATCAAAGACAACAATTCAGTCTGTAGTCACTTAACACAGATAGTTGTCATCTACATTTCCCACAGTTCATTTTAGGAAACATTTGAGAACTGCTGGTTGGGAATTTTGGGAGTTATTGGAGCCCAAGAGGGAGCACTGTTTTTATGAATATGTCAGCCTTGAGAAAGAAACTGAAAACTAACTAGACAAATTTGTTCCTTGCTGTGATATTTATTTATTTATTTATTTATTTGGCATCCTTATATGCCGCCCAACTCCCGAAGGACTCAGGGCGGCGTACAACAGAGGAAGATACAGAAATACCAATTCATAAATATTATTAAAAACAATATAAAAGTTAAAAAAATCAATATTAAAATAACCCAACAGGCATACAACAACCATACATATCTGGGGGTGAGCTCGAGTGGATTAGGCTCTACCCCCAGCCTGCAAGAAGAGCCATGTCTTAATGGCTTTCCGGAAGGCCAGCAGAGTGGGGATAGTTCAGGTCTCTGGGGGAAGTTGGTTCCAGAGCACGGGGCCGGCCACAGAGAAGGCTCTCCCCCTGGGGCCCGCCAGCCGACATTGTTTGGCCGATGGGACCTGGAGGAGGCCGACTCTGTGGGCCCTAACCGGTCGAAGGGAAGTGTGAGGCAGAATACGGTCCCGGAGATAACCTGGTCCTAAGCCATGAAGGGCTTTAAAGATGGTGATCAACACCTTGAATTGGACCCGGAGACCGATGGGCAACCAATGCAGCTGGCGGAGTATAGGTGTCACGTGGGTGTACCTAGGCACACCCACCACAGCACGCGCAGCCGCATTTTGCACCAACTGAAGTCTCCAGATACTCTTCAAGGGTAGCCCCATGTAGAGCGCGTTGCAGTAGTCCAAGCGGGAGGTGACAAGGGCATGAGTGACCGTGAGTAGAGCCTCCTTCTCCAAGTATGGCCACAACTGGTGCACCAGGCGAACCTGTGCAAAGGCCCCCCTAGCCACAGCAGAAAGATGATGCTCCAATTTTAGCTGTGGGTCTAGGAGGACCCCCAAGTTGTGGACCTGATCTGAGGGGGTCAATTTCACTCCCTCGAAAACTAAGGAGGGACAGTTGTCATGGTCCTTAGGGGGCAATACCCACAGCCACTCAGTCTTGTCGGGATTGAGTCTGAGTCTGTTCCTCCCCATCCAGATCCTAATGTTGTCCAGGCACCGGCACATTACAGCAACTGCCTCACTGAAGTCACCCGGGTGGTGATGTACAGCTGGGTGTCGTCAGCGTACTGATGGAAACGCACCCCATGACTGCGGATGATCTCCCCCAGTGGCTTCATGTAAATGTTAAACAGGATGGGCGAGAGAACCGACCCCTGAGGCACCCCACATACTAGGGGCCTAGGGGATGATCTCTGCCCTCCTGCCAACACCGACTGCATCCTATCGGCGAGATAGGAGGAGAACCACCGCAAAATGGTGCCTCCCACTCCCAACTCGCCGATACGATGCAGAAGGATACCATGGTCGATGGTATCGAAGGCCGCTGAGAGGTCAAGTAGCACCAGGACGGAGGAGTTTCCCCCGTCTCGGGCCCGCCAGAGATCATCCATCAGCGCGACCAAGGCAGTTTCAGTACTGTAGCCACGCCTGAAACCCGAATGATAAGGATCTAGATGGTCTGTTTCATCCAGAAGTCACAGGAGCTGAGTAACCACCACCTTCTCCACAACTTTCCCTAAGAAAGGTAAGTTGGAGACGGGACGATAGCTCTTCAAATCAGCTGGATCCAGGGAAGGCTTCTTCAGGAGGGGTCTCACCACCGCAGCTTTTAACGACTGCGGTACGGATCCCTCCCTCAAAGAAGCGGTGACCACCGCCTGGATCCAGCCGCGTGTCACCGCCCTGCTGGCCGAAACCAACCAGGAGTGGCACGGGTCCAATAAACAGGTGGAGGTTCCCATCGCCTCTACAGCTCTGTCCACATCCTCGGGAGAAACAGGCCCAAACTCTTCCCATAACGGTGGACTAAGACTAGCCCCTGTCAACTCTGTGGACTCTGCCCAGCCGGAGTCCAGGTTCGACCGAATCTGAGTGACTTTATCTGACAGAAACTCTGCGAATTCCTCAGCTCTGCCTTGTAAGTGTTCCTCGCTCCCCCCTTTGGCAAGGAGGGAGCGAGTCACCCTAAACAAGGCAGCTGGGCGAGAATCTGCGGACGCAATAAGAGCGGAAAAATGAGATTGTTTTGCCGCCCTTATCGCCACTAAATAAGATCTGATGTAAATTCTTAATAGTGTTCGATCAGAATCGGTTTTGCTGGCCCTCCAGCGGCGCTCCAGACGTCTCTTCTGGCGTTTCATCTCCCGGAGCTCCTCGGTAAACCAGGGAGCTTTCCGGGATCCACTGCCATGGAGAGGTCGCTTAGGCGCAATTCGAT
The DNA here is from genome assembly GCA_023053685.1 of Diadophis punctatus similis. Taxonomy (NCBI): domain Eukaryota; kingdom Metazoa; phylum Chordata; class Lepidosauria; order Squamata; family Dipsadidae; genus Diadophis; species Diadophis punctatus. The sequence goes on from JALIGW010000009.1 coordinate 5,139,641, forward strand.
CTAAAGCCCCTGATGCTGCAATGTTCCAGGCAGCCACCAGGGAGTCAGCCGAATTGTGTACCAGGGTTTCAGGTATTTCCCCAAGTTCCCTCTGGAATCCTTCCGGTTCCATTAGGCGCCTGGGGCGGAACCACCTAGTTGGTCCCGCCTCCCTGCGGGGGAGGAATGGGGCTGCGGAATCCAACCTCAGTAGGAAATGATCTGACCATGACAGTGGGGTGATGACTATATCCCTTATCTTCAGATCATCTCTCCACTGCCCCGAAAGAAACATTAGGTCGAGCGTGTGACCGCCCTCATGAGTTGGACCCTGGATTACTTGGGTCAGGTCCATGGTTGTCATGGAATCCATGAACTCCTGGGCTACTCCAGAGGTTTCGCCAGCGGAAGACAAGTTGAAGTCCCCCAGGACCATAAGCCTGGGGAACTCAACCGCCAAGCCGGCTACTGCCTCGAGCAACTCAGGCAGGGCCTTACTTACGCAGCTGGGAGGCAGGTACATTAAGAAAAGGCCCACCTGCACCCCTAAGTCCAATTTCAGAAGAAGCATCTCACACTCAACAATCTCCGGGGCAGGGATCCTACGAGGATGCAGATCTCTGCATGCTATTATTGCCACTCCTCCCCCCTTCTCTGGGGTCGGGAATGATGCTGCACCGAGAAACTGGCTGGGCATATCTCGGAGAGAGCTACTCCCCCCTCCTGTCCCAGCCAGGTCTCGGTAACACACACCAGGTCTGCCCCCTCCTCCGTGATTAAATCACGTATCAAGGGAGCTTTGTTGGTGATTGACCTGGCATTGAGCAGCAGCATCCTGAGCCCAGGGCCCTTAAGACCCTGGTTGCCAGGTACCCGGGTTGAGCAAGATGGAACCGGATCAGAGGGGCCGGAACAAGGGATCGCTTGTAAACAGCGAGGTCTTATTCCCCGAGAGCGGCCCTCCCCTCTACTCCCACCATATCTGCCTCTTCCCATTATGACCGAGATGTTCCGGCTCTCGCCCCCACCAGAGACCCCCTCCCCATCCCCGCTGGCCCCCCTCCCTTCCTGCAGGTCATCCATACCATTCTCACTAGACACTGGACACATATACATCCCTATCACTCATCCACTTATATAATCACACAATCATACACATTCATAACCCACCCATTAATAACAATCAATAACAATATTGTAGTGCTGACTCCTACTTCTAGTCTGATAAACTCTGGTAGTGCACTTTAAGTAGCAGGTAGCTATCCTATCAGCATTTAGTTGAAATTGACTGATATCAGAACTTGACTGATATCAGAACATGTTTGGATGGGGGACCATTTGGAGGAAGGACTGGAAGACCTCCAAGGTCCCTTCCAACTCTATTATTCTGTATTCTGTAGGTTACTGCATAGATGGGAGAATTAAAATAAAAATTCCAGAAGAAGTAAATAACAAACCAGCTCCATTACACTGCTAAGTATAGACACAATAATCACCTTATTGAGATGGGTGGTGTATAAATTTTATTTTAAAAAAAAACAAATAAAATAATCATGACTCGAACCATTGAAAAGTCTTTATTTTAGGCATGTTCTAAACATCAGAAGGCATGTTCTAAACATCATTTGGGGAACACATTTCCTTTGGATCAAGCATTCCCCAAATGAGCCATCTTTTTTCTCTCTCCTTGATTGGTTGCTCCAGTAGAAAGAAGTGTAAAATAGCACTATGTGAACTGCATTGGTCCATCAAGCATTTGAATCCAACAAGGTCTGCAGGCTAAATGACAAATATCCAGTGCCAGCATCACCCCAATGCCTTTTCAGCTTTCTTGAAACATTCAAAATGTATAATCCCATCCTCTTCCTAACACACAAAGTCTTTTCTATTCTGTGTAAATTTATCTGTGGAAGGAATGAGAGATTGAATAATCCCTTTCTGCCTATCTCATTCTTGTCTTTTACTTAACACAAACTATGTTCTAAGAATAGTGGGGCACCATCACAATAAGAAGCAAGCATCTGAGGGAAAGGGGGAGTTTTCTGGCATTGATATTGGTGCCTCTATCCTCTCCTACACAATGGCTATAATAACAATTATATGGTTCCTTCTGTGGAGTAGGGAGATACTATATCTTCCAGAAATGCACTCATTTCAAGGTGCATATCAGTCATTTGAAATACATAACATAAGTATTTTTTTATAAAGAACTGTTTAATTTTAAAATAGAAGAACACAGCTGATACCTTATAATGCTGCTTTGGCTTTCTTGAGTGAGGAAGACAAAATCATGGCAGAATTCTTTAGTATCTCTAATCTCTAACACAATAATCTGGAGAAATTAAAAAATGTGACGGTGTCCTCAAAGAATCCCAAGTCCTAATTTTATTGAGAAATAACACAATATAAGCAAATAGAGATAGAGATGAAAGACATAGAGATTATGGAGATGATAGATAGATAGATAGATAGATAGATAGATAGATAGATAGATAGATAGATAGATAGATAGATAGATAGATAGATAGATAGATAGATAGATAGATAGATAGGTAGGTAGGTAGGTAGGTAGGTAGGTAGGTAGGTAGGTAGGTAGGTAGGTAGGTAGATAGGTAGATAGGTAGATAGGTAGATAGGTAGATAGGTAGATAGGTAGATAGGTAGATAGGTAGATAGGTAGATAGGTAGATAGGTAGATAGGTAGGCAGGTAGGCAGGTAGGCAGGTAGGCAGGTAGGCAGGCAGGAAGGCAGGAAGGCAGGAAGGCAGGAAGGCAGGAAGGCAGGAAGATGATATAGATATACATAATATATAGATTTAGATGATATAGATATAGGTGTGTTTGTGTGTGTGTGTGTGTTTGTGTGTGTGTGTGTGTGTGTAGGTGTGTGTTCATACTAGATTACATTGTTACATTCTTTCAATGACATACAATTTAGCAACTGTTTTTCTAAGGGCCTCTATTACCTCCCTATTTCGTAAACTGTATATCAGGGGATTAAACAAAGGGGGCAGAATTGTATAAAAAAGAGATACAATTTTGTTGATTCTTTTCAGGCTATCTGTTTTGGGCAAAATATAGACAATCATTAATGTGCTATAGAAAATAGATACCACCACGAGATGTGAGGAGCAGGTTGAGAAAGCCTTCTTCCTTCCACTGACAGACGACGTTCTCATGACAGTAGAAATAATAAAAATATAAGATGCCAAAGTCAAGAAGAAAGGAAGCAAGATACACAGAATAGATAACAAAGTAGTTGCAAATTCAATCAAGTGAGTTTCACTGCATGCTAACTTTAATATTGGATTCAATTCACAAAAGAAGTGATTTATTTCACTGGGCCCACAGAACTTTAACTTTAACAAGTGCATTAGATACAAAACTATGCTCATAACAAATAAACCATGGATCCATGATCCAATTATAAACTGGAGGCAAATTTTGTCATTCATTAATGTTGTGTAATAGAGTGGCTTACAGATTGCTACATATCTATCATATGACATTGCCGTTAGGAGGCAACATTCAGCAATTGCCAAGACACCAAAGAAATAATATTGTATTATGCAGCCAGTTACAGAAATTAATTTTCTCCCACCATGAACGAGACTAGTCAACATCATTGGAAGGATATTAGAACTGTAGCACATTTCCAGGAAAGAGAAACTACCCAAGAAGAAATACATGGGGGTGTGAAGATGGGAATCAGTAACAACTAGCAAAATGATCAGGATATTCCCAACCATGGTAGCAAGGTAGATAAGTAAGAAGAGGCAGAAGACAGGAACTTGCAGATCCCCAAGTCCTACAAATCCCATCAAATATAATTCTGTGATTTCAGTTTGGTTCTCTGGTTCTGCCACTGCCATGCCTACAAAAATGATACAAATATGTATGATAAATATGATGCAAAATGTATTTATTTTTTGTATTTTTCCTTATTGTTTTGTAAAATAACTTAAATATTCGGAATTATTTTCTCATATATACTGTGCACGCACTGTGACTTTCTTTCTTAATTCTCTTTCTGCGTATATAACATCCAGCAAGTAAAATTTTCAGGGTTCATTCTTGTGATGTGTAGCATACAATAGTTCACCAACTGAGCAAAACTATAAGCATATGTCACTATTCCTTTCCCCTTTTTATATACAAATTTCTAAATTCACTATCAATAAGTTCCATTATATAAATACTTCTTTTAAGAAGCATGAGGCTGACTCCTTTGGGAATGGGGTGGGCACAATTGTAGGTATATAAATAGTTCCAGAGTTTACACTGGAGGGAACAATTTCTATATTTTCACCTTTTCTCACCTATTTGCCAAGTATTTCATACCTCAAGGCCAGTATTCTTCTATCAAAATAGAATGCTCAATGCTGTTCCATTAATTTTGTAAAATGATAATAAAAATGCATCTTTAAAAAATTGAAAATCTAACCTCAAGTAGACTCAAAAGATTCCTAAATAAAGTTTCATTTCATGTTACAAACAGAATTAAATTGAATGATTGGATCACTCTGAGAGAAGTTATGGCTGGCTAAAATCAGAAATAGAAAGACTTGGGGTTGCAGCATAATATCCCTATCATGTTGAAGAAGGAACCTGAAGAAAAATAGGCATGTGAAAAATTGTTGTCTGAAAATATACTACACTTTTCTTCTGGTTGTCTAAATGGGTATGGAAAAATTTGAATTACCTTTATGGGAAGTCTGACATTTAATGAATGGCTTTTAGTCTTTTGTCACCATCAGCACCAGATTCTCCGTTTAATCTTGTCTTGATCTCTAGATTAGACTCAGGACTGACATAAATAAAGGAAATAATTGAAGTGAACCCTATTTAGACACTGTCTCAAAAAAAGAAAAGAAAAGAAAACAATGCCATCATAGCTTTACATTTAACTTATATTGAATAGCACGGTCCCTGCTGTGCAAATTAGCTCAGCTAATCCTAAAGGAAGGATGTCTCTAAATGATGATGCCCAGGGGAAACTGAAAATAGCCAGACAATAACAGCTCCCTTGAACACAATACCCAAAATGATTAAGGGTGGAAGAAAGCATAAAAATTACATTTGGGGAGATGAGTCTGCAAAATAAAACAAGTGTGCATAACTTATTTTTTACATGTTTATTTCCCCCAAACAGAATAAAACAGGAAAAAGCATAAAATGGTGATATCATTGTTAGTGGAATTGCTAGTGCAAATTTGGCTTCTAAATACATATGTGTATATGTATATGTGTTTATGTGTATGAATATATGTGTGTATATATACATATACACCAGAGGTGGGTTCCTGCCGGTACGCTCTTACCTGTTGGTCGCCGCAGAACCGAAGAAGCCGGTGGCGTTCGCGATGCGGGGCTTCCCCCGCCCACTTTCCCCCGCCCGCCTGGATGCTGCCATTTGCATTCTTTTGCCCTCTGCGCAACCAGAACCCTTTGCGCATGCGCAGAGGGCAAAAGAACGCAAATGGTGGTGTCTAGGTGGGCGGGGGAAAGCAGCTGGTGGAAGCCCCACCCCGCGAACACCACCGGCTTCTTCGGTTCTGCAGCAACCAACAGGTAAGAGCGTACCGGCAGGAACCCACCTCTGATATACACACACACAGGTGTGTGTGTGTGTGTGTGTGTGTGTGTGTGTGTGTGTGTGTGTGTGTGTGTGTGTGTGTGTACACATACATAGATACACTTAATATACATTTTTATATATATTTAAGGGTATTGTTTTTATTTTGGACCTCTTTCTTTGTTTCACCACATCAATTAGATCCCTTCTTCCATGCAGCTCTTAACATATTCATGATTACTCATATAGAACCCTTGCTCTAAAAAAAGGGAGATAGGTGTGAGGAAGGGTGCAACACAAAAAGGCACTTTTAAACTATTCACAAATCATTAGAAAATAATCATTCAAAAATCTGCTTACACTTCACTTGCTGCAGGAAAAGGAAAGCAGAGATAGTGTTGAGATAAGAATTACTCTTACCAGAGGCGAACTGAATCTTTTCCTGGAACTCTGACATTGTCAAAATAAACCGCATTATAATTCTAATGTAAAAGATATTTATTTTGATATAAAAATAATAAGATCACATACTGGCTATATAAAAGATATGTTGCTTCGTCATGAAGCATAGAACAAAAGGAAAAAGTGGAATGTACACATGCGTACTAGGAACATTAATCACGTGCTCAGGAATGACCCATTATATTTGATAGGGATGCATCTCCCTGCATATACATGTAACAGGCAATATAAAATCACTGCGTGACAGATAGAAGTACCCAAATTCAGTATATCTCACTACAGCTTGAGCACTTTTCTAGCTCTGGGACGTCCAACTCTCCAAATGGTTTGGAACTAGAATTTGCAAAATAAGACAGATAGCATAGCCATTGCATAGCCATTGTCCATGAAATCTGGAGGATTCTCAAAGGTTTCTTCCCAAAATATCCTCAGAGCATCAGAATGGAAAATACTCCTCTAAGAATGCAGGAAAGATCTATGATTCTAGAAGGCTGGGATGAAATCAGGACATTCCTATTCTTGAATAGGGAGGGGGTTAATAGCAATAGCAATAGCACTTAGACCAGTGTTTCCCAACCTTGGCAACTTGGAGATGTCTGGACTTCAACTCCCAGAATTCCCCAGCCAGCGAATGCTGGCTGGGGAATTCTGGGAGTTGAAGTCCAGATATCTTCAAGTTGCCAAGGTTGAGAAACACTGACTTAGACTTATATACAGCTTCATAGTGCTTTACAGCCCTCTCTAAGCAGTTTACAGAGTTCAGCATATTGTCCCCAACAATCTGGGTCCTCATTTTACTGACCTCAGAAGGATGGAAGGCTGAGTCAACCTTGAGCAGTGAGATTTGAACAGCTGAACTGCAGCTAGCAGTCAGCTGAAGTAGCCTGCAGTGCTGCACTCTAACCACTGCGCCACCTCGGCTCTTAATTTTTTCCCCATAGTACAATTTGATCCATCTCAGGTTCTGCATATCTAAACTTGATTTAGATCAAGAATGGAAACATCTTACTTTTGTTAGTTTACATATCTTGTTAGACTCCTAAATTAGCATGGAAAGCAGGACACCATGAGTTTAAGACCCTGCCTTAGCTATGAAAGCTAGCTGGGTGACTTTGGGCCAGTCACCCTCACCTAACAGGGTTGCTGCTGTGGAAAAAATTGGAGAAGGAAGGTGTACTGGATATGTTCACCACGGTGTGTGTGTGTGTGCGTGCGTGCGTGTGTGTGTGTGTGTGTAACATACACATATGTATATGTGTAGGTAGGTATATCTAGGTAAGTAGGTAGGTAGAGATGTGAGAAATAATGGGGATTATAATCTAGTTTTTACTTCTCTCCATGATGCTTTAGATCTCCAAGAATTCCCATCTCATAATTCTGGCACTCATAGAATAGAATAGAATAGAATAGAATAGAATAGAATAGAATAGAATAGAATAGAATAGAATAGAATAGAATAGAATAGAATAGAATAGAATTCTTTATTGGCCAAGTGTGATTGGACACACAAGGAATTTGTCTTTGGTGCATATGCTCTCAGTGTACATAAAAGAAAAGATACATTTGTCAAGAAAGGTTGTCATAGGGTTCAAGTAAGCAATCAGGAAACAATCAATATGAATATAAATCGTAAGGATACAAGCAACAAGTTACAGTCATACAGTCATAAGTGGGAGGAGATGGGTGATAGGAACGATGAGAAAAACTAATAGTAATAGTAATGCACCCTAGTGAATAGTTTGACAGTGGTGAGGGAATTATTTGTTTAGCAGAGTGATGGCGTTCGGGGAAAAACTGTTCTTGTGTCTAGTTGTCTTGGTGTGCAGTGCTCTATAGCGACGTTTTGAGGGTAGGAGTTGAAACAGTTTATGTCCAGGATGCGAGGGGTCAGTAAATATTTTCACGGCCCTCTTTTTGACTCGTGCAGTATACAGGTCCTCAATGGAAGGCAGGTTGGCAGTAATTTTTTTTTCTGCAGTTCTGATTATCCTCTGAAGTCTGTGTCTGTCTTGTTGGGTTGCAGAACTCATGCTCCTAATATAACTAGGCATCAGGCTGAGTTAGGGTGTTTTAGTTTAAATATAACTTCAAAATATAATGAGTTGGACTGAGTTGGATTACACACAAAATATTGAAGATTTTCTACTTTATTGGTAAGTTTACAAGGGCTGGTATAAATCAACATGGTTCACATAACACAATTATATCCTAAACATTTAGCATTTATATAGCATTGGTGTACTACTTACGTTAAATAATATAATTATATGGAACAAACGAAGACAATAAGTTATTAATCTGTGCTAAAATGAAAACAACAGAGCTGACAGCAGAGAACACACATTTTAAGTTATTGAAAAGAAAAATCCCAAACATAACATCTGCAAAATATAATTTGAATAATATAGTAAAATATATATTTGTTTGTTGTATTTATTTATAAAAGACAGAATCTATTCTTATCTAATTTTTTGGTCCATAGATACAGCTTCAGAGCTGCGCTCCTGCAAATCTTTGTGTGCAAATACTAGCTGATTAAGTGGAAAGGGATAGAGTTCAAAATGAATAGTACCACAAGAAACTCAACTGAACAGAACAGAATAACAGAATTGGAAGGGACCTTGTAGGACATCTAGTCTAACTCCCTACCTAAGCAGGAGACCCTACACCCATGATGGCAAACCTATGACATGTGTGCCAGAGGTGGCATACAGTGCCCTCTCTGAGCTCAACTTAGCTCCACCGCACATGCGCACGTGACTCCCGCTGGCCAGCTGATTTTCAGGTCTCTGCCATGCATGCGTGGGGGCGGGACACATGCGGGAGATGCACGTGCATGCATGGGGGTCGGGGGTCATGCATGCATGTGTGGGGAAATGGGGGAGAGAGGGGTGGTTGCGCACGCATGTATGGGGGTGGGGGAGCACAGGGGTAGTGTGTGCATGTGCAGGAACCGGGGGAAGCACAGGGAGTTGTGCACGCATTCACAGGGGGTAGGGGAGCACGGGGGTTGCATGTGCATGTGCAGTGGGTGGGTGGAGAGCAGGGTGGTCGCATGTGCATACGCATGGGTGGGGCATGGGGGGTGTCACACACGCATTGCTTTATGTATGCAGGCGCACTCGCTTCCGGCACACAATGACAAAAAGGTTAGCCATCACTGCCTTACACCATTTCTGACAGATGGCAGTCTAGTCTCTTCTTGAGAACTTCCAGTAACGAAGCTCCCACAACTTCTGAAGGTGAGCTGCTCCATAGATATGACTATTTTTGCCCCATACATTCAGTGCTATCATAACTTTTCAACAGTATGGTTGCATGGTCAGTCCAGGAAGTATTGCACAAGCAGATATGTGTTTCCACAGAAATCATAGTTTTACTGTGAATCCACCAGACTTCTTTAATTAAATCAAGAGAAGACATCTTAACCATATTTACCCTTTGGAAAAATAGTTGTTTTTGTGTAGAAAGAGAAAGAAAAACAACATTTTTAACTAAATGGGAACCCAACCAGCATTTCACTAAAAATTCAATCAAACTAAATTCCAGTGATGCATTCTTTTATCAGTATATAATTTAGCAACTGCTTTTCCAAAAGCCTCTTTTACCTCCCTGTTTCTTAGACTGTATATCAAGGGATTTAATAAAGGTGTCAGGACTGTATAAAACAGAGACAAGATTTTGTTGATTTCTCGAAGTCCATCTGTTTTAGGCAAAATGTAGACAATCATTATTGAACCATAGAAAATGGACACCACTATGAGGTGTGATGAACAGGTTGAGAATGCCTTTTGCCTTCCATTGGTGGATGGGATTCTCACAACAGTAGAAATTATATGAACATAGGATGCCAAGGTCAGCAAAAAAGGTGGCAAAGAACATGCAGTAGCTAATAATGCAGTTAAAATTTCAATCACATGCGTATTGTTGCATGCAAGATTTAATATTGGATTGAAATCACAAAAGAAATGGTTGATTTCAATGGGACCACAGAATTTTAACTGGTACATTAGATATATAGTTATGTTAATAGCCAATGAGCCACTTATCCAGGATCCGACCACAAGCTTCAGACAAACCCTGCCATTCATAATGGCATTGTAAAGTAGTGGATTACAGATTGCTACATATCTGTCATAAGACATTGCTGCTAGAAGGTAACATTCAGAGGCTGCCAAGAAACCAAAGAAGTAGTATTGTATCATGCAGCCAATTACAGAAATAGTTATTGGACCCTCATATAGAAGGTTGGTCAATGTTATTGGAAGAATATTAGAGCTGTAGCATATCTCAAGACAGGACAAATTACATAGGAAGAAGTACATAGGAGTGTGAAGATGATAATCACTAACAATCAAGACAATGATAAGGATATTCCCACCCATGGTCATAATGTAGACCATCAGTAAGAGGACAAAGAGAAGGAACTGCAGGTCACCAAAATCTCCAAATCCCAGCAAAAGAAATTTGGTAATAGTTTGATTTTGTTCTTCACCTTTGGCCATTGTTACAAAATGATATCTGCAAAAATGATATAAAATACATAAGAATTGATATTGTCAATGAAACTCTGTCATTTCTCTGAAAAAGCATTACATTTATTTAAAACAAGTTCAACTTTCATGCAACTAGAAGTGGGCTATGATGGCAGTCTATTCTTATCTTGTGATAATTAAATACCAGGTTTTATATCAAGTCCAGGAACAATCATCAATGTAGTGTTGTGTGAGAATGGTAGCTACCAGTAGATAATGTAAACTTGCATTCATATACTTCATACTCCAATGTATGACTTACTAGGAAATTATACACATTGCACTACAAATGCATTATTTATGTGCTTTATGACAGAAATTAATTTCATAGTTTATCTATCCACTTCTTTTCTTTTTCTTCTGTGTTTGGCATTAACTGAACACATTAACTGAGAGAAGGATCTTGGGTTACCTGACCTTCATTCAAACTAAAAATAATATCAGCTAATTCTTCATTAGCTGCAGAACTGATTATGATTAATGAAGTCTTATTTCAACTACTCTAATTTAGATCCAAACATTTTATCTATAACTAAAGAAATTTTGCCATGTTTATTTATACTGCAAGTAGTTGGAGTACTTGCTGTAAAATTATTTGAATCCTGACCTATAATAATGCCCAAGCATATGTTTCCCTTTCCTTCTCTCTTTCAAATAACACGGGCATGACAACAGAGGTAAATAGATTGTACTTTTGGAATTAGATATTGCTACATTCAATTAATATTTTTATTTTTATATTACATTGAATATACTCTTGTAGATCCAGTTTAAAATATTTTCACTTTTTCAGATCATAAATTAATCATCAAATATCTTATTTTTGGAGAAAAATGTGTAGTAACAATTATAGTACAAATTCTTATTTTGAAATAATTCATACTTTTCAGTATATATAAGACTAATAGTTTGAGTTGTTTAAAGTTTGGACTGGGTTATTCCAATTAAAAGGTGTTTAAAATGCAATGTTTAAAATTAGTATAAACTTTTAAATGTTTAGAGGAATTTTATCTCATTGATGTGCTGGCATAATAAAATACCTAAAATAGAACATGGGAGGAAGTTGAAACAATGTGTATAAGGTTACTTCCTTATCAGCAAATTGGGGTGCAGATTTATGTAATCTCAATTTAATGTCTAGAATGGGTTTATAAAACTAATGTCCATGATTATATAATGATTTCAGAATTTTCTCATTTATTAAGTTATTTCCAGTAATTAAGAAAAGTAATTATTAGGTATTTGGAACGAAAAGTACCATATTTCAAAGCTTTACCTGCAAAAACAATTCCTTGTTCAATCTTTGGCAAGTTGGGGTACAGTAGAAGAACAGAAGAAACACTGAACCAACCAGTGAAAAACAATTCTAAATAAGAAGAGCTAATGGACTATAACTACAACTGCTTCTGATTTCCTTTGAATTTAAGTGTTTTATTTTGGGAATACTGATTTTTTTCTCCAGCCCACATTTCTATGACATTCAAATACTGACATGTACTTTTGAGGAAAACTGATTAAAGAGCAATTTCTTCCTTGTTGAAAGTTGGACAGAAAGAAATTACCTTTGGTTCTTGATTTTTTTTCTCAATAGCAGAGTATCTCTGTTTATTTTAACCTATAAGAAAGATCATATGTGTAGCAATAGGAACACCTCTAACTAAGTTGGAATACTACAAAAAAGACAGATTTAGTTGTGTAACATATTTCCAGGGTCCTATGAATTAAAAAAGTGGTATTCTCAGAGTCCCAGAATTCAAAATATCTTGACAAATGATATACACTCATCCAAAATGAATACTAAATGACTATTCTAAAGAAGATGAAAATATACATATATATATATATATATATATATATATATATATATATATATATATATATATATATATATATATATATATATATATATATATATATATATATATACATTTTCTTTTATTAATGATGCGTATAACAGGTTTCTCCAACACTGTAATATATACATGTCTGTGTTGGTTGTGGTCACCTGAAAATATCACTCTTGATTAAGTAAACCATAGTTGGTCTCTGACCATCAATAAAGATTAAATTAAAAACCAAATATTATAAAGACTTAGGTCTTTATAGTCAGGGTGCTTGCATCTGATCCTGTTGAAAAAATTACTACCTGACTTACATGAATAAGTATAAATAAATATGTTCAAATAGACCATACCAGTATTTTTGTTGTTTTACCTGAAAATGAAGACTTGATTAACCTGAGGTTGATTTATGGAGACATCTATGCAGTTCTTTTGTCAGAAGTGCAGTTGTCATTGCTGTTTCCTCGGATTTTGTTTTTTAAATTTCCAGTCTAGTGTTCAATCCTGGATCTTCCTAAACATTTCTAATATATCTAGCAAGCAGGCTTTTTGACTTTGCTCAGTCTCTGAGCCTAGCTTGGTACTTTCTTTCCTCAAATGTCCTCAAAACTCTTCTGCTATCCTGAATTGTCTGCTCCTTTTTCTTCTTTATAGATTTACTTCTGTTCTAAAATTTTAAATTATTTGTTTTTATTTCCTCTCTTCCTTATATACCTCATCAGAACAATTGTCCCTCCTGCTTCATTACATTTCCCTTTTCCCATAGGAAAGGGTCAGTTTTCTGTTATCTTCATTTTAAAAAAATTAATAAGTATTTTAAAACTTCAGCAGTTGAATTTGATTGGGTGCCATCAACTTCTTGTTGAGACTTGGATAGATTTTCTCTATGATTTTCTGTTCCTAATCTGGTCCTTCAGCTCTTCCAATGGTGCACTCAATGTTACTTTTACTGTAACTGAATCTGGCCATCTTGCAATCGTCAATTATTTTTTTATTTTCTTCATGTGGTTTTCATGGTAATAATACAAGAATAGTTTGCTCATGCCTTCTCCCACATGCTATGAATTGAAGCCTTTGTCACTGTCACTAAAATAATTATCTGCTTCCACCATCTTCCATATTGCTGCTGCCTAATATAGGTACCTGTTTGCTTTAGCTGGACAGCTGGAGTGACCTTCATGTTTTTGGGTGATGATAGACTTGGCATACACATTCAGTGTCCTTCACACAGCCTCCCTCCCTCGCCCCATGCTAAGGCAGTTCAGAAGAACTTGGGGCTTGGGGGGGGAGGGAGCTGAGATCAGTCATACTTTAATATTCTTTAAAAATGAGATATGCCAATATTGAACTAATTCAAGACTTTACTTCCAAATTCATGAGTAATAACTGAAAAACGAATGAATGCTGTTGTGAAAACGAGAATAAGAGAAATATATCATGTGTATCAATAGAACAGGAGAGCCAGAAACAAGGATTAAAGCATCAAACAAAAGTGGGAGATTGTGAGTTCTTATCCTGCCTTTGGCACAAAGCCAGCTGGGTAACCTTGTGCCGGTCGTTCTCTCTTAGCACTAGGATGAAAGTAATGGCAAACCACTTCCAAAAATCATGCAAAGGAACTGCAGTACTCAGCAGTTGCCACTTGAAGTGGGGAGGGTGGGGTGGGGTGGGGAGGAGGGATGGTAGTTGCAAATAATGTAGCCAAAAAGCCAAGATTGATTAAGAACTTTAAAAAGACAAATAAAATACCAAAAAATATTGCTGGAAATAAGAAAAAAATGGAAGTACATTAAACAAAGAGTGAATAAAATAAAAAAAAACATGTTGTTGCCAGGGGGATCCAAATTATTTGCAATGAATTTTAGATAGACTGTGTGGTGCAGCAAAGTCAATAGATCTGAAAAGTCCAAACTAATTCTTTTAGACAGGGAAAATTGGGAGCATGATTTTAATGTTGTACATCTGTGGAGAAATAATGCAAATGAAGGTACAATATTTGTGTACCATTTATAGAATGTTTATTGAAAACGGGAAAATGAATGGAAATTTTTTAATGTAAATACTAGTGAGATATTATTTATTTATTTATTTATTTATTTATTTATTTATTTATTTATTTATTTATTTATTTATTTATTTATTTATTATTTATTTATTTATTTATTAGTTGCATTTGTATGCTGCCCACTCCACAGAGACTCTGGGCGGCTCACAACAGTAAAAATTCACATAATGGATAGTGTGTGATCTGTGGTAAGGAATGAATGATTGTCAAAAGAACTGAAAAAGGCAGTACATAAGAATATAGTATCCTTATGCCCAGTTACAAAAGAAATATAAGAAGAAAAGGGGAGTGGTGTGAGAGAAAGCAAAACACCATGAAACTCATATTTGGATGGAATTATCTTGGATCACAGAAGTAGACTTGAATTTTCTGTGAGATTTTCAGTTTTTCATTGATTCTGCTTTTCTGTATCTTGAACTCTTCTGTCCTCTACCATGTACAATTTTGTCTCTCAATTTTCTTTCTTATTTTGTTGGTCAATAAATCCTAATTAAAATTAAAAATAGCTTACTATCCCATCTTTTCCTCTTGTTTATATAGGAATATTGGAAATAATGTTACCATTTATTAATTCCATAACAAACTCTTCTGATCCATACTTATTCAATCAATGTCAGGAGTGGAAGTTTTACCATCTACAATTTTTTCAACCACTCCTCAATTATTCAGGATTGCATGTCAAAGAACAATATAGTATTTGGTAAGACAGGTTCAAAAATACTATTTGACAACTAGGATGGCACACCTTCTTATGGTATGTGAAGAATAAAAGCCATAGATACAGTAGTGGGTTCTAAGTGCTTTTGCTACTGGTTCACGTGCGTGTACATGCATGCAACACTTCTGCACATGCGCAGAAGCATACCTGGCGAGTGGGAGTAGCCTCCCAGAGCCGCTGCTACCGGTTCAGAGAACCGGACCGAACTGGGAGCAACTCACCACTGCATAGATACTTCTAAAATCACTATATAAGAAATTCACTAATATATGTATGGAAAAAAATAAAACCTAAAGTATATCTGAAAATCCCAGAATGGCTCTCAACGATGAAAGCTTTTACATATCCAAACTTGGTAAATTTGAAAAAAAAATGTCACTTATAAAGACATTTTGGACAATGAGGGGAAATTAAAATTGAAGCAAGAGCTGGAAAACTAGGGCATTACTTTATCATGGTGGCTGCAATTACAAATACAATCTAGATGTGAAGTTTCCAAGTTGTCACTAGATATAACTTAAACCTGAAAAAATATGACTTTTATAAAGGACAAACACCTTTTGACATTGAACTCTGATGAAAAACTAATTAAGAAGATATATAACTTCTTACTGAATTTGAAAATGGAAAATGAACAAATAAAAGATACAATGGTACAATGGGAAATTTTTTTTGGCTATAACATAGAACTAGAACAGAGGTTTGCAACCTGCAGATCCGGAGCTGCATGCGGCTCATTGGGCCCTCTGCTGCGGCTCCCTGTCACCCTGTCATGGCAGAAGAATGAAAGAGCTATCATCTTGTCATGGCAGTGGCATGGCTGGAGCCTTAGTGTGGGAGCAAAGCGCCCCTCTACTTGCCTTTGCACGGCAACAGCATTCCGCCTTCATTGTGGTACATTTGCTGTTTCAACCAGCAAAGAGGGCAGAGAGAGAATGGCGGGGGTGGATCTTGTGGTGTGTGGGCCATCCCCCAAACCTTGCCTTCCTTCTCTCTTGTTGGCGGGGCCAAGAGAAAGAAGGGGGCAGCGTGGGGAAGCGCTCCCCTCCCCTACTGAGCAACAAGCACAACAGCCCAGTGGGGGGGAGATGGCCTGGCAGAAGGGGCCCCATAGGTGAGTTGGATGGCAGAGAGGCCTGGTCCGGCTCTTGCAGCAGAACGCTGTTTACCGCCTTTGAAACGCACTGCTTTCTATTTCCTGTTCCTTCTCCAGGCAGCGATGGCTGGGGCCGTGGGGGGGGGGAGCAGAGGCATCAGGGCTGCTCCCTCTGCTCAGCAAGCCAGGCCTGGAGAAACGTGGAGAGTTGCAGGCAAGCACCGGAGGGTCAGAAGACACACTCGGATGTCACCCCGACACACATTTTCAGCATGCACTTCTCTGTCCCAAAGTAGGATTGAGTGGGGAGAAGGGAGCAGGGGGAAGGGAAGGAGGGAAGGAGAAGCCCAGCTGGCTTTCCTGTGGTGTGGTGTGGAGGGAAGACCCAATATCCCCTCCATGGCCTCCCTGCTGCTCTTGCAGCACCTTGCACAGCACAGTGAAAGCTAGCATGCTTCACAAGGGGGGAGACAGGGTTCCCTCCCCCTCCTAGAGCCCATTCCCTACCCCACTCACCCCTGGCATCCCTCTGTCTCTCTGTCTCTCTGTCTCTGTCTCTGTCTCTCTGTCTCTGTCTCTGTCTCTGTCTCTCTGTCTCTGTCTCTGTCTCTCTCTGTGTCTCTGTCTCTGTCTCTGTCTCTGTCTCTGTCTCTGTCTCTGTCTCTGTCTCTGTCTCTGTCTCTGTCTCTGTCTCTGTCTCTGTCTCTGTCTCTGTCTCTCTCTCTCTCTCTCTCTCTCTCTCTCTCTCTCTCTCTCTCTCTCTCTCTCTCTCTCTCTCTCTCTCTGCAGAAACAAGGGTGAAATGCTACCGGTCTAGACCAGTTTGGACCGGTTCGTGTATACCACAGCAGTGGCTGCCAGTGGTTTGCAGAACCAGTAGCGATGGCTTGCTAACCATGCCCCAGAACCGGTCCCCTGGTCGCCGCTTGCTCGCTCGCCTGCCCTGCCCAGTCTCTGCTCTGCAGCTTGTCTGCCTGAAGCACTGCGCCCCTGATCTACCTGCCAGGTAAGCCTGCGAAGTCACAGCCTACCTAGCTGCCCCCTGGGGAATGGAGTAGGGAAGGCAGGCTACTCCTGCCTTCCCTACTCCATTCCCTACAGCCCGCAACCCCAACATGCTTTCCTGCCTTCCATGCAGCCTTGCCGGTGAAGGCAGGTAAGCAGAAGGCCATGTGGCAGGCAGGCAGGCAAGCATGTTGGGGTGGTGGGGAAGGCAGGTAGCAGCCTACTCCCTTCCCTGCAGCCCTGCCATGCTTGGTGGCCTTCCCCACGGCCTTCCCAGCAGTCCCCCATGCCCGCTTGCCTTCTGAGGTTGGCTTCCAGCTGAGCCAGTGAGTGGGTGGGCGGTCCTTGGTGGAAATGCAGACGCTGAGAGGGGCAGTGGCAGTGGTGCTCCAGAAGGGCAAGTTGATGTCATGGGGCTGCTGCACATGCGCCCACCCCATTTCTGCAAAGGCAGAGTCCCCCCCTTGCAGGGCAATCCAAAGAGGGGAGGGGGATGCTGCAGAAAAGACCACCTTCCACCCATGCTGGCTGCATGGTGCTTGGGGCTCCAAAGCAGCCCACTGGCTTCACACCCAGCCATCTGCCTGCTCTCTTTGAGGATCGGCCTGGCCAACCACCGGTGCCACTCTAGGAATCTGGCCTATGGTGCTGGGTGGGAAGCCAGTGGGCTGCTTCAGAGCCCCAAGTCCCGCTGAGCAGACACAGGAGGCATGGGTGGAAGATGGCCTTTTCTACAGCATCCCCCTCCCCTCTGTGAGTGCAGGACTCTGCCTTTGCAGAAACGGGGTGGGCGGTTTGTACAGAGGATTGGGGGATGTGTGGCCCTCTGTGATGGAGAGCAGGGCAAGAGAAGGTACAATAGGCTGCACTGCCCCAGTCCTGCTCCACCGTGCTTTTTCCAGCCCATCCACCCCACGGCATGAATGAGACAATCTGCCATTCCTCCCCGCCTGGTCTTCCTCACTGGGCACTGATGCACTGGCAGTTCCGCCCTGCCCAGCTCCGCCCGCCACCACTTCCTGGGAGATGTGCCACTTCCGGGCCAAGCTGGCCCACCCTCAGGCCCCCAAAGAGCATGGTGTGCTCTGCCACCACTGCTGGCTCTCCCAAGCAAGCTATCCACCATCCCAGAACTGCGCCACACCATAAAACTCCCTGGCATTGCATGGTTCTGGGATGGTGGAGAGCTTGCTTGCTTGGGCTCTCTCAAGCAAGCTCTGCCACCGCCACTGGCTCTCCCAAGCAAGTTCTCCACCATCCTGGAATCGTGCCGGCTTGGCACGGTTCCAGGATAGTGGAGAGCCCAGGCAAACTCTGCCCCCACCGCCGCTGTAGCCACTGCTTTTGCCAGGTATGTCTGCGCAGGAGAACTCCCCAGGAAGGACTCCATCTATGTGCCAAGACCAGGTGTGTGTGTGTGTGTGTGTGTGTGTGTGTGTGTGTGTGTGTGTGTGTGTGTGTGTGTGTGTGTGTGTGTGTGTGTGAGAGAGAGAGAGAGAGAGAGAGAGAAAGAAAGAAAGAAAGAAAGAAAGAAAGAAAGAAAGAAAGAAAGAAAGAAAGAAAGAAAGAAAGAAAGAAAGAGGAAAGGAGAGAGAGACAAGAAAGAAAGAAAGAAAGAAAGAAAGAAAGAAAGAAAGAAAGAAAGAAAGAAAAGAAAGAAGAAAGGAAGGAAGGAAGGAAGGAAGGAAGGAAGGAAGGAAGGAAGGAAGGAAGGAGGAGGGAGGGAGGGAGGGAGGGAGGGAGGAAGGAAGGAAGGAAGGAAGGAAGGAAGGAAGGAAGGAAGGAAGGAAGGAAGGAAGGAAGGAAGGAAGGAAAACTTATTACCACAATTGAGCCCAAAATTTTGGTTGCTAAGCAAGAGTCTTGTTAAGTGAGTTTCACCACATTTTACAAGTTGGCCATGCCCACCTGGTCACCTGACCACCAAGCATGCCAACGAGTCACTTGACCACCAAGCAATGCCACACCCACTTGACTTCCAAGCCACTTCCAAAATAAGCCACTCCCACAGAACCAGCAGGGAAAATGTTTAAATTTCACCACTGGGTGGAAAGCAAACCCAGAAGTAGCCGTCCGCCATTTCCCGCCAGGGGGAGGGGGAGAGAGAGGGGATATGTATATATATATATATATATATATATATATATATATATATATATATATATATATATATATATATATATATATATATATATATATATATATATATATATATATATATATATATATATATATATATATATATATATATATATATATATATATATATATATATATATATATATATATATATGGCTGGGTTCGGCACTTGCCAAAGATGCTCACCCATCAGCCAATCTCCCTCTGTCTCCCCACCCTCTCTCTGTATGTGTCTCACTCCCTGTCTCTGTGTCTCTTCTCACTCTCTTGGAAAGCCCTGCATGCTCTCAGGCTCTTCACTACCCATTTTTCTTTCTTCCTTTTGGAAATCTGGGCTGGCTAAGGAATGAGTGCAACTCACGGATTTCCAAAAGGAAGAAAGAATAATGAGTAGTGAAAAGCCCCAAGGAGAGTGTGCAGGGCTTTCTGAGAGAGTGAGAAGAGACACAGAAACAAGGAGAGAGAGAGGGGGGGGGGAGGGAGGGAGGGAGGGAGAGGGAGAGGGAGAGGGAGAGGGAGAGGGAGAGGGAGAGGGAGAGGGAGAGGGAGAGGGAGAGAGAGCGCAATACACACACACACACACAGAGAGAGAGAGAGAGAGAGACATAGAGAGACATAAAAAACACACACAGAGAGGGAGGAGAGAGAGAGAAAAAGAGAAAGAGATGAGAGAGAGAGAGAGAGAGAGAGAGAGAGAGAGAGAGAGAGAGAGAGAGAGAGAGAGAGAGAGAGAGAGAGAGAGAGAGAGAGAGAGAGAGAGAGAAATGAGATTGAGGGTGATTGGGAGATAGAGTGAAAAAAAAGACAGAGATGATAGAAAAAGAAAGATGAGAGGGAGGGTAATAGTAATGAGGGTAATGATGTCGAGTTGGACATGCCCACCCAGGTTTTGTGGCTCCTGTTGTTTTGTTTTCTGTGGGAAATGGGCCCAAGAGGGCTCCAAACACTCTTTGAGTGTTTAAGGTTGCAACCCCTGAACTAGAGAAATGGCAAAACCTATGGGAAAGAAACTATAAATTAACAATGGCAACCTCTTATAAAGAAAATTTGTATAAATGTTTTATGTATGGCATTTACCATCTGCTAGGTTAACTAAAATGTTTAAAAATATGTTTAGCAAATGTTGGAAATGTATCCGAAAAATGGGCTCATTTTATCATATGTAGTGGACTTGCACAAAAGCAAAAAAAAAGGGCAAATATACATAGGTAGCTAGAAAAGATGATAGGGAAACATGTAGATTTTAAACCTGAATTGTTTTTATTAGGTATAATATCAGAAAAAATGATAAGAAAAGTATGTACTTAATATTACATATTTTAACAATAGCGAGGATTGTATTCGCACAATCCTGGAAAAATGAAGATATACTGCAAGATAAAGAGATGGTCAGGAAGATACTAGATTGTGCAGAAATGGATAGTAGATTGACATTGAAAATTAAACAGAAAGAAGATGCAGAATATTATCAAACATGGAATCTATTTTACCAATGGTTGGAAAAAAGGGATGGAGATTAAGAATGTAAATTTGTATTGTTAAGCACATTAAATACCCAGACAACATGATGTTTAATAATCACTAAGAAATGTGTTTAATAGAAAATCAATTTAAAAAAAATACTATTTGACAATCTTTGCCATCTTCTCCACTCTCCCAAAATGGCATTTCTCTTTGTAAAATCACAAAAAGTGTATGCAGGTGCCTAGTCCTCTCCCAGCTGGAATAGCCCTATTAAATGTCTACATATTGCAATAGTGTACAGGGGAAAACATATTTCTTGGGGGAAATATATAAACATAGAAGCAGAACATCTTGGGATATTCAGTTCAAACAACTGAAAACATCTTGTAGAGATTGCATTTGAGGAGAAAAAATAGATCCAGTTACTGCAGAAGTAAATAACAGTCTCTACTTTAATATTTTCTGTACCACGAGGTAAGCAAATCTTATTAAATATCATGAGCTTCATGTAATATGAAGAGCTTTCCAACTATTGTTAACAATGGGACCTACACTTCATGGATGAGAATGCAACCAACAAAGAACATCAGTTCCGTATGATAGACTAGACTAGAATAGTAAAACTAAGGGCAGAGAACAAGCTGATGTATCCTAATCCATAGCATCTAAATTGTGGTAGTATTAGTATTTGCGTTTTATTATTAATAAAGTAGTACATCTGAATTTAACCCTTAACACAACTGTTACAAGATTATTGCTTTATGTATGTTTAAAAGAATGAATGAAAGATGCCATCGTTTTACAACTGTACTTGATGGTGGTGCTCCTGGAAAACGCATCATGTTTCATATTCCAAGGCAAAATGTGGGAGGATTTAGAGCAACTTTCTCACAATCTAGTGGTCTTTAGATGCATTAGGACTACAACTTCCAAAAATCCCAGGTAAATTTGTGATTGGATTTCTTTAGATGATGCTCTGAACATGATTGCATCTTTCCCTGTGATTCATTAGAAAGCAAATTTAACAGTTTTTGAATAAATCATTAATTCTTGTTTTTCTGTTTTGTATGTACAATATTTTATTTGCAAGTGTTGCCTTTTTTAAACGTTATGTTTTATTTGATTGGCAACAGATGCAGTCCATGTGTGACATACAGCAAGAAAATCAAACAATCATTGCACACTTCCTCTTGCTGGGATTTGATGATCTCCAGGATTTGAAGCTACTCCTCTTCTTACTTTTTCTCATGATCTACATTGTAACCATGACAGGGAACATTCTCATCATTGCTCTTGTTGCTTCAGACCGCCACCTTCAAACCCCAATGTATTTCTTTGTGGGGAATTTATCCTGCTTAGAGACTTGCTATAGCTCAACCATTCTACCAAGGATGCTAGTCAGCCTTTTAACTGGGGATGGGCTTATTTCTGTTAAAGGATGCATTGTGCAGTTCTGGTTCTTTGGATTTCTAGCAGCGACAGAATGTTATCTGCTGGCGGTGATGTCTTATGATCGCTACCTGGCAGTATGCAAGCCACTTCATTACATATCTCTCATGGATACTCGTTGCTGCATTCAGTTAGTGTTAGTATCATGGCTCAGTGGCATGGTTATGGTCACCACAATTACATTAAAAATGTCACAGTTAAATTTCTGTGCTCCAAGTGAAATGAACCATTTTTTTTGTGACTTCATGCCATTGATGCAACACATTTGCTGTGGTTCTCATCTACTCCTTTTGTCCAGCTTTGTAACTACTTCTGTGGCAACCTTTCCTCCATTCTTGCTCACCCTGGCTTCATACATCTCCATCATCATCACCATTCTGAGAATCCCTTCTGCTATAGGAAGGAAAAAAGCCTTCTCCACTTGCTCAACTCACCTTATAGTTGTTACAATATTTTATGGGACATTAATAGTTGTATATATGCACCCCAATACTGTAGCTCTCAACAAAATGAGCAAAATTTTCTCTCTCTTTTACACAGTCTTTACACCTCTTTTCAATCCCCTGATATATAGCCTGAGAAATAAGGAAGTGAGCAAATCTCTCAAAAGAGCTGTCAGGAAATATGTGATAATTTAACAACTAGAAGTGATTGATTTCTATTTAAAATAAATGAATATAATACATAGGTATGTGAAAGATATCAGCTATAACACATCATTCTCAGATCAAATGTTTTTTTAAACATATATATATATATATATATATATATATATATATATATATATATATATATATATATATATATATATATATATATATATATATATATATATATATATATATATATATATATATATATATTCATTCATTCATTCATTCATTCATTCATTTATTTATTTATTTATTTATTTATTTATTTATTTATTTATTTATTTATTTATTTATTTATTTTATTTGGCTTTTCTTATATGCCGCCCAACTCCCGAGGGACTCAAGGCGGCGTACAACACAAGAAAAATACAAGAAATAACCAATAAACAGAATTAAAAACATAATATAAAAATTAAAAATTACAGTATAAAAACCATTCAACAACCAAACATACCCGGGGGAGAGTTCAGCTGGAATTAAGCTCTGCCCCCTGCCTGCAGGAAAAGCCTTAACGGCTTTTCGGAAGGCCAGCAGGGTGGGGATAGTTCGGGTCTCTGGAGGAAGTTGGTTCCAGAGCGCGGGGCCTGCCACAGAGAAGGCCCTCCCCCTAGGACCCGCCAGCCGGCACTGCTTGGCTGATGGGAGCTGGAGGAGGCCAATATATATTGAGAACACTATGTATAAAAATGGATATTATAGGTATTTGCATAAAAATAGCATATACTATAGAAAGATAAATGATTGATAATCAAAAGAGTGGATTGTTTAATTTCTTTGATATCCTTTTGATAGTATCAACCAGCAATTACAATAGAGATAATTGCATTAAAACCATATACATTATTGAGTTTTGTTTAGGTTTAAATAACATTTCAAGAAAAAAAAGGCAAACCATCTAACAAGCAAACACAGGTAACTCAGATCAGTTTTAGACTAATCCATACATCTGTATTCCAGAAATAATCTTGATACATAGTTCTACCTTGAAAAGGGGTGCATAATTACAGTTTACTTTTCCTGCTACCTCTTTGATATAATGAGGAGTGAAGCAATTGCAATTTCTCCTGCTCATGCTTTCTCTAGCACTTGCCTAATCTGAAGACATTATAGTAACTAGGGGAACATAAATGGGAAACATCATAGGTTCTTTGTCTCTTCAGACTTGCAAGATTCTGTTACAAGGCTATTACAATAAAAGTAGTATTAATTTACATAGCACTGAATTCCTAGTCTGATCTATCTTCTAAGACCAACATCCAATAGATGAATATGGCACAATACCAATGGCCTCAGATCATAATCTTGGTTTTCCAGAATATAGTCTGATGCATATAGTTGTCTTGGCCTTATAGGTTTGTGCATTGTGGAGGAAATATCTTATTAAACTGCTTGTGATGGACCATCATATAGAATAGGATGGGATGGGATGGGATGGGATGGGATGGGATGGGATGGGATGGGATGGGATGGGATGGGATGGGATGGGATGGGATGGGATGGAATGGGATGGGATGGAATGGAATGGAATGGAATGGAATGGAATACCAGAGTTGGAAGGGACCTGCTTAGGTAGGAGACTCTATACAATTTCAGACAAATGGCTGTCCAATCTCTTTTAAAACTTCCAGTGTTGGAGAATTCACAACTTCTTGAGGCAAGTTGTTCCAGAATTGGAACAGAATTTGAAAAACAGTTTCTTCTCAATTTATCAGGGATTCTTTTAGAAGAGTAAAAGCATCCTCACAACCTTAAAAACAATTAAAATAAACATTGTAACTTAAAACTTATAGAGAATTCCTCAATATCTGAATAAAAAGACAAGCATATCTCAAGTACTGAAGCTTCAGTGAACTGACATGTGAAGTACTTAATGAAGGGAACTATCATGGACATTCTACATTGTTAGTAAATTTGGTATGTATTTGATTGTGTGTGTATGTATGTAATAAATATATTTAAAAGTATTTAAAATAAAATAGAACCTAAAACCAAACTTCCTTTGATAGAAACTGAAAAGTAATAAGTTCTAATCCTGTCTTTGGCAAAAGCCAACTGAGTGATTTTGACCCAGTCATTTTCTCTCAATCTTAGGAAAGAGGCAATGGTAAACAATTCTGAAAAAAATTGCCAAGAAAACTGCAGAGGCTTTGAGAATTGGGCACAATTGAATGGAAGAAAAAAAAGATAATACTTAACTCATCAACTCATGAAAAAAAGATTTCATATTCCTTTAATATTTAACAGATTAACAGAGTTGGAAGGGATTTGTAGGTCTTCTAGTCCAACCTCCTACTCAAGCAGGAGACCCTACACCATTTTGGACAAATGGCAGTCCAGTCTCTTCTTGAAAGCTTCCAGTTATGAAGCTTCCACAATGTCTGAAGGCAACTTCTGTTCCATTGGTTGATGGTTCTCACTATCAGAAAATTTCTCCTTATTTCTAGGTTGAATCTCTCCTTGATCAGTTTCCATCCATTATTCCTTGTCTGGCCTCACAAAATACACTCTATGCATCTTACAACAGGAGTATAAAAAGATGAACATATCAGAACACAGTCATTTAAAAGTTTTTTTAAAAATCATAAGGCATGCAAGAGATTAGTTGTTAACGGTAATAATAGAATTTGCTCAAGATCTCAGCAGTCAACTGGGACCCCCAAGTTTGAAGACTAAACTCGGTCTTGACAAATGAAAAAGCCTAGAGCCCCTCCTTGAAGGAAATGTATAGTCCAGAGACATGGAAAATGAATGAATGAATGAATGAATGAATGAATGAATGAATGAATGAATGAATAGACCTGACCTCATGTTAGGGATGGGACAGAATGGTACAGAAGGTGGATGCCAAAATAGATATCAACAGTTAAAATCCACAGCCTGTTTCTTATGTTAGATCTGATGGGATGGACAGCTGTAATTAGGGAAAGGCAGTACCTAAAATAACTAGGCTGCATGCCATGACGTGATTTAAAAGTCAAAAACACCTTGATTTTTTATGGCCAATGCTTTTCCTATACTGCAATCTTCTACGTTATTTTTAAAAAAATGTATACATGCAACAACTTGATCCTGAAAACAGTTCAATATATATAATGGATAAATAAATGCAGAGTAGCAAAGACTGGCAAAAAAAAGTGTGGTTTGTTTTGTTTTGTTTGTTTTGTTTTGTTTTGTTGAGGTATAGTCAGAGTTTCCACTTGGCTACACAATTGTAACTTGTACTTACAGCCTATTTTTTGTACATTCTAATTTTGTACAATTCTAATTGTGACAATTGCCTTTAACTAGTTATGTTGAGCATAATGGTTGCCAAGGGACTTATATTATTTTCCTCATAGGAATTTTGATAGTACAAATGAGAATCAAAACAATTGAATGAAAGCTAGAGCATTAGTTGAGTAATTAGGAGGAGGTTGTTTTGTAAAGTCCTCAAAAATAAAAGTGTAAAACTTTGTTAAAAAACCAACTTTGTCCAACTGCCTAAAAGATGAAAAGAATATTGTCATAGGAATCCTCCAGGATAGGAAATCTTGTATCAGTCAGATCCTCATTTATTATTTTTATTTTATTTATTTGTTTGTCAAACAAGTACAAGATAGCAGGTATTGGTATAAACATAAACATTAGCAGAGTAGGTACAGATAAATTAGGCAATAGGACTGTAGGATAGGGACGGTAGGCACAATGGTGCGCTTATGCACGCCCCTTACAGACCTCTTAGGAATGGGGTGAGGTCGACTGTAAACAGTCTGAGGTTAAAGTTTTGGGGGAAGAAACCACAGAGTCAGGTAGTGCATTCCAGACATTGATCACTCTGTTGCTGAAGTCGTATTTTCTGCAGTCGAGTTTGGAGCGGTTTACATTAAGTTTGAATCTATTGTGTGCTTATGTATTGTTGAAGCTGAAGTAATCATTGACAGGTAGGACATTGTGGTAGATGATGTTATGAACTACATTTAGGTCAGATCGAAGGCGATGAAGTTCTAAGCTACAGTATCTAAGCCCAAAATTTAAAGTCTGGTGGAATAAGGTATTCTGTTGCGAGTATTATTTATTTATTTATTTATTTATTTATTTATTTATTTATTTATTTATTTATTTATTTATTTATTTATTTATTTATTTATTTATTTATTTATTTATTTATTTATTTATTTATTTATTTAATTTGTGAGATTTATATACCGCCTCACAGTGCAAGCACTCTCTAAGCGGTTTACACCAGTAAGCAATGTAGATTTATATTGCCCCCAACAATCTGGGTCCTCATTTTACCTACCTCGGAAAGATGAAAGGCTGAGTCAACCTGAGCCAATGAGATTTGAACTGCTGACCTGCGGATCACAGTCAGCTAAAGTGGCTTGCAGTACTGCCTCTAACTGCTGCACCACCTCAGCTCTTAAATGATGTATGATGTTGTGATTTACATCATCCACATCCACAGTATTTCCAGCAGTAAAGGCTGCAATATTTGAAAGAGTTTGGGATATACTGTAAGTACAATTTTGTACTATTTCACTGATAGCTTTGGGATAAGCCCACTTTGAAAAGAGAATGTCTGTTTTAAAAAACTAATGGATTAATAGGGGTATTAATACTTAAATTCAGCTGATTGCCAATCAAGTTTTTAAACTATTTTAATTATCACAGAAGTAATTGGGGTTTCCTAAAAATGCAGATTGATTGTACATTCATTGAAAGCATCTTTTGATTTCACAATCCAAATGCATCAGCCCACATCTGAAAGCCTTAAATTGCAATCAACATTATAATGTTTCTTAGATGATTTTAAAACTACAATATTTTTATGGACAATTGAAAAGTGTTGTTGAGGTGGCTATCAGTTATTTATAATAACTTTTGAACAGACAGTTGGAATATCCTGTGCCTAGGCATCCATTCCTAATCATGATGACTTTAAAATGATGACATTAAAAAGCAAACATTGTCCTCTTATACTTGCAGCGTAATCTTATATACAGGTAAGGAACATGGTTTGCATTGCAGCAATGCTTCATCATATTCCCCTTGATCCCCAACACCTGTGACCCTTTATTAACAAATCAATGGTTAAAAATAATAAAGAATAATAATTATCTATATGAATACACTTTGGTATGAATGTGAATATAAGAACCCAGGCCCATATCCTGGTACCAAAAGGCAAATAATGAATTTCAGAAAATGCTGAAATAATTGAGTTTACATTTTAGTTGATTATTGAATAAAAATTATTGATGCATTTGGTTATTTAAAATGTTGAACCATTTTTTGCATGACACCTTTTATGGGAAGGCATTGTTTGTTTGCTTGTTTGGGCCTTTGGGTCAGTTTTGATCCTGGCAACTGCCTGGAAGATTTTTCAATTTTCAGGGCAAGATTTTTGGAAGTGGTTTGCCACTGCCTCCTTTCAAAAGCTGAGAGAGCTGCGCACAGTTCAATTCCCACTGGCTCAAGTTGACTCAGCCTTCCATCCCTCTGTGGTCGGTAAAATGAAGACCCAGATTGTTGGGGGCAATAGGCTGACTCTGTAAATCACAGAGAGGGCTGTAAAGTACCATGAAGTGGTACATAAGTCTAAATTCTATTGCTATCTTTGTAGATAAGCAATTAATTATACCTACTACTATACAAACAACTAGAGTAGCTGATGTGCAAAGCCAGCTTTATCAAATACATTCAAAGAAAGCTGTGGTTTAAATTAGAGGATTTTGGTATGCAGAATTACCATCACTAAGTGACATGGCATATGACATCATACTTCATGACCACATCACTTATCATCAGAAATTCCCATCCCAATTGCTATGGAACCCAAGGTTTACCTATACTGTATATATTACTTTTATTATATTCTTGCTTTACCAGGGTTTTCAATTTAAAGACAATCAGGCAAGAAGATAGTAAATGAAATTTTTGTTTTGTTTTGGTTTGTTTTGGTTTGTTTTGTTTTGGTTTGTTTTGGTTTGTTTTGGTTTGTTTTGGTTTGGTTTGTTTTGGTTTGTTTTGGTTTGGTTTGGTTTGGTTTGGTTTGGTTTGGTTTGGTTGGCCTTCCCTAGAAATCCTACATTCAAGGGCAAGCTGAGCCAGATGAAAAATAAGAGTTGAATAAGTCTAATCTTTGGATGCTTCCATTCAAGTATTCCTGCCTGACTTTAGTAATGGGGTTTCCTCAATAAAAAATATAAACTAATAATTGAAGTGAGCACTAAGTAACATTGCTCTTTGCCAAACCTTGAAACAATGACTCAGCTTCAGAAACATATCTATGGCAATTTGGTGGGCAAGAACTTAATCTTTGTTAATAAAGTGTTTTGATCCATTTTCTGCCACTGCCAATAGAAAAATATTTAAAATTTCCAAACATGGGAGCCTGGTTCTGAATTCTAATAGACTGGAAGGATATTCATATGGCAGAAATCCAAAGTTAATGACTGTAAAAAACAGACAGAAACAAACATAGACAGAAGCAGAAATACAGAAACAGGCAGACATTTCAGCAGAAATTCATGTAAGGCAGAAAAATATATAGGTAACCTTATAACTATTTTAGAGGAATTTCAGGCCCAGACTATATTTCCTTACAATGCTGCATGAACTCAGTTCTTGCACTCAGCTACTGCAGTGGTAGGTTGTAGATATTTTTGCTACCGGTTCGTGTGCGCACTCACACTTGTGTGATGCTTCTGCGCATGCGCAGAAGTGTCCTGGGTGGGTGGCGAAGTGTCCAGGGTGGATGGGCGGAGCCTCCCGCCACCAGTGCTACCAGTTCTAAGAACTGGTCTGAACGGGGAGCATCCCACCGCTAAGCTACTGATAGTAAATTAGAACAGGGAGTGAGGCTGTACACTGAGTACACAACTCAGCCAGTATAGGGAACAGAGATTATAGCAACTGTTTATAAATTTACTCTTTTTAATTTTTCAATATTAATTGCAATGTTTTTTTCGACATTAAGTGCTGCACATAGGGTGCCCAGATGTCCTGATTTTATCAGGATTGTCCTGATTTTTAGAAGCTTGTCCTGATTCTGAAAATGTCCTGATTTTGTCCTGAAATTCGAGTTCCCATCCTGATTTGTCCTGAACTTTTGCAAAATTTTAGGATAATCAAGATGAACGTTAAATGAAAGTACGTTTGCACTACTTGTGTTCTAGTTCAATTGCTTCACTTTCAGGCTGATTCTCTTATGTATTGTTACGGAAGATTTCGTGTGCATTTTTAGCCATGAAAGATTCATTGTTTGATGAAACTAGTGAGTTGAACTCGTTGCTAGAAGTCTCTTCAGATGAATTTAATAATTTGCCGATTGATAAAATATGGTCCACTTTGTTTCGAAGCAACAAATTCTTAGATCTGAAAATTCTAGTTAGCATATTTTTTTCAATTCCTACGTCAAATGTGGCTGTGGAAAGAGTATTTTCCCTGTGCAAGAAGCAGTGGACAGACGATCAAAATCGATTGGATGTTAAAACCGTGAAATGCTTGCTTCAAATTAAAATAAATTATTATTCTTCATCGTGTGGCAAAATGTATAAAAAGATTTTGGGTGATGAAAATTTGCTGAATAAGATATCATCTAATAGTAAATACATGTGAATGTGATGTTTTATTGGCTTTGTTGGAGTAATAAACGTTATCTTGAGAAGTGCTATTTTTTTAAAACTGTCCTGATTTTGGATCAAAGGTATCTGGGCACCCTAGCTGCACACTTTTAAGAGTTATACTTGGTGAAATGAATTGAAACTCCACATGGTAATTATGGTAGTTGCAGCCTTATTTTAGTTTAGACTTCTGCAATGATGGTGAAAGAAAAGTAGCAGGAACCGAGGAAGGCTGCATTTCATAGAAAGATAGTCTCCAAGATTAAGTAGAATTTAATCAGGACAGAAACAAGGAGGGGAGAAGACTTCCTTAATCTGATACAGATTGGGCAAGGCGCTTGTATAGGTACCAATGCCAACTGCAAAATTATGTGTATAAATTTACTCTATTTTTTTCAATACTAATGGCAAAGTTCTTTATTCAACCTTAAATACTGTATAATTTTAATCTATGAAATGAACTGAATGTAATCTCTGAATGCAAAGTATTTTTGCCCAACATTAGTCCTGCATATAACTGAATCATCATGAATAAATTGTATATGAATTTCTATGAAATTAAAGATCCTGATTGAACTGAAAGATCATTTATGGAATTTTTGTGTTACACTAATCAACAAGTCAAGGCTTTATTTGCACTAACTACAAAGCTGCAAGGCAAGGCTTTGTTTATACTAATCACAAAGCAAAACTGCAAAGTTCTACTTCAACACTAGCTACAAGAGGGACCAAAAGACTAACATTTAAAAATTGGATTTTTTTAAATTTCTGGAAAAGAAATTTTTGAAATTTTTGAAGTTTTTTTTAAATTTATTTTTGAATTTTTCATAAATACAAGACACTGTATTTATTAAAGAGAAAGCTTCTCTTTCTCTGTATTTATTTTTCTATTAGGACTACAAACTGTATCCTGTAAGCCAGTGGTGGCAAACCTTTTTTCCCTCGGGTGCCGAAAGCGCGTGCGCGCGCGCTGTCACGCACGTGTGAGTGCCCACACCCGTAATTCAATGCCTGGGGAGGACGAAAACGGCCTCTCCCACGCCTGCAGAGGCCCTCTGGAGGCCGGAAATGGCCCATTTCCTGACTTCCGGTGGGCCTGGTAGGCCCGTTTTTTGCCCTCCCCGGGCTCCAGAGGCTTCCCTGGAGCCTGGGGAGGGTGAAAACACCCCCCCCCGGAGGCCCCCTGGAAACCTAAAATGCCCTCACAGAGCCTCCACACAAGCCAAAAACCAGCTGGCTGGCACGCACATGCATGCTGGAGTTGAGCTAGGGCAACAACTCGCGTGCCGGCAGATATGGCTCCGCGTGCCACCTGTGGCACGCGTGCCATAGGTTTGCCATCACTACTGTAAGCCAAAGACTGCATCTTTGGATTGCAAAATATATCTACAGTAGAGGGCAACCTCATTTGCATTTAAGTGCCACTTCAACACTAGCCACAAGAGGGACCCAAAGACTACATTTCAGAATTGAATTTTTAATAATTATTTTTTTAAAAATATGTTTTTAAGTTTTGGAAATTTTGGAAATTTTTATATGTGAAATAAACTTTTTCTTTTTTTTTTAAACTAGCAATTGCTAGAGGAAAAACATACTTAAAATATAGCAATGGTAAAAGAGACTGAAACTTCTGTGACTTGCAAAATTTGTTCCATATATATACTGTATATATATATATTCACCCAAACGAATATAAACTAATGTAAACTAAATGAATTCCTTGAAGAAGAAGAAGAAAATAAAGGCTCCAGAAATACATTTAACAACTTTGAGACTCAACCAACCAAATGAAAAACTCCCACCAAAAGAAGAAGATGTATCCAGACCAAACACAATAAGGAATAAAGAACAGAAGAAAAAGCAACCAGTTTAGAGACAAGTCTAGCCACTCTGGAACTCAAAAAACAAAATGAGAAACCCCAATCAGGAAGAAGACTGAACTGAATACAGTAAGGAATTATAAACTAACATAGAAAATGAACCTTTAGAGATAGAACAATGGTGACATGTCATTCATAGAAGAGGAAAAAACCAAACTCAATCCAGTCTATTCTAGTCCCACTGGAGCTAAACAATCAATTTCATAACCTTCCCTTGGAAAAAAGCAAGCAGACACCTGGAGAAGAGACATCATCAAGAATACCAATTGGGGGGGGGGGGCGGAAAGTAGACCAGACTTCCTTAAGAGAAAGAAATTGGTTTGCTGATAGGAATCTCACTGTCCAGAGGAAATGAACCAGCAATTTGTAGACCACACAAACATATCAAGGGAGGTTTACTGTTATCCAGGAACAAAGATCAGAGATTGGCTGAGACTAAAATGACTAAAATAAGTCTACAGATTATTATCTCTTTGTCCTCTTTCATGTGAATGGTGCAACAAAGAACCTGAAAACAATATCAAGAGATTAGGCAGGTAGCCATGAAAAAATGAGGGCACATGTGGTGTTTTTTTCTATACCCCCTCCCCCAAAATAAGGTGAATATCCAATGGGGGAATTCAGAACTTTTGAAGTAAACCACTGGCTTAGGAAATAGTGCCATCAAGAGAACTTTGGATTCCTAGGCCAAGATCTACAATAGCTGCATGGGGAGCTTCTGGTAAGGAATGGGCTACACCTCACAAGAATCAGGAGTAATGGGGCCGAAGAGATGATAGTCTGAAGCCCCATGAAAGAGGGTTTGAGAGGCAAACATTATTCCAGTGACAAGGAAGTGAAAACTGCAGTGAAGAAGTGGCTCAAAGAACAGTCAACAAAATTTTATGAGACAGGGATACATGCTCTCATTCGAAGGTGGAACATTGCTATTGAGAGAAACGGTGACTATGTTGAGAAGTAGGAATGTGATCCACAGAGGACCAGCTTCATTTTGATGTATGCTACATGTTCCTGTGTTGGTAATTATACCTGTCCTAAAGAAAATGGAATTACTTTTTGACTCACCCTCGTATCTGTGAACACTTGGAAGTACGCAAAGCTATTACAGGAAGTCAACATGAGTTTGTCAAAAACGGATCATGCCACACAAACTTTACTGCATTCTTTGACAAAGTTAGCAGACCAGTGAAATGCTGTGGACAGAGTATACTTGGATTTCAGTAAGGCATTTGACAAAGTAGAACAATATGAGACAGATACTGGCTGATTAACTGCATTCAGCAGGTAGTCCTCAATGGAATTACATCTACATAGAGGGAATCATACAGTAGGGTACATCAAGATTCTGTCTTAACCCAGTACTCTTCAATATCTTCATAAATGATCTAAATGAGGGAGAACACATCAAATTGATCAGTGGAATGGCTTTCCTCCAGAGACTATGGGTGCTCCATCAATGGAGGTTGTTAAAATGAGATTGGACAGCCATTTGTCCAGAATTTTATATGGTCTCCTGCCTAAGCAGGGGGTTGGACTAGAAGAACTCCAGGGTCCTTTCCAGCTCTATTATTCTGTATTTTGTTCTGTGTTCTTAGTGCTTCCAAATAAGAGGAAGCAAAGGTCAGGAGGGCAAGCAGCATATCAGACTTGTTTGTATATGCTATGGATGACTAATACAAACTGGTCATGAAAGCAAATCTGCATCTAGCTTGTTGACTTTTAAGATTTTACCCACTTGTTTAATAAGAAGCTAGTTAACATAATTGCTCTGCCATTAGTTGCTCTTGCATACGTATTATGCACTGGAGGACTCTGCCATTGAAAAAGACAAAATCAA
The DNA here is from genome assembly GCA_023053685.1 of Diadophis punctatus similis. Lineage (NCBI taxonomy): Eukaryota > Metazoa > Chordata > Lepidosauria > Squamata > Dipsadidae > Diadophis > Diadophis punctatus. The sequence goes on from JALIGW010000009.1 coordinate 5,173,943, forward strand.
CCAGTCTATGGGAAAGTTAACCTCTTTAGTGTGCTATTAGCAGTTCAGCCTCTCCAGGTGGCTTGCAATAACATGAGTTCATGTTGTGTTTCAAGCAGATGAAAACTCAATAGTTTCTGTTTTGCATTGATAAGTTCCTACATTTGACATTATGGTGTAAAACTGCAGGAGCTGCAGTTTGGAGGTAAGTTTCACAAGCAATTTGATCAAATTCCCCAAATGAATTGACTTTACAAATCAGAATGATGGTTCAGATTGAATAGCTAAATAGAAACATGTACTTCCAAATCAATTTGACAATTTGAAAAATCAATTCATTTTCCAGATTAGTTCAAAATGCAAAAGGACAATGATCAACTACTGGCATCAGACATGAATCAAGTAATCCATTTGTGGAAGTTCACCTACTGAGGCTATGTAAACCAATCTAGGCAATGCAAAATAATACACTCCAATTTGCTGCTAAAAATATTTATTAGAAAGAATCAGACATTTTGAAATTATCAGGAGCCATCCATCAAAGCAAAAAGATATCACAATCATACATATTTCTATAAAAGTGGGCAAATGCCAGTGTATATTCCTAGGTCAGTATGTTTTCTTTTCTGCTATACCTTACAGTAGTGAATGCCATAATGAACAAAGCAACAGAAGAAATATATTTTATCAGGTTTTTAAAAATTAAACATTACAAGGAAACTCAATTAAAAATTATCTTTTAAGCCTACAATAAAGATAAGAATTTTAAAGTAGACTTAAAATGATGGGAAATTATCGTATTTTTCGCTCCATAAGATGCTCCTGACCATAAGACGCACTTAAGTTTAGAGAAGGAAGAAACATCTGCCTCTGCTGCCCAGCATCCATCCGGTATTCATATGGCTAGCGTCCTTGCAGCAAACAGCAAAAAGCCTGGGCAGCTGCTTCCTCCATGTCTTCTGCCTCCGCTGGGGAATGCTGGAGCCTTTGCAGCCAAGCAGCTGATCAGTGGTTGGATCGGCCTCCCGGAATACCGCCGATCAGCTGTTCCAGGCAGCGGGGAATGCTGCCGCTGTTCGCCACTGCTGCCTGTCACCCATATTCGCTCCATAAGACGCACAGACATTTCCATCCACTTTTTTTGGGGGGGGAGTGCATCTTATGGCGCGAAAAATACGGTAATTGAGTCCTTACAAATTCTGGTGGCACAAATGAAGGTGCCCTGGAAGCTACTAAAAAGTGGGACAGCAAGCAACTGGAAACTGGCCATATCTGGCAATAAAATAATTTCTTAAGTGATTCTTTCATACACAATTATGAATAAAAACGGGTCACAGTAAAGTAATGCAACGTGTGATAGCTTCTAGCAAACCTAGATATATTTTTCTGCAGTAATAAGTTTGAAAAGGTAAAGTGATAAATGGCATATAGTCATAACGTCCATTCAAAATGGAATCACAAAAATCCAATATTTTCTTGATTTTGGTAATCTGTGAAGAAAAGGAAAACAATACAGTTATAATGTTCAAGATAGTTCAATATTTCCACCTACAAAAGTCAGGAAGTTATCGCAACTTAAAATAAATTTAAAATTTATTTGTGTTCTGTTTTATTTTGTAGACACCAAAATTATAATTGTAATGTAGGTACTGATGAGTCAATATGAAATGCTTGCACTACCTCTGTTCCTCTTTTGGCTATATTGTTTAAACCAAAATTATAGATAATTCACTCAGAAGAGGTGAATATGCTACATAGGTTGCATTTAGAAAAAAGGAATAAACTATGACCATCAAGTATTATTCAAACAAATCTTCAAAGTCACATATAATTTAGAGAGAAAAGCATCTTTATCTTTTCTGATCTTGGAAGAAAGAAATAGCAAAGCGCACTGAAACTTAAGAAACCAAAATATGTTCTTTGAATATTATTCTCTAAAATAATTAAAGATTTCAGAGTGTTTAGATTAAAGCATAAATCTACGCTTTTTCCTCCCTCTATCCTCTCCTTTTCCTGATTTAATTTTCCTGATTTAATTTTTTTTAATCTATTAGTTTATCAAAATATAAAATACAAAGAAAATTAAAATAATGGGAAACCAGAGGAGGAGAAAAGGGAAAAGGAGAAATAATGAGGTAGAAGGGCAGGAAAAAAATCCTATGAAGATGACCATCTTATCACAAGGCCAAGGAGACTTAGCTCTTTTTCAGTTTACTAACAGAAGGAATAGAAATTCCTTTAGTTTATATTAGTCCCCTGGGTTATAGAGAATCCTAGAATCACTCCACAAGATCCTCCATGCAGCAGCGATCTTCAGGAAGCCTCAGGAGCTGTGCTTTGAATAAGCTGACAAGCTGTTCAGCTAGGGCAGGGGTGTCAAACTCAAGGCCTGGGAGCCGGAGCCGGCCCACAGGGTGCTTAGATCTGGCTTGCAGGACCACCCTGGAAACAGCAAAGGATCGGCCTGTAGTGCCTCTGCCAGTGAAAATAGAGCTCAGGAGGGCTGCCCATGGCCCTCCCAAGCTCCATTTTCACTGGCAGAGGGTTGCAGGGTGCCGTTGCAGCCAAAACAGAGCTCGGGAGCCCGTTTTCACTGGCAGAGCGCTCAAACCACCACAGGTGCCCCCGACATGAATGATGTCGAGCTGGCCAAGCCCACCCTACCCACACACACCATGCCCCCCCAAGGTCAAATACAACCCTGATGCAGCCCTCAATGAAATCAAGTTTGGCAACCCTGAGCTAGGGGGTGGGGCTGCAATCATTTCATTGTTGAAAAAGCCACCATTTTGGAATTTATTTTTCAAAGGGACAATAAATCATGACCTTCACTTCTTAATCATTTATTTTCACTAGCTAAAAGAGGCTCTTTTTAGTCACAGCTGGTTACTCCTTTTGAAAGATTTGTGTCATTTTTGAGACTCCTTTTTTGTTAAATGACAAGGAAGAGAATTGCTGGAGGCAAGCTAAAATAAAAAAGCCTGGAGCACCTTTTTTTAAAACTTTGATGGACTAATGTAGTTTTATTTTACTATTTTAAGTAATCTGTAGTTCTGAATTACTTTGTTAAGGGTGGCTGAAGCAATTTTTATGAATTCTGATTGGACAGGAATTATTACTTGATTTATTTAAAAATCTATTCTTTGATCACAAGAGGGAGCTAACAAGATGGCAAAACATGAATTTGAGCATATTTTTAGATAGGTATTAGAAAAATATTTACTGAAAACCATTCACTTTTAGATCAATTATGTTTTAAAGATGGAAGAAAGATGAGCAATTTAGAGATGCAGTTATCAAAAAAACTGAGGCAATTTCACAAATATCTGACAAAGGACTTAACTGTAATTTTGGAATATAAATCTGACATCAATCTTTATTTATTTATTTATTTATTTATTTATTTATTTATTTATTTATTTATTTATTTATTTATTTATTTATTTATTTATTTATTTATTTATTTATTTATTTATTTATTTTGGAATTCTTATATGCCGCCCAACTCCCTAAGGACTCAGGGCGGCGTACAACAGTGAGAAAATACAAGAATAACCAAAATCTAAAAAGTTAATTAAAAGCAAATATAAAAATTAAAACATAATATAGAAATCATCACCAACCATTCAATATCATACATACTTGGGGGGTGAGCTCGAGTGAATTACGCTCTACCCCCCGCCTGCAGGAAAAGCCATGTCTTAACAGCTTTCCGGAAGGCCAGCAGAGTGGGGATAGTTCGGGTCTCTGGGGGAAGTTGGTTCCAGAGCACGGGGCCAGCCACAGAGAAGGCTCTCCCCCTTGGGCCCGCCAGCCGGCATTGCTTGGCCGACGGGACCTGGAGGAGGCCAACTCTGTGGGCCCTAACCGGTCGAAGGGAAGTATGAGGCAGAATGCGGTCCCGTAGATAACCTGGTCCCAAGCCATGAAGGGCTTTAAAGATGGTGATCAACACCTTGAATTGGACCCGGAGACCGATGGGCAACCAATGCAGCTGGCGGAGTATCGATGTCACGTGGGTGTACCTTGGCACACCCACCACAGCACGCGCAGCCGCATTTTGCACCAACTGAAATCTCCGGATACTCTTCAAGGGTAGCCCCATGTAGAGCGCATTGCAGTAGTCCAAACGAGAGGTGACAAGGGCATGAGTGACCGTGAGTAGAGCCTCCTTCTCCAAATATGGCCGCAACTGGTGCACCAGGCGAACCTGTGCAAAGGCCCCTCTAGCCACAGCAGAAAGATGATGGTCCAATTTTAGCTGTGGATCTAGAAGGACCCCCAAGTTGCAGAACTGGTCCGAGGGAGTCAATTTCGCTCCCTCAAGGACCAAGGAGGGACAGTTGTCATAGTCCTTAGGAGGCAATATCCACAGCCACTCAGTCTTGTCGGGATTAAGTCTGAGTCTGTTCCTCCCCATCCAGATCCTAACGTCATCCAGGCACCGGCACATTACATCAACTGCCTCACTGAAGTCAGACGGGGTGGTGATGTACAGCTGGGTGTCATCGAATGTCTGCGAATGATCTCCCCCAGCGGTTTCATGTAGATGTTGAACAGGATGGGCGAGAGAACTGACCCCTGAGGCACCCCACATGATAGGGGCCTAGGGGACGATCTCTGCCCCCCTGCCAGCACCGACTGCATCCTATCAGCGAGATAAGAGGAGAACCACCGCAAAACGGTGCCTCCCACTCCCAACTCGCTGAGACGATGCAGAAGGATACCATGGTCGATGGTATCGAAAGCTGCTGAGAGGTCAAGTAGCACTAGGATGGAGGAGTTCCCCCCATCCCGGGCCCGCCAGAGATCATCCATCAAAGCGACCAAGGCAGTTTCTGTACTGTAGCCGCGCCTGAAACCCGACTGATAAGGATCTAGATGATCTGTTTCATCCAGGAGCTGCAGAAGTTGAGTAACCACCACCTTCTCCACAACTTTCCCTAAAAAAGGTAAGTTGGAGACCGGACGATAGTTCTTCAAGTCGGCTGGATCCAGGGAAGGCTTCTTCAGGAGGGGTCGCACCACTGCAGCTTTTAACGACTGCGGTACGGATCCCTCTCTCAGAGAAGCGGTGACCACCGCCTGGATCCAGCCGCGTGCTACCTCCCTGCTAGCCGAAACCAGCCAGGAGGGGCACGGGTCCAATAAACAGGTGGAGGTACCCATCGCTCCCACAGCCCTGTCCACATCCTCAGGAGAAACAGGCCCAAACTCTTCCCATAATGATGGACTAAGACTAGCCCCTGTCAACTCAATGAACTCTGCCCAGCCGGAGTCCAGATTTGACCGAATCTGAGCGACTTTATCCGACAGAAACTCAGCGAATTCCTCAGCTCTGCCTTGTAAGTGTTCCTTGCTCCCCCATTTAGCAAGAAGGGAGCGAGTCACCCTAAACAAGGCGGCTGGGAGAGAATCTGCGGACGCAATAAGAGCGGAAAAATAGGATCGTTTTGCCGCCCTTATCGCCACTAAATAAGATCTGATGTAAATTCTTAATAGTGTTCGATCAGACTCAGTTTTTCTGGCCCTCCAGCGGCGCTCCAGACGTCTCTTCTGGCGTTTCATCTCCCGGAGCTCCTCGGTAAACCAGGGAGCTTTCCGGAATCCACTGCCATAGAGAGGTCGCTTAGGCGCAATTCGGTCTAGAGCCCCTGATGCTGCGGTGTTCCAAGCAGCCACCAGGGAGTCAGCCGAATTGTGTACCAGGGTTTCAGGTATTTCCCCAAGTTCCCTCTGGAATCCTTCCGGTTCCATTAGGCGCCTGGGGCGGAACCACCTAGTCGGTCCCGCCTCCCTGCGGGGGAGGAATGGGGCTGCGAAATCCAACCTCAGTAGGAAATGATCTGACCATGACAGTGGGGTGATGACTAAGTCCCTTATCTTCAGATCATCTCTCCACTGCCCCGAAAGAAACACTAGGTCGAGCATGTGACCGCCCTCATGAGTCGGACCCTGGATTACTTGGGACAGGTCCATGGTTGTCCTGGAATCCATGAACTCCTGGGCCGCCCCAGAGGTTTCGCCAGCAGATGGCAAGTTGAAGTCCCCCAGCACCATAAGCCTGGGGAACTCAACTGCCAAGCCGGCTACTGCCTCGAGCAGCTCAGGCAGGGCCTTGCTTACGCAGCTGGGAGGCAGGTACATTAAGAAAAGGCCCACCTGTACCCCTAAGTCCAACTTCAAAAGGAGCATCTCACACCCAACAATCTCCGGGGCAGGGATCCTACGAGGATGCAGATTTCCACGCGTTATTATTGCCACTCCTCCCCCCTTCCCTGGGGTCGAGAATGGTGCTGCACCGAGAAACCGGCTGGGCATATCTCGGAGAGAGCTACTCCCCCCTCCTGCCCCAGCCAGGTCTCGGTAACACACACCAGGTCTGCCCCCTCCTCTGTGATTAAATCACGTATCAAGGGGGCTTTGTTGACGATTGACCTGGCGTTAAGCAGCAGCATCCTAAGCCCAGGGCCCTGAAAGCCCTGGTTGCCAGGTATCCGGGTTGAGCAAGATGGAACCGGATCAGAGGGGCCGGAACAAGGGATCGCTTGTAAACAGCGAGGTCTTATTCCCCGAGAGCGGCCCACCCCTCTGCTCCCGCCATATCTGCCTCTTCCCGTTATGACCGAGATGGTCCGGCTCTCGCCTACACCAGAGACCCCCTCCCCTCCCCCGCTGGTCTCCCTCCCTTCCTGCAGGCCATACATACCATTCTCACAAGAAAGGGTAGCCGGGTCTCCCCCCCACTTCTGTTTTTACACTCAACGGGGGGGGGCAAAATCCCAGTCCCTAGCTTTTCCATTTTCACACAGTTTCTAATACTCAGACACTCATATGATGAGGTTTAAAAACAACCCTTCCAACTGAAAGAAGAGCTCCAAGCAAATCTACAATTCTCAAAAGGACAAGTTTGGTGTTTTTAATGGTTGAGAATTATTTGAGAAAAAGAGATTGTAGAGATATTCCAGAGAAGATTTACCGTATTTTTCGGAGTATAAGACGTACCAGAGTATAAGACGCACCTTAGTTTTTGGGGAGGAAAATGGGGGGAGGATTCTGCCTACCAGGTATTCATCTGGCTAGCGTCCTTACTCTGGTCAGCTTCAGCACATTAGTTTGCTGGTTTTGAGTGTGTGCACACTTTTTATCCCCTGGTTGAGGATAAAAAACAGCTTCTGAAGGACAGCTGATCATCAGAGAGAGAAGCAATGAGAAAAACAGGTGAAGTGCAAAAGATTGCTTCACTCACTAGCACCCCGTGAGGGCTGAAAAACAGCTTCTAATGCACAGCTGATCATTGGAGAGAGCAGCAATGAGAAAAGCAGGCAAAGCGCGGAAGATCACATCAGTCGTTGCGCCTCATTAGGGCTGAAAAAAAGCTTCGAAAAAGCTACATTCGCAGTATAAGACGCACCCAAATTTTCAGTCCCTTTTAGAGGGGGAAGTGCATCTTATACTGCGAAAAATATGGTATTCTGTCAAAATAAGATGGAGGGAGTGACTTACATTTAATGTGTTAATTGGAATAAGAGAGGATTTCTATGTATCTGATATATATATTTTTAAAGAAAGCTTGGATGTAATTTTCTGTTTATAAAAGTGAGTTTGAATTTTTTTTCATTTACAATGCTTCAGTTATTTCTAAAGCTTGTAAAATATTATTGAAAATGAATTTGAATATATTAATTTAAAAAAATAAAAAAGATATATTAGAATTTAGAATTCATTGATTTTAGAAATATTTTCAAAGAAAGGGTTAGAGTTTTAAAATGAATTTTTAAAAAATTGTTTCCCCTTTAAGATTAAAGAATCTGAGAGAGTGTAATAAATTATGTTAACATCAATGATGATAGTCTATAATGATTAATAAGTGTAAACAGAAATATATATTATTTTCCACAACAAGAAAAAAATGGAATTATTAAATTAAAATAACATATTTAATTTTGCTTCCATTTGGAAACTGCTTCTGGATTTTGTGCTTGTAATGGAAAAAAGGGAAACTTTGGTTTTGGTTTAGGTGATTAGATAGGTATGTTATTATAGAAATGGCTAGCATATGTTATTGTGTAAAAGTAAAAAGTTGAGGTAGTAATGTTTTTATTTTCTACTGTGCTAAAAAGACTTCCATAGCCAGATCTTTTCCCCACCTAACCTTAACATCTCAAGCATTTTCTCATCCCTTTTCCATTTTTGTCCTACCTGAAGAATCACACATATTGTCCAACAGGCCTTCCTGGTTTATAGTCCTAGAAGGAATGGTAGATGGTCAGTTCCATAATATACATAGATACAGTTCAGCTGTTTTCAAAGAAAAAAAAGTAACAGCATTTCTTCTTTTTAAGACATAATAGGTTATCAAATGGCTTATAGCCTGGATACCTACAGGATCACACCCATCTCCTACAACTTCTGTCCAGCCATTAAAATTTGATATAGTTGGCAAACTCAAATCCAAGATGTAGAACATGTCATCTTGCAGGACCTAGGACCGTGATGGTGACTCTATGGCACATGTGCCATAGGTGGCAAGCGGAGCCATATCTGAAGGCACGTGAGGCATTGCCCTATGTCAGCTCCAGTGCACATGCACGCGCTGCCAGCTGATTTTCAGACTTGGGGAAGGCTGTTTTCGCCCTCCGGAGGCTTCAGGAGGCTTCCATGAAGCCTCCAGAGTGTAAAAAATGGCCCAATGGGCAAATTGGAAGTCCATTTTTCCGAACTTCCAGTTTGCCCATTGGTCCGTTTTTCGCCATTCCCAGGCTTCAGGAGTCCGGAGGTTTCAGTGAGGCCTGTGCACATACATGGGGGGCAGCGGGGGGGTTATGCGCATGCACAGACTGGTTGCGTGGGGGTGGTGTGCATGCATGGGGGGAGGGCATGGATGCAGGCATGTGCACGCACACCCTTTTGGCACGCGAGCCAAAATAGGTCCACCATCACTGACCTAGGAGATGGCCCTCCCCTGAAGCTGCATCCACTCTGCAAACTAGCATTATTCCTGAATTCTGTATGTCATTGACTCTGCTGCATATTCATACATCTTTAAGTACCTGGCTCTTCCAACAGGATTTAGGACAGAGTGTTTCATAATCTACTCTGTAGTATTGGATTTATATTACATGATGAGTAACTGGAATCTTTATTTTTGTTTTTCTTTGATGTGCCATTGGTATCATTAATTATTCTTTATATTGTTAAATTGTTGGTTTTAAATCTAACATGTAAGATGCCTAAAGTGCCTAGAAGTGGCATACAAGTTGATTAAGAAAATAAAGAACTACCCTAGATTTCTAACCAAATAGGATAATGATATCAATAAATTAAATATTGACTTCCATCCAATTCCATCCACTCTTTTTCTTCTCTTTTAGTTTGCAATAATCACTATGACACATTTATTTTCCTACGTTATGTAGACATTCTTCCTAAATTTGGTATGTCAACTAAAAATTTGTACCCAGGTATTTTAAGGGATTTCCACATTCTGATTTCTGATTCTTAAGATAGCAACTTCTGTTTTATCTTACTTAGATCAGCACAGTAGCTCCATTGCCGGTCTTGGTCATAGTTCCCTGTGACAGAACACCAAAATCTTCCATCGTCTGAATTTTGATTGGTGCAAGAAGTGAATGTTTTTCCATTGTAGATGAATGGAAAAACACAGCGCTTGCCTTTAGAGTTGCCTTCATATTCTGTAGATATTGGAAACACAAAAATAAAGAAGGGGGGGTAGCCCTTGTATTGAGATGAACTTTAATCTTATCCAGTAAATATTCCAAACATTTCAACTCCCTGGAAATCCTACTCTTTGTCCTATCAAGGACTGAAGGCCAAGGACCCAAAACTCCATTTTTCCAAACTCCATCTTTAACCACTTTTCTTATAAAATTCATTCTCTCTCCCTCCCTCCCTCCCCCCTCCCTCCCTCCCTCCCTCCCTCCCTCCCTCCCTCTCTCTCTCTCTCTCTCTCTCTCTCTCTCTCTCTCTCTCGCTCTCTCTGTCCCTCCCCTCCCCTTCCCCCTCCCCTTCCTTCCCTTCCCCTTCCCTCCCCCCTCCCCCTCCCTCCCTCCCTTTCTCTCTCCTTCAATACATTTCATACCTAACAGCACCGACATTGGAAAAGAAAATTGCCAAGAGGCTTTGCTAAGAACAAAGCAAGGTCTGAATTCTTGATTAGGCTAAAAGTAGACATTACCAAGAAAACATAGTTGTGTAAGATGCAATTAGAGAAGAAACTAGAAGCTTGTTGCAAGAAAACCTGTTGCTGGAAAAGTAAGGCAACATGATATTTAGCTTGCGCTGTGGGACAAACAGGGTTTTAAAACAGAACAGAACAGAACAGAATAGAATAACAGAGTTGGAGTATTCACAACTTCTGGAGGCAAGTTGTTCCACTGATTAATTGTTCTGTTATGTCAGGGTATAGGTCATGCTAAAAACATCAGAACAGTACTACCTGTACACATGCTATTCCAAGTTGAACAGCATTACTTATATATGTGGTAGCAATAGCAATAGCACTTTACTTATATACCGCTTCATAGTGCTTTACAGCACTCTCTAAGCGGTTTACAGAGTTCAGCATATTGCCCCCAACAATCTGAGTCCTCATTTTACCCACCTCGGAAGGATGGAAGGCTGAGTCAACCTTGAGCCTAGTGAGATTTGAACAGTTGAACTGCTGAACTGCTGAACTAGCAATCAGCTGAAGGTTGCAATGCTGCTTTTAACCACTGCGCTATCTCAGTATATTGATGATAAGAAATTTGTAACCAATAATTATACTGTTGTTTACAATTTCCTGTATCCTGAGATATAAAGATAGAATGCCAGTTTTACTCATGGCTCCTCTCAGCGCCACTGCAACCAGTGTAGCTCCTGCAACAGAGGTATTAAACGGCTACCATAAAAGCTCCTAAAACTGCTGTAGCATGTCTGCCAGTTGTAGCTTCCAAATGTTTTTCAACAGTAGTCTCATATAAAGCACTCTGAAATAGTCCGAGCACGAGATGACCAGGGCATGAGTGACTGAGACAGGGCCTTACAATCCAGGAGAGCTCATAACTAGTATACAATATAAAGTTTTGCAAAGGGTCTCCTAGCCACAACTGCTACCTAATCTTTGAGCAAGATTCTAGAAGAACCCTTTAGTTGCACACCAGATCTGTCTAGGGAAGTGCAACCCCATGCAGAGGTAAAGCTCTTAAACTCCTGGGTCCTGGGGCTCCACATACCCACAGCCACTCAGTCTTGCTATGGGGGTTCAGCTGAAGCCTGTTGTCCCTACATGTCCTCATAGCTTTCTGGCACTGAGAGAGGGCATTGTCAGCAATATATATGTCACTTGGAATGGATAAAGTTGGGTATCATCAGCGTACTGATGATACCTCATCCCATACTGTGGAAGCATCACATGAATGAAGCATTACCATCAGAATAGTATCACCTGTCTTTTTCCTATTATACAGAACCTTTAATTTTTTTACCAGTGAACAGTATTTTGCTTTATAGAGCCCAGTGTTCAAGCCTATAAAATTCCCTTAAAATTTTGAGTTTGTTTTCTGTAATAGGAAATATCCCTGACAAAATGAAGGTACATAACTCCTTTGTGGCAATAGCCACTGCAGATTTAAACTATGTTTTTTTTAAACCAGAGTTTGAAAACCTATGTCTCTTATGAATTAACATATGATAACTGAAGGTGTTTGTAACATACTTGTGTGCATCAGCCCATTCTCTGGGGTGTTTTTTCCAGCATCTATCTTTAATCACTGAGAAACACTGGAAAGCTAAAGCTGGTAAAGAGCACTAGACCACAAAATAAGCATGGTGTGTGACCTCTCCACATTCCAGTTCTCCATAAAACTCTTACCTAACTATGGTGAGTCCTTGAAGCTTCTACAAATAATCCTCAATTTACAACTATTATGTAATAACTGTTTGAAATCACAATGGCACTGAAAAATAATGACTTACAACCAGTCCATGTACTTATAAATCATCCCTAAAGTGACATGATCAAAATGTGGCCACTTCACAACCAGCATGTATTTATGACAGCAGCATCCTGGATCATGTGATCAGCATTTACAAACGTCTGACAAGGAAAATCAGAAAATCAAAACTCACAATCACATACTGTAATTTCATGCCTAACAATCATGAGTGATTGATAGCCAACTAGGAAGGTCACAAACTCACAAACCCATATGATCCTGATTCAGGCACCTCACAACCAGTATACATTTATAATGATTACAGCATCCCACAATTATATGGTTGCCAATTGTGAGTTTCACAGCTGACTTCTGACAAGCAGAATCAATGGAGAAACTGGCAGTAAGCAGGACATCACAGTCTTACTATGTCATGTATAACAATCACAAGTAATTCACTTAACAACCAAAGCAGAACTGACATAAGTCCAGCATGATCATGTGATCTTTCACTTAATAACATGTCATTTAGCTAGGAATTGTTGGTCTCTATTAGAGTTTTTACCTGAGAACTACCTGTACTTTCTTCTCCAGCATTTGCAAAATACACTTGCCCTCCATTTAGATCCTGCTTCAGGTGCCTTTTCAGAATATACAACTTATGGGCAATACTCAAATATTATGTCCTAGTTTAGTTTATTTTTTTTTGCTGCTACTGTCTGTTTTTATTCTTCTAACCTAACAAAGTCTTCAAAAACAATTATGTAGAGGAGAAGGGGACTATGTCCTTTATCATGCTAGTTGTCTGAAAACTGAGCAGAATGAAATCAAGAGAAGGCAGCAAAAGAAAGATCAAGTCTAAAACAGATTGGAAGAAGCATGGCAGCAGGAAAAAAATGTGAAATCTTCTTGGAGGAATTCTTTGTAGAAACAGATGGGAGAAGCTTGAAATATGGCTGTTGTCTAAGCTTTATCCTTCATCATGTGACCCAGTTTGGATCACACATAGCCACCTTCTGTTTCCTAAATTCATACAGGCACAGAAATGTGTGGCTACTGCAGTAAAAGAATTGGAAAGAATTCTACAATTCTCTGCATCCTTTCTCTACCCTGCTTTACCATCCACAATACTTGTTTACTCCATTTCATCTAATCTGATTGTTGTCCCTCACCTAGAATCCATTCTTCCACTCCAGTTTATTCATTTTTCCTATTCTTCTTCTTTTCATTTCTACTTTCACACCCATCCACTTCAAATATTTCATTGGACTAACACTGACTTGCTTTCCCATCCTTAATCTGGACTTCATTTTTATCTGTAACTAGCTGACAACCTGGCATTGCCCGGGTATTTATAGATGTCAAAGACTTTGTCTGAAAGGGAGCCATTGAGAGGGGCCTTTCTTCCCCCTACTTTGATGCCCATCATCCCTGCGCTCTCCCTTCCCCCTCCCATGCGCTCCTCTTTCCCGCCCTGTCTACGATCCTGGCACTTTGCCGCAAATCCATCAGGCGCTTCCCCATGTATATATATACACTGTGTGTGTGTGTGTGTGTGTGTGTGTGTGTGTGTGTGTGTGTGTGTGTGTATATATATATATATATATATATATATATATATATATAGAGAGAGAGAGAGAGAGAGAGAGAGAGAGAGAGAGAGAGAGAGAGAGAGAGAGAGAGAGAGAGAGAGAGAGAGAGAGAGAGAGAGATTGAATATCTTAATTTGCACATCCCATGTTGCATGGAAACTACCCTTTGATAAGTCATTGGTTTTATGGTGTTGATCACCATCTTTAAAGCCCTACATGGCCTAGGACCAGGATACCTTCGGGACCGCATTCTGCCTCATACTTCCCTTCGACCGGTTAGAGTGGGCCTCCTCCAGGTCCCGTCAGCTAAACAATGCCGGCTGGCGGGCCCTAGGGGGAGGGCCTTCTCTGTGGGGGGGCCCGCGCTCTGGAACCAACTTCCCCCAGAGACCCGGACCATCCCCACCCTGCTGGCCTTCCGGAAAGCCGTCAAGACATGGCTCTTCCTGCAGGCAGGGGGGAACGACTAAATCCATCTGAATTCCCCCCTTGGTATGACTGATTGTGAATACTTTTTAATTTTTGTATATCTTTTAACACTGTTTTTTAAACTATTGCTTATTATTAATGTTCTTATACAATTGTTGTACGCCGCCCTGAGTCCCTCGGGAGTAGGGCGGCATATAAGAACAAATAATAAATAAATAAATAAATAAATATTGAAATATCATTACAGCCATTTAGAGTCTCTGGATTTTGAGGGGGTGACAGGTGTCTATACCACACTGTAGTTTCTCCTACCTTCAGTGGCACATGCCCTCCATTTACTGTCAATGTCATAATTTGCAGTTGTGGCACACCACCATTGGCGATCATATGCACCATCTCTTGTACAATGAGAGTAGGATTTGTTGTCGAATCGGAAGGGAAACTTGCAAGGACGCAATTCTGAAAAGGTAAGATAATGGAAGAAATTAAGCAGCACTCCCAAAATAAGCAATCTTAAAAAGAGATAGAATTGGATGAGCAATGGGATGATTAAGATTCCAGGTTGAATAAAGTTTATTAAGACATTGTGCATGTCATGCATAACTGTTGAAAAATGGATTTATCCAATAAAAAATAGACATGCTTAAATGGTTATATACATACTGTATCTTCCTACTGAAATTGATTGATTTCTGTCAGAGTAATCTGTCTGGCAGTCCAGTCAGGAAGCATGACCAGATGGATTAATTCTACTGTATGCAAGGTTACATTAGATTAGCAGAATCTTGCAAGTCTGAAAGTTCATTTCCCTTACCACCTGAGGAGGATCCCTTTTGAGACTTGCCACAATCCTGTTCTGTGGACTAAGCTGATTTTTATTCAATCGTTTCCCCACCCTCTATCTTCCAAGGTTATTCCCACCTTCCATTGCTTCTTCCTAACTCCTCTAACAAAGGAATAGCTTGATACCTGAAGATTAATTCCTATAGTCCTAAAAGGAAAGGATAGCCAGATAGCCACCAGGGAATTTTGAGGAAAACATTTTGTTTTCCTTGATGAACTCATGGCCAATGATGGCTCCACAGCTGCTGAGTATCCTGCTCACTATAGAGATGGGCAGGGCTTAGATCAAAAGCCAAAAAGGTGTTTTAGAGCAGGCCTAGGTATGCAAACTGGATATGGATGTATGTCTTTAATCTTAGATATGCATTTTCCTAGAATCCCAGGGAAATCTGCAGCTTCTTACAACTTCCAAAGCACATTATCAACTCTGGATCCATAGCACTGCACTTCCTTATGTCCTGATACCTTTGTGAGTTTCACACTACTAAATACACTATCAGATTGGCCCAGCAAGTACTTTCAATTTAAATAATTACAATTTGATTTTAATTTTAAATATTTAAAACTATTTTTTTCCAGTTCAGTTGGTTATTTGCCCAGTGACTCCTACTAATCCTGCCCTACATAAAGGTGAACTGAGAAAATAAACATGTATAAACATGTAATAAAAATTCAAACTTAGATACTATCTAATCACAATCTTTTCTGTACAGTAAAACCTCTTTTAATTTTTCCTTCCATAGGAATTAATGGATCAACATTTTGCTATCCCACCTTCAGTTGTCCTTCTGCTTTCAGTCTCAGCTACAACTCTCAACTATTGGAAGTCTTCTTTCTGCTTCAAATAGCCCAAATAAATTGTTTACTCAGTGGCTTTTTTCAATGCATTCTACCACTTCTTATTATTAGATGTGTATTAATCAGAACAGGTAGCAGCACTTGACCAACCATGAAAAACTAAGCAGGTCACTTCTGGCTATCAGTGTTGGTGGAGGACACTAAGAAATCTCATTGTTATAGAGAAAACATATCAACAACAAACCATATAGAGAAAACAATGGCAAATCAGCTCTAGTGTGTTGCCAAGAAACAACATGAATATGTTCTTATAGTCCTCAAAAATCAATTTCTAAGGCAAAAAATGACTTATTTACTCCTGTATTGTCTTACTTTGGATATATGACAGCTTTCTCTGTTCTTTAATGTTATCCCCAGTACACTCTTCGGAGGTAAATCGGATTGATAAATGGTAACTGGTAGAAAGTGATCCAGAGAGTTTTTGCAACTTTGCATGGATTTGTGTCTGATTCTCCCCTGTCCCAGTTAAATAATTAGCAGAGCTAGTTAGCAGGATTGTCTAAGGTGACCAGACGTCTCGATTTTGGCGGGACAGACCCGCTTTTTAATGCTTTGTCCCGCGTCCCGCCCGCCCTCTTAAAAAGTCCCGATTTTTGAGCCCCCGCTTCTTCCTCCAGCCAGACGCGCGCCCGAGCGACAGGCTTCCGATTCAGTCCCCTCTATTCACAGGGTGGCGCGGGGTGGGGCAGAGTGAACCCTGGGGGGGGAGCGCCACTTTGCACTTGTCCCATGAGGCCATGCTAAGTGTGCCGTGGCAAAAGGGGCGGGGCAGGGCGGGGCGCGCGTCCTACCTGAGACTTTTCCCGGTAGCAGATCCAGTCGCGTTCCTTGCTAATAGCGTCCAGAGCAGAGCAGCCCCTCCCAGAAGATCGCGAGACATTATCTTCTGGGAGGGGCTGCTCTGCTCTGGGCGCTAATTAGCAAGGAACGCGACTGAAGCTACCGGGAAAAGTCCCAGGTAGGACGCGCGTCTCGCGCTGGGGGTTGGGGGGGGCGGGGCAGGACTGGCGGACGGGACGGGGCGCGCGTCCTACCTGGGACTTTTCCCAGTAGCTTCAGTCGCGTTCCTTGCTAATTGGCGCCCAGAGCAGAGCAGCCTCTTCCAAAAGATAACGTCTCGCGATCTTCTGGGAGGGGCTGCTCTGCTCTGGGCGCTATTAGCAAGGAACGCGACTGAAGCTACCGGGAAAAGTCCCAGGTAGGTAGGACGTACAGTGGCCTCCGCGTCCCCCCTCCCCCCTCCCCCCCACCTCACCTGGACGCCGACATTTGCTGTTTTGCCCTCTGCGCATGCGCAGCATTCTGCGCATGCGCTGAGGGCAAAACTCAAATGGAGAAACCCACCCCTGTCAATGGTGTCCCGCTTGAAGAAAAAAAATCTGGTCACTTTAGGATTGTCCAAAGTGTTTCCTTCTATCATCTAAGTTTTTTCATACCTGAGGGTGTACAGTAAGTCCATTTTGGTTCTCTATCATAGTTGCTGCTCAAAGAGCACCAGAGCTTTCCATGAGAAGACCCAGCTTTTGTGCAAGCTGAGTAGGATTTTCCCTTGTAGATAAAAGGAAACACACAAGGCCCCTGTGAATTTGCAGCTAGTCCTGAACAGTGATGAAAAAATGAGTAAGAGAGTTAGTAATCACTGATTATTGGGTTCAGCATTTGAGTTAAAGTATTTTTGACTCAACTGCAGTATACCAGAAATTATACTAAAAACAAATCTTTATTCTTGAAAAGGTGAACCATATTACTTAATTTTATATTATTCAAGTTGGAGATACTAATGTAATAAACTAAAATTAGGCATTTTATGGCTCCCAACCACATTCAATTCTTTGGCTGTCCCTTCGGGCCTATGTAAGGTCAATTAAAAATTAGAAATCAAATGTAAATACAGGTAGTCCTCGACTTATGACCAATATTGAGCCCAAAATTTCTGTTGTTAAGTGAAACATCTGTTAAGTGAGTTTTGCCCCATATTACGACCTTTCTTGCCACAGTTGTTAAATGAATCACTGCAGTTAATAAGTTAGTAACATGGTTGTTTAGTGAATCTGGCTTCGCCATTGACTTTGTCAGAAGGTTGCAAAAGATGATCACATGAACTTGGGACACAGCAGTGGTCATGAGTATGAACCAGTTGCCAAGCATCTGAATTTTTGTCACATCATAGGGATGCTACACAGCTTTACTGTGAAAAATGGTCATAAGTCACTTTTTTCAGTGCCATTGTAACTTTGAATGGTCACTAAATGAACTGTTGTAAGTTGAGGACTACCTGTAAGTGCTCTCCAGGGGGTGGGAAAAGAAGCCCAGGTTAGGCTCTGCCACTTATGGCCACAGAAAGGCAAGGAGAGAACACATTTTTCTGCACAGTGCTCACCCCTCGCCTGGAGCAGCCTGAAGAGGCAGCCATGGTCATCACATGAGACGGCCTGAGCTCAGCCATCCACCGCCATATCCTCAAAGCACCGCCTTACAGGCGAATGGGTAGTGTGCAGTCTGGAGTTATTGGTTTGGCCTTCCACAGCAGCCCCAGTTCCTCATGTGGCCTTTTGGGAAAATTAATTGCCCACCCCTAATTAAACCATTATTTGTGTTTTACATTGAACATTATCAGTTCCCATGACTTTATTAGTCTATTTCTCAAGATGTAAGGGATTGGATCTAGGGACCTTGGTTAAATGCCCTGCCTCTAAACTACACATTATCATTTCTCCCTTCCTCCAAAATGTATTCATTTCTGCACCACTCTCAACTTTTTAAATCCATTTTTCTCAATTAAAAAGTCTCTTTACTTTCCTTTGTGTACAAATAACCTAGCTATGCCTATTACACCAAATAAGCTAACACCATACAGTTATCTTACTGGTATCAGCACAGTAGCTCCATTGTTCCTTCTTATCATAACTCCCAACTGTTGCACACCAGAATCTTCCTATTTCTGCGTCTTCATTCGTGCAAGTATAATATGTTCGTTTCTTGTATGTAAAGGGGAATGTACATTGTTTTCCACCAGAATTACCACCATAGTCTAAGCAAAAGACAAAGCAATAAAAATACATTATATATATAATGTTAGCAATGTTCCATACCATATTATTTCAGATTTTATGTTCATATTATTGAGCTCCTTTATCATGTGTATTTGAAGAGTCATACATCTAATGAGCCGAAGTGGCACAGTGGTTAGAGTGCAGCACTGCAGGCTACTTCAGCTGACTGCTAGCTGCAGTTCGGCTGTTCAAATCTCACCGACTCAAGGTTGACTCAGCCTTCCATTCTTCCGAGGTGGGTAAAATGAGCACCCAGATTGTTGGGAGCAATATGCTGACTCTGTAAACCGCTTAGAGAGGGCTGTAAAGCACTATGAAGCGGTATATAAGTCTAAGTGCTATTGCTGTTATGTTTCAAGCACAAAAGGAAGTGTAAGTTTAAAAACAGCTATCCAGTTTCCAAAATTGTTGACAGGGAGATCTCAGTCTGAAAATTGAACATTGCTTTGTAATAGTCTTATCCTAATGTGGGTTATGGGTTATATGAGAAATTTCTCTGCTCACCCAACAAACCAATTTCCTTGGTTTCTTGAAAGCGTAAAAGAGACCATCATAAAACAGGATTTATAAAAGAATGGCACTGTTTAAATTAGCGATTCCCAAGGAGTGAGTTCATATATCATGATAAACCAAGAAAAGTCATTATGATGTAGCCAAACTACAGGCACTATTATAAAACACATAAATTCTTTCATGCCAAGTATATACTTTGAGACACAGAACTCACTTCCGAGAGAGGGATTAAGGGGCTTGTCATCTAAACCAGGGGTCACCAACCTTTCAGACCTCAGGGACCATTAAATTCATAATTTTAAATCCTGCAGACCACTAGTATGAAAGTTTTAAAAAAGATAAATAGTATTTAGTGCAATATAAAAAATGCAAATAATTTTTCTGCAGACCACCAAAAATTTTCTGCGGACCACCGGTTGGTGACCGCTGATCCAAACTACATCTTTTTAGTCTTGTATAACTAAGCTGCACATTGATTGGCAGTTACATTGTTGTAGTGGAGCTAGGTTAAGCTTACTAAAGTGCAGACAAACACCCTACAATGCCTGTTTCAATTCTACACCAAATTAGGCCCAGAAATGTTATAAAAAGAATCAGTTGACTGTTTCAGGATAATTGTTATATTTCCCTACCCTACTGAGTAATGTAGCCCAGAAATGTAAATATGTCAAACCTTTAGTCGCACAATATTTCCATTGTTGAGATTGATTATAGTTTGCAGTTGTGGCACACAATGGGCGGTTCTGGCTTGTATCTTCAGTGCAAGAATTGTAGGATTTTCCATGGTAAATAAATGGGAAGACACAAGGAGGAGGCACTAAAATGGAAAAAAGACAATACTAGAATTGAAGAAACTCCCTGCTAAGTATTCATTTCATTCCCTTGATTTAGAAGTAGGAAACAACTCATGCAACAGATCCAAACATTATATAAATTATCTAAATAAATACTCTCTGAAAAATCAGTCTCCTAAAGCAAAGATCAGTTATAAGCTATCCTAGGAACATGAATCAACACATTGGTGTATTTTCCTTACCTGATGCAAAAAGAGATTGAAGAAGAGTACTGAATAAAAAAAATGCTATGATTGTGGCCATTTTCTTTCTAAATGTACTTAACACCCCTGGAGGGGGATGTCCCAGCCCACACTGGGTCCTTCAAGACTGTGTGTTGAAACCAAACTGAACACACTAAGGCAAAGATTGAAGCAATATTTCTTTATTCTGCATAGAAAGACACAGGGAGATTGCCCTCAAAGCCTGTTTAATATTGTTGAATGCAACCAACTCTTTTATACTCCCAAAGCACAAAATTCACAATCCTGAATCTGTCATGTGTCATTCCCTTTAGCCTTATATGGTTAAAAACTCCTTCAGCAGTTACAAATATGGGTACAGATGTACATAACTTGACAATGAGTTTTCACAATGTAATTGTCTTTTCACAAGCCCTATGCTCTATATGTTTAGTTTAGAAATAATTCAGTAATATTTGCAATACCTGCCATACCAGAAAACCAAGTGGTTTTCACTTCCTCCTGCACACCTTGTCTTAAAGTATATTTGGTAGTTACAAAAGAAAAATGTTCAAGCCTCTGTAAAACAGTTATTTCAACAAAGTTGGTTAATAATATGTTTTTTATCTAGAGGTTGGTTTTTTTTCTAATTTATCCTATCTAAAGTACCAAGTTTTATATACTCCATAAGGCATCTCAGTGGTCATCAATTTCTGATACCTGCATGATCATCAAGAACAGAATATATGCTTTAACAACTATTCATTTCTTCCAACATCATCAGTTCCTCCCAAATGTATTCAATGTGGTATGAGGAGCCCTTGGTGCTCTCTGAATTTGGGTGTTTTCTTGCAGACATTTCATTACCCAAACTAGGTAACATTGTCAGTGCTAATCCTGATAATGTCTAGGACTGATAATGTTACCTAGTTTGAAATAAATATCTGCAAAAAAACAACCAAACTCAGAGAGCACCAAGGACCCCTCATTTCAACCCTGAGCTACAAATGTTCTCCTTTATTGGTATCATGGTGGTATGCTGTGCAGAAACCCCTAAACTGGTACTTCTCCAGATATGTTGGACTATATTTCCACAGTTTAGCCTAAGACCTGTAAGATAAGTGTAACCCAGAAAGTTGCAGTATAATTCAGAAATGATTAAATCCCCTATAATCAATCAATCAGAATAGAGCTGGAAGGGACCTTGGAGGCAGGGGCAGGTTCCTAAATTTTTTACTACCACTCTGTGGGCATGGCTTATTTTGTGGGTGTGGCTTGCCAGCCATGTGACCGGATGGGCGTGGACCTCGGGAGCTTGGCAGCGGCTGGAGAAGCGGGGGAGAAGCGGGGAAGCGGAAGCAGCAAGACCGCAGCAGCGATTCTTCTAGGAGGCTCCGTCTGGCCTGAATGCTTCTCCCCATTCGATGATCCTAGGCTCCTGCCACCCGTTCTTTCAGCGTCTCACACACTCCCTCAGCCATCCTCCCCTGCTTGGACTCACTGTAGGGTAGGAAGGCAGCGCATGCGCAGTGCCGGAAGCTCAGCTTCTGGGCATGCGCAGAAGAAAGTTTTTAAAAATTAAAAAAAAAATTTAAAAAATGGCGGCGTTCAGGCACTGGCAACCTACTGCACTGGTACTGTGATGTCACCAGCAGGCCGCTACCAGTGCTATAGAATGGACCGCACCGGTAGGAACCCACCACTGCTTGGAGGTTTTCTAGTCCAACCCTCTGGTCAAGCAGGAGACCCTATACCATTTCAGATAAATGGCTGTCCAATCTCTTCTTAAAAATAAATCTCCTATTACCAACATTGCCTTTTTTTTTCTTCAGAAAGTCTGGATTACTTTTCTTCCTGTCATAGAAACACTTGATGATGTCCCTTCTCCAGGTGTCTGCAGGCTTTCTTCCAGGAGCAGGATATGAAATCAATTGCTCAGCTCTAGTGAGGCCACACTGGATTAAGCCACACTAGACAGCAGGGACATTACTCTTGGTTGTTGTTTTCTTCTATGAGTGACATAGGTCTATGCCTAAAGGTTCACGTATATGGAAGTTTTCTGGTAGTTGTTTGTTCCTTCTTATGTTCAGTTTGGATACAGTCTTCTTCCTTTGGTTGGCATTTCTGATTTTGTAAGTTGAGTCTCAGACTGGCTAGAGTTTTGTTTAGACCCTTTATTTTTTTTTAGTTTACATTTGGTACATGTGTAATTTGGGTCCTCTAGGGGCTTGGGTACATAGAGGGACTATATTTGGCAAATGACTACTGCGTCAGACTCTTTTTCCATGACTGTTTCTTTTCACAACTACTTCATTTAAAAATTTAAAAATTAAAAAGTTTTCAAAATATTAAAAAATATAAAAGATTTTTCCAAAAATTTATAAATTCTAAATAAAAAATTTATAAATTCTAAAAGATCATTTAAACTTTTCAAAAAAAATCAATTTTATAAAAAAATATTTAATAATTTAAAAGGATTCTTTCAAAAGAAATTAAAAATTTAAGAAGTTCATATAAAAATTAAAATTTCTAAACATTTTCAAATTCTCAAAAAACTTGGAAGAAATTTTAAAAATATATACCAAAAATGTTAGTCTTTTGGTCCCTCCTGCAGCTAATGTTGGACTACAAGTTTAAATGCTAGTGAGGTTGCCTATAAATAGAGTTTGTAATCCTCAGGTGTATAAAAATAATGACATTGTTTGCAAAAGTTTGTAATCCACTGATGTATAAAAATTGTAGATGATGAAGATGATAAAGATGAAAAGAAAAATATATTCTCAGCTAAAAGGAAAAAATATGCTAGTTATTGAGTCACATAAAACGCAACCACGTATAAGTTGTATAAATTCTCAACTTAAAACCACAATTGGGGCCAGAATTTCTGGCTGCCAAACACCCAAATTTTGTTCACATGTGGATGCTATGACTCTTGTAGGTGCGAGTGTGAAACAGTCATACGTCACTTTTTTCAGTGCCATTGTAACTTTGAACGGACACTAAATAAAACTGTTGCAAGTCAAGGACTACAGGTAGTCCTTGACTTGCAACAGTTTTATTTAGTGTCCGTTCAAAGTTACAATGGCACTGAAAAAAGTGATGTATGACTGTTTCACACTTATGACCATTGCAGCATACCCATGGTCACGTGATCAAAATTCAGATGCTTGGCATCTGGTTTGTATTTATGACCATTGCTGTATCCCGGGGCCAAGTGATCCCCTTTTGCCATCTTCTGACAAGCAAAGTCAATGGGGAAGCCCAGATTCACTTAACAACCAGGTTATTAACTTATCAATGTCAAGCTTTGAATCACCTGCAATGATTCACTTAACAACTGAGGCAAGAAAGGTCATTAAATGGGGCAAAATTCACTTAACAAATGTCTCACTTAATAACAGAAATTTTGGGCTCAATTGAGGTCATATGTCAAGGAACACCTGTAGTTGTAGTCCCCTTTTCCCACTGTGACTGTAATTTTGAACAGTGGCTAAACGAATGGCTGTAAGTCAAAGTATTTCAAGTGTCCAGCTGGGAAAAACCAAGAGCTTTTTTTCCCCCAAGATAGTCCATTCCATCAGCTCTTAGATCCATGACTAGGTCAGCCAACATTTGGAAGAATCAAAACGTTGTCCTATGTTGCACAAAGCTGAATATGCTAACTATTGAGTCACATAAAATGCAACCACGTTTTATGTGACTCAATAGCTTGCAGCTTTGCGTGCTCCTGCAGCTTGATGGGTTTTGATGTGTTTCTGATTGCCCTGGGTTTGGTTTTCCTGGATTAATCTTGGTCCCAGCCCAGTTCTTTTGTCTTTCCTAAACTGGGGCTTAATTCTGCCAGGAAAGAGGAAAAGGGGAGTTCCAGGTAAGTTATTTTTAGCCTGATTCCCCTTATCTTAATGGCTGTAGTTAAGTGTTCCTTTCAGCTGGTGCTTTTGCCTGGGGTTTTCTTAAAGGGGGAAGGGCTGGCTTGAGTTTCTTGGCACTGCTTTCTGAGATTTTTGGTGCTGTGAGGTTTCTGGCACTGTCCAATATACTATACTTCCCACAATGCCTTGATGATTATTTTTATTCCAGTGGCTTTATCTTTCCTGTCCCTAGGGTTAGGGAAAAACTGGTTTTATCTGCAGTCTTTTGGGGGACAACTGTTGTTATTCTTTCAGTGTTTTCCTGGCACTGTCCCAGTTTTGGGGTGTGTGTGTAGGGTCCTGCAGTTATCTACACATTGATCATAATCAAATACTAATACTATGTGCTTAACAATTTTAGTGAACTTTCCTTATACTGTATAATTGGTGTTTTCTTTTATACTTTTAGATTTCTAACTTCTGTTTCTGTTAGTTAGCCATTGATAAAATAAAACCCACGTTAAAAAGTATTCAAAGCCTTCTCCTTGATTTAAATTGTTACTTTATTCATTTCTGCACATTCTAATATTGTTTTTTTATTCATTTTCATATCTTTGTTTTTCCACTGTTGTGCAAACACAATTCTAGCAGCTGTTAACATGTGTAAAATTAAATATGTATTGTATTCCCTTTAAAATACCCAACAAAATATTTCTGGTCTTAAATCCATATCTTGCTTTACCATTGCTTCTAACCATGATGACACCACTAACTCTTGAATAGCTACCTGACTTGTACTGACCTAAATACTCAACCTACTTCATATATTCCTGTTTTTTTGAATTGGGAAATAAATTTCATGAAAAAGAATTCAGTATTGCTCTGTGAATGTACCCTTTCTTCTTGATCTAACGTCTTGGCTGAAACATTTTATCTTTCTTGTTTGTTGGACGATCCTGAAAAGACTGTACATTGTTGGGTGAAAACAGAGATCCCTTCTGTTACCTTTAGTTCTCAGCTTACAAAAACAATCGAGTTCAAAGCACAATATTGTTTCTTTTCTTTTGCAGTAGTAACTTTAACAGGATGAAAAAGCAATGTAGTATGACCTCTTTCTTCACCAAGAGACCAAGACTGGAACAATCAGATACAACAGAATTGGATCCAAAACCATCAGAAGCACCTGCACCACTACCACCACTTGAACTTGAAGAAAGCAGCAAGTCAATATCCTCAACTGAAAGTCTTCCTGATTTTCCAGACTGCTGGTCATTTCAGCAATACAGCCACTTTCAAGAAAAGTCTGAGGGTTTGGAAGTTGCACACAAAAGGTTAGGTTGTAAGTACTGCACGAAACATGAGTTTGCATTTGAGAAAGGCGTTCATATTTCCAGAGAATGGAAACACTTCAATATTGAGGCGGCAGGGACAAGTAAAGAGGTACCTCAAGCATCTCTTAGGGAAAAAAATGAAGGAACATTTTACATCAAAATCTCACACCGACTTCCGGTTTGGCTCCACAGGCATCGAGGACACTCCTCGTCGAGCACCTGTTCTGAAGTCCCGTAAAGCTGCCAGAACAGCTGTCTGGCGGCTTGAAAATCTTCTCCCCGGGATTAGGGGAGAGATGAGAGCTCAATAGGTGGGGTAGAGCCCCCCTAGTGCCCCAGGAGACAATCTGGGGCGCGAAGGGTGAGGGCTCCCCAGGCAGCCTGTCACTCGCTCCAGGACCTCAGACGCCTCCGCTTATGCGGAGCAAGATGCTGCGACTACCTCTGCTTTCAAGATGGGATTTACAATAATGTGATTCATTGCATACAGCAGACAGAGAAAAGCAGGAGACCAGAATGGCAAGTATCCTAATTTTAACTCCATGGTTGACTTTCACTTTGGAAGTTACAAATTAACTGAATTAACAAGCAACAAAATGGCGATTGAAGAATTTGAGGGCGTGGAAGTGAAAGTTATTAAGTTTCATTTTGTTAGCAGCCCTCTTTATGGAAAGTCTGACTTGGAGGAATTCTTTCTTCTTTTTCTTTGATTTTGGATTACAATTTTAACTTTAAAACCTAGATGGTTTCAGCACTTGGAAAGAATTTTTCTTAATTAAGGACTCCATCTTTTCTTTGGAAACCTTTGAAAATGCTTTCTTTGATGAATTCTTTCCTCTCTCTGATCTTGGATTAAAACTAAAAGCTTAATTTTAAATTTTAAATGGCTTCTAAACCTAGAAAGTCTGCTTTTAACAAAGGATTTGAGCACCCCTCTGCTTATATTTTAAGAATGCAATCCACTTCTCATTCAACACTCTCACAGACCTTAACACCAGAAAAGTTATTCAATGCTTTAAAAGTTATGAAAAATGAACTGGTTATGGAATTTAACTCAAAAATTAATGAAGTTAATGAAAAAATTTAGGCTGTTTTAGAGGTTATGGATACCCGACACCAACAACTGAGGAAGGATATGATATTTGCATTTAAAGGCCTGGTTGGAAATATGGAAATCTTGGAGCAGGATGTGGAAGTAATCAAACAGTCTGTGATAACTTTGGGTGAAAATATAGATAAAACTCAAAATAATATTGAAAACTTTGAAGCAGAGGTGTTAATGGTTCAATTTAGAAGTATGGAGTTTGCTTTAAGACTAAGAGGGATAAAAGAGAAAAAACAGGAAGATTTAAAAGGAAGGATGGTGGAGGCTATGGTGCATATGTTAGGAATGACTAAAGAGGAATTGGGTATGCAAATTGATAAGATATACCGTGTCAATTCCTGGATTGCTAAACAAAAACATCTGCCAAGGGATATTGCAATATATTTTACTACAAGGGCATTACGTAATGAAATTCTACAGGCGACTTTCAAGAATAAGCTTCAGGTGGATGGACAGGAAGTAATGACATTGAAAGAAATTCCTCCTAAAATGTTGAGAGCCAGAAAGGATTATACCTTTCTGGTTGAAAAACTCAAAAAACAGCAAAAAACAGATGGGATGTTCCAACTGGGATAGTGTTGAGATATCGGGAAAAGAGATATCGGCTCAATACGATAATGAAAGCTACTGATTTTTATGTAAAAGTTTTAAAGGCCAATATATCCAAAATCCCAGAAGGAAGAAGAATGGAGGAAGTAACAGAAGATGAGAGAGGAGAGTCATCGATAGTGGTGCAAATGGAAGGAGCTTTGATGACTCAAGGTGACTTACAGAATCAGAGAGATGTTCATAATGTGGAAGAGGAGATAGAAGATCAGAGTCAGACAAGAGCAGAGCTGACAATTCAAAAATTGCTAAGCCACAAAAGGCTGCAAGAATCAGATCTAAAATTTGATCAAGAAGAAGGAATGATTAGAACTTGCTTTTAGTATGGGAAATTATAGGCTAGATGGAGAGATGAACAAAAACTGACACTTTGCAGTAAGAAGATCCATTTACTATTGAGGGAATGACCCTGATAGTTATTTCTTATTTTTGTTTTTCTTCTTTCTTCTTTTTATTACTATATTTTAAAACAATTAAGATTTAGAATTATTGTGAAATTACTAATTTGATACATTGTAATGTTAGGTTTTTAATAATGTGTTTGAGTCTTAGACTATGTTTAAAAGTTTTTGAGTTATAAGGGATTAAAGAAATATAGAAATATTGGAAATAATAATTTGTTAGAATATTTTAAAAAAAATGTATATTGAAGAGGCATAGTGTTGGAAGAAGGAAGATTTACTTAGTATTGAGGAAATGATGTCGATGGTTGTAAATGAATGAAATGGTGAAAGATCTCTTCTTTTCTTATTTTTCTTATCATATTTTAAAGATTATATAAATGAAAGATATTTAGTGGAGTAAATTAACAGCCTGAGATATTGAAATGATGATTGATTAACAATATGTTTGATTCTTAGATTATGCTTAAAAGGTTTTGAGCAAGAAGGTGTTAAAGATTCAAAGAAATTTGGAAATTAAGAATTTGTTAGTATAATTTAAATTTATTTGTATTGAATATTACACCCTGTGTTTTCTCTGGGAAGTCAGGGGGGAGGGGGGAGGGGAGGGGGAGGGGGAGGGGGGAAGGGGGGAGAAAAAGAGAAAAATGTTTGTACTTTGTACTTATAAAACTTTTTGAATTAAAAAAAAATCTCACACCATTTGCAGAGACAGCCTAAAACACCGGGAGCTGGATGCGATCACAAAATCAATGGGTAGGTCAACTGACATATATTTATCTACTACTCATAGAGTTTTTCTTACAGTTTACAGTCTGGCACAAAGATGTAAACCATTTTCAGATATAGAAGGAGAGCAGGGTAGGGTTCCCAATTTTTTTACTACCACTCTGTGGGTGTGGCTTATTTTGTGGGTGTGGCTTGATGGTCATGTGACCAAGTAATAATAATAATAATAATAATAATAATAATAATAATAATAATAATAATAATAATAATAATAATAATAATAATAATAATAATAATAATAATAATAATAATAATAATAATAATAATAATAATAACAGAGTTGGAAGGGACCTTGGAGGTCTTCTAGTCCAACCCCCTGCTTACACAGGAAACCCTACACTACTTCAGACAGATGGTTATCCAACATCTTTTTAAAAATGTCAAGTGGGAGTGGCTTCATGGTCATGTGACTCGGCAGGCGAGGCTTGGTGGTCATGTGACTGGGTGGGCATGGCCAACTTGATGTCACTCACGTCAATGGGTGCCTCGCCTGGCCCCTCCCCTCCCAGCCATTCCTTGTCACACCCAGCCTCAACAAATCTACAGTTCTGTAAAAATATTATTCACCATTTTTCAATTTTATTATCTATATACTATAGATGTACTTTCATGGACCACTGAAAGGAGGAAATGGCTCACATGCTTTGCCCAAGAGTGTGATGGGCAACAGGCTTTTAAGGGGCTGCCAGAAAGAAGGGGGGGGCAATATATTTTCCAAAGCACCAGAAGGCAAAACAAGAAGCAATGAATGGAAACTGAACAAAGAGAGAAGCAACCTAAAACTAGGGAGAAACTTCCTGACAGTGAGAACCAAAATAGGAGCAGAAATATTTCAGTCATAATTTCAGATATAAAATAGCCATTCATGTAATACAACCTGCAAATTGTTCAAAACAGTAATTTGTATTATTGCTAATGTGGCTGGTTATGGAATATCATATTAAGCTGGACTTATGCAACCTCATGTACAAAATAAACACACATATATTTATGCTCTGGACTATAGACATCGAATGCATGTAAATCTCTGAAAAATATGTGGTAGCCCTGGGCAAAAGAAAGGCAGTAAAATCTCTCTACATGTAAAATACTATACAATATTAACACATGATAAATAATGAAACAATTAAAAATAATAGCAGAGTTTCTCTCTCTCCCCCCCTTCCTTCCTCTTCCTTCCTCTTTCTTTCTCTCCTCACTCTCTCTCTTTCTCCTTTCCTCTTTCTTTCTGTCTTTCTCTGTCTCTTTTTTCTTTCTGTCTCTTTTTTTCTTTCCTTTTAAATCATTCTAAGGTTTGATGAAAGCAGTCGCAAGCTTAGGGTGAATTGAGTCTTTCTCCAAAACTTAAACCAGGATTCCAACAAAAACCTCTAGGTCAGCATCAAACAAGGGATGGAAGGCAAGCCAGGCTAGGAGGCATCAGAAAGGAAGGCTAGGATGAGGGATGTCTATGGGGATTCTCGGTCATCCAGGTTGCCCCAAAGATGCTTTTTTTTCAAGAGGCAGCTGGACTTCCTACTTTTTCTTCTAAGACCTTTCCCTTCTCCTCCAAGAAGCTTCTTCAACTCCTCCCAGAGCAGAGGTCTTCAAACTTGGCAACTTTAAGACTTGTAGACTTCAACTCCTAGGGAGTTGAAGTGCACAAGTCTTAAAATTTCCAAGGTTGGAAACCCCTGCAAATTATCTCCTCCCCGAGAGCTCTCAATGAGAAAGAAAGCAATCACTAAAGTTCAGCTACACAAGAGCCATAAATTAGGCTTGTTTGACAAAGATCACAAGAGTGCTTCTTACCAGGAATCAATCTCTCTCTCTCTCTCTCTCTCTCTCTCTCTCTCTCTCTCTCTCTCTCTCTCTCACACACACACACACACACACACACACACACACACACCTCCCTCCCTCCCTCCCTCCCTCCCTTCATCTCTCTGTATGTGTGTGTTTCCACTCATTCGGGTGGGTGCTAACTTCCTACACTACAAAGGATCCATCAGCGTTTCCAAACTCCCTTTGCCCCTTCTGGCAGCAAATTAGGGTTTGGAGCAGGTCTCTCAAAAATATCTCCGATCAGATGGGGTGGGGAGGGGTGAGAGGTGTTTTGACCAGATCTGGAATGGAGCTGTGTTTTTTTCTCTCCCCCCCCCCTCTCCTTGCAGACAAGGAAGTTTGAAAATGAGCTAACAGAAATCTGCTTCTCTAGTCGGGGCAAGGCTGGGGGTTAAGACTTGTGGACTTCAACTCCCAGAATTCCCCAGCCAGCATAGCTAAATGAATAAACTAACTTTGTGCCGCTGCCTGCCTGCCTGCCCACCCTGGCTCTGCTGGGAATAAACATTGCCCAGAATCATTTGGGCTGGAAGAAAAACCCACCCATCTCATTCCTTTATCCACTTGTCTTTCTGCTTTCCCCATTGCATTCCTGATTCCTCCCGTTGCTTTTTTTTCCCCTTTCAGTAAAGTGTTGCTTTGCACAGCCACAAATAACTCACGTGGGGAGGAACTGTTGGGTTATCTTTTGAAATTCAGCAGCGCTGCTACAAAACTGGGAGGTTTCCTCATACTGATTATTTCTCCTCGCCTCCTTTCCTGTTAGGAGAGCCAGCCGGTGGTTTTCCTCCAGAATCCCGGCTGTGGGAAATGCCGGGGAAGGCTGCTGAAGGGGGGGGGGGAATGGAGGCCAGAGAAGCCTCGAACATGCGAAACTGGCACATGGTGTGTGGGGAGAGAGAGCTGTTCTCGGTCTTCGCCTCTCAGCAGGGAAGGGAGGGAATCGGTGGACCTGAACTGTCTGAGACTTGGGAAATCCGCACAGCAAGGACTCAATTAAGTTCCTGAGGTGGAGGGCGTGCTCCCTCAGCCATCCTTCCCTGCTTGGACTCACTGTGGGGTAGGAAGGCAGCGCATGCTCAGTGCTGAAAGCTCGGCTTCTAAGCATGTGCAGAAGAATTTTTTTTAAAAAAAAATTAATTAAATAAAAAAGATGGCAGCGCCCAGGGACCTGCTGCAACCGACCGTACCGGGATGGCATATTGGGCCGTACCGGTAGGAACCCACCTCTGAAGGAGAGGTAGAATTGCTAACTACAGTTGGAGTAGATCTGGGAGTAAGTTTAAGTTTATTAGAATTTCTATGCCGCCCAACTCCCAGAGGGACTCTGGGTGGCTCACAGTGAGGTATAAAAACCACAATCAATAAAAACAATTTAAAAGCATATTAAAAAGTACAATACATTATTTAAAAAGAACTTTCACTCCGACATGCATACCTGGGCCGATCTAACAAGACCATATCTTTGGGTCATTGGCCCCATGCCCGCCAGAAAAGCCAGGTCTTAAGCTTTTTCTGGAAGGTCAGTAAGGTGGGGGTAGTATGGATCTCGGGCGGTAGTTGGTTCCAAAGGGTCGGAGCCGCTACAGAGAATATATTGATATATTGGACTTCCGCGGGAAAAACATTTGGAAAGTATCATAACAAATTTGAAAAAAAGACTGATGGATTGCAAACATTTAAAAACAGGTAGCCAATTGCAAGACTCAAATAAATTACAATTTCTCACATTTTTGGAACCAGATTACTGGAATATTGAAGATGTAGTCATTCCATGGCCAGAAGCTGAAGAACAATTGCTTGAATTTGGTGAAATTTGTAATTATAAAATTAATATGAACGATTACAGAGATTTCATAGAAAATGTATTAAAAGGTTCAAAGAATTATACAATTCCTGACAGTATTAAAAAAAACTAAATATATTGTCAGAACAATTGCTGTGAGTTCAGCAGAGGTGGAAAGGGGTTTTTCAAAAATGAACCTCATATGTTCAGAACAAAGAACTCACCTAACTACTCCCAACATAAGCAATCTGATGACAATTAGTGTAATTGGCCTACCTGTACCAACATGGGACCCTATTCCTTCAGTCACAAAATGGATAAGAGCACATCGCACAGCCGATGATCCAAGAATCAAGAGCAAAATAATTGCACTGTGGAGGCTACTGCTGCCAATGAAACAACGATGTGGAAACATCTTAAAGCTAAAGACAAGTAACACAAGTAAGTACTTGTGAGTAGCTCTTTCAGTGTGTTATTCTAATGTAAGGTGTAAGTGCATGCAATTAAAAACTTCCTTTCTGTATCTCTTCTTTGTGCAGGTCATTCATTAGAGCAAGGAAGTGTGTGACGTTGAAGACAGACAACGCTTTCATCTTTCTTCTGTAAATACTTGTGTAGCTCTTTTGCTGTTTGTGTACTTATTTTATTCTTATGTAAATAAGTAAGTGCATGAAATAATAAACTATCTTTTTGTATATCTTCTTTTTGTAGGTCATTCATTAGGGCAAAGAAGTCAGTGACGTTGACTTGGCCACACCCACCCAATCACATGACCAGCGAGCTACATCCGCCCAGTCACATGACCATGAAGACATGCCCACCAAATCACATAACCAAGAAGACACGCCCACCCAGTCACATGACCATGAAGCCACACCCACAAAATAAGCCATGCCCACAGAACCGGTAGTAAAAAAATTAGAACCCACCTCTGTGGTATGAGTAGAATTAAAGCCTAAAAACAGCTTCTAAGAACTGCTTTTTAACAAAGTCAAACTCTAATTGATTTCTACTGTACTAGGTTCTAACAGATTTTTTTGTTATTATTTTTTATTGTACAATTTTCTTGGTTATGTATAAAATTTCTATATTCATAATAACAGTATACAGTCTGGGTACAATCTCTACAATCTTTATTGAATACAGATATTAAACCTTATACACACAGTAGTTGTAACTATTATTCTCAATACCTATTCATCTTCATCTTTACTTATCCTTGTTGAAAATGTTGCGTTATTTGATTAGGATATTATTAATCCATTAATAACTTCAGTTATTAATCCATTAATAACTTCAAACATTATAAACATCAAATAAAAGTCACATTTATGACCATTAACTTCCAAATAATCATGTTTACTTATCTTAATTATTCAATGTTCATTATTCAATTACACAAATTACTTCATCCTTGTTTACATATCTAAATTTCTAACTTCTGCTGCTATTTTATATCCATTAATAGAATAGTTCCCAAATTAAAAAAAGAAGTCCTTTCCCTATTTCTAATTTCTATCTTTATACCTATACATCTTCATCTTCACTTATCCTTATTAAGAATTTTAAATTGTTTGATTAGGCCTTCTGTTCAATTTTATCTATAATCCATTAATAATATCAAACATTTCTAAATATCCAGTAGATATCACATTTATAGCCAATTAATCTCCAAATAATCCTAAAATTTACTTATCTTAATTATTCTATTACACATCTTCGTTTACATATCCAGATTTTGAACTTCTGTTGCTATTTTCTACCCGTTAATAAACTGGTTCCCAAATTTAAAAAAAGTGATTTCTCACTTTCTAATTTCTATCTTTATGCTAATTCTTAATGGTAAACAGTATTCTGCATTTATCCCTCATCTCTTGTCTGTTTTCATATCTCAACTCTTGTTGACTTCTTGGCAGATCTCCCATACTCCTCCCATGGGATCTTGTATCTTCTTATCTCGTTTGTGTTTAATCTAAGTATTTCTTCTATCTCTATCACTTCTTCAGTCTTTTGAACCTTCAATACACCTTTCAATGATCTTTTTCTCCCTTCAGGGGTGTCTTTCTGTGTCTCCCCTTCTAACTTTTGATCTCTTAAAGTATAGTTCACCATTTCTGTTTCAACTTTGACTGTCTCTTCTTTCTTATGTTTTTCTATCATTTGTTGTTTTCCATCCCCTGTCCTTTCCTCTGTTCTTTCTATTTTATTTTCTGTTTTCTGAGTTTCCTGTTTGTTGTTTAATGTCTTTTGGTCATAGTTTTCTGGTCTCCTACCTACATCATGTATCAATTCTTTTATCTCCCTATGGTTCCTTGTCATCATTTCCTGCGTACCTTGGAGGGTCAATAATATTTCTTTTAGTAAGACATTTATTTCCCCTTGCAACCCCATTTCATCTTATTTTAATAAATTTTAATACATCTAAAATTTTACTCAGTAATCTGTCAGTATCCCAATGTCCCAGTTATGTCGCACCAAGATAGCCAATATTAGAGCAGTTCAGACAATCACTCCATTAATTAGTCCCTTAACAGTCTCCACTTTGTTTCAGAACTCCAAGCTGTTTCATACTCACACACTGTCCAACATATTTATAATCCTCAAGGTTCTAACGAATGTCATCTCAGTCTGTCTCCAAGCACCAAGTATAATTAGTTGCAGATGTTTAGTGTATTCCAGCCAATCTACCAGGTTATAACAACTTTCACTTCATCCACTTTTTCCAGTTCTATATTACCTTCCTTGATCAGCAGGTGTCACTGTTACTTTTTTCCTCCACTTGTGCTGCAGGTAAAATGTCTCCGAATACAGATGTTTTCCAATTATTTCTCAAAGTTCTTCAAGTCAAGGTGGTAGTAAGAGTATAATCCAGAATTTTGAAACAATTTATTTTTAAAGGACTAACCAATCCGGTCTGTCTCTTATTTTTAATATTGCTTCTGACTACAATTTCTTTTCTTTCTTTACCAAATCTGACAGTAGCTCCAGGTCTTTAGTCACCGCCATTTACCTCTGTTGAGTCCCACTTTCCAAGGGGGATGCTTTAGGGAAAATTCCATGACAAAAGTTAGAAGAATCCTTACCCAGACCAAGCACACTTACAAGATCTTTCCTTTTTTCACTTCTGTTTCAGCTGTCTTCACAGCTTCAGCTGTCTTCACTGCTTCGGTTCAGCCATAATGGCCGTCTTCTCTTCTGGCAGTTCAAGGGGTTTTCTTCAGATCAGTCGAGGAAATTGTGCTGTCCTTATGACCATCAAAGAATCCCCTCTACCTTCACCACCACTACAGGGTGACTTTCAGCCCCGTAGAGCCTCCGAACTTGAAGAAATTGGTGGGACTTCAAAGAGCTGCTGCTCATCCGCACCGTTTTGCTGCAACATCAGCTGTCTTCTCCCAGGTTCTAATAGATTTTTAGTGATACCAATAAAGCAAAAAAGATCACCCTCTATCCACCATCTTGCTAATTTTCCCTAAAGATGAATCAGGGAGACTGGTTCTGCCTCTTTTGAAGGCTATTCAAGGAAGGATGGCCCTCCATTTCCATGGCAGGCTATCCTGGATGCAGAGTTTGCCTTGAGTTTGGACATTAGGCTCCTGAGAAGGGTTAAAATCAGAGGTGGTATTCAGCTGGTTCAGACCGGTTTGGACAAACCAGAAGTGGAAATTTGGACTGGTTCGCCAAACCAGTAAATACCACCTATGGGTGGCCCCACCCCCACTTGCCCAGTCGCCCAGTTGTTGCTAGTCCTGGCTGCCCACTCGCCACTCACTCACTCTGCCCACCTGCTTGATGCTTGCCCATCCACCCGCTCGATGTTCGCCCCACCCATCCCTGCTCTCTATATATGTTGCCTTTGCCACACAGCCCAGCTAATCTCCTTGCCAGTCACCTCCGCAGTTTGCCTGCTCTGCTCAGCTCACCAAAGATAAGCTTGTCACCCGCTCACCCTTCCCCTTGGTCGGGGCCCAGGGCCCAGGGATGCACTATTCCCTGAGGCCTTGGAGCCTCTACCTGCTCAATGGCCACCTTGGCCAGGTAGGGGAACATGCCGTTCCCTGGCTCTGGCCTTGCTCCAGAGCCAGCGCCCACTACTGCCCACCTCAGCAGGGTCAGGGAATGTGCCATTCCCCAGCTCTAACTTTCTGAGGGGCCTCCTCCTGCATACTACCCTCTTTTCCTTCACCATGCATTGCCCTGTTTCAGTGGTGAAATCCAATTTTTTTTTCTACCGGTTCTGTGGGCGTGGCTTGGTGGGCGTGGTGTGGCTTGGTGGACATGGCAGGGGAAGGATACTGCAAAATCTCCATTCCCACCCCACTCCAGGGGAAGGATACTGCAAAATCTCCATTCTCACCCCACTCTGGGGCCAGCCAGAGGTGGCATTTGCCGGTTCTCCTTACTGCTCAAAATTTCCACTACCAGTTCTCCAAACTACTCAAAATTTCCACTACCGGTTCTCCAGAACCTGTCAGAACCTGCTGGATTTCACCCCTGCACTGTTTCCCCTCATTCAGAGGTCCCGGCCCTTACTCAATCTCCCTGCTTCCTCCCGCATGACTGCCTCTTTCTTCATCCTGCGACCTTACCTTCCTCCCGCAGCTGGCTGACAGGGAAGGCAAGCCAGGGCTCAGCCGTCGCCGCTGGGTTCCACACCAGCCCGCATTTGTTCACCCCCCTTGTCACAAAAAGCCAAAAAAGAGGTGGCGGCAGCAGGCTTTTTGTGTCAAAAACTACCGGCCTTCACTTCTCGAATGTGCTGAAAAAGAGCTTCAGTCCCATGACCATCGTTGCCGCCATCCTGTTCTTTGCACCGGCTGCACACGCAGATCATAGAACAGGGTGGTGACTGCGATGATGGTCATGGGACTGACGCTCTCTTTTGGTGCATTCAAGAAGCGGAGGTTGGTAGTTTTCAGTGCAAGAAGCCTGCAGCCACCTCATTTTTGGCTTCTCGTGACAAGAAGGGTGAACAAATGCGGGCTGGTGGGGAGCTCAGCAGCAACTGCTTAGCCCTGGCTTGCCTTCCCTGGGCAGAAAATAATAGGTAGAAAAAAGGTGATAATGATCATGATCATGATCATGATCATGATCATAAGAATAAGAATAAGAATAAGAATAAGAATAAGAATAAGAATAAGAATAAGAATAAGAATAAGAAGAAGAAGAAGAAGAAGAAGAAGAAGAAGAAGAAGAAGAAGAAGAACAACAACATCAACAACAACAACAACAACAAAAAGAACAACAACAACAACAACAACAACAACAACAACAACAACAACAGAGTTGGAAAGGACCTTGGAGGTCTTCTAGTCCAACCCACTGCTTAGGCAGGAAACCCTACACCACTTCAGACAAATGGTTATTCAACACCTTCTTAAAAACTTCCAGTGTTGGAGCATTCACAACTTCTGGAAGTAAGCTGTTCCACTGATTAATTGTTCTAACTGTCTAAATTTAGCCTTAGTTCTAAGTTAATTCTTTCCTTGTTTAGTTTCCACCCATTGCTTCTTGTTCTACCCGCAGGTGCTTTGGAGAATACTTTGACTCCCTCTTCTTTGTGGCAACCCCTGAGATATTGGAACACTGCTATCATATCTCTATGCAGTAAGTTCAATTTTTTTTACTGCTGGATTCTGTGGGCGTGGCTTGGTGGGTAGTCATGTAACTGAGTGGCCATGGCCAACTCAATGTCACTCACAGCAAGGTGCTGACCCACCAAGACCCATCGCATTTAAAATATATAATTCCTGTGGAAATTGCTCTCAATCCTATAAATATTAAACAATACTCTATATTCCAAGAATGCCTGAAACCAATAATTAACCAATTCTTAGAATATAATCCTATCAAGAAGGGAAAATCACCTTCAGCATCCAAATTTTTCCAGTTAAAAAACATGATGGATCTTTGGATTTGGTCTTACATCTTCCCATCATCAGTTTTTTTACAATGACCATCCATCTCATTGTGCCTAACGTTTATATTTTGATGTCTTTGTTTTCATCTGCTTTTGCATGATTTGTGTTGGATTTTTTTTAAAAAAAATTGTATTCCCCTTCAATGCTATAGTCACAAGTTGTTTGCTTTTCAATAGGCAGAATGGCTTGCTAAAGATCTACAAAAAGAAAAGAGGCTGACTTTGACAGCAAAATATATCTTTTAATCACAGGTGTGTTTAATCACAGGTTTAATCATCAGTCATGTATCTAAAACAGAACAAATTTCAGCAAAACCTGTCTGTATCCTCTAATTACCCAAGAACTTCCAGTAAAACTGTCTGGCATAGTTCTTACTTATTATGCTAGGCCAACTCACTGCACGGTAATTGGCTGAATCGCCTTTTTCTTCTTCTGTCAGGCATATATTCAGCCAGATAATATATGGCTGAAACCCAGTCTCTAGAAATGCAGGGTGAGTTATCAAAGTAAGTGGGTATTGAAACCATTACTAGATTTCAACACTTAGGGTGTGTTTGTAGAGGGTTAGGGTGTGTTTGTATCAATTCAGACCTGGGGCAATTCCAGTATTTAATTGCCCAATTTGTTTGTGTATTTCAGCAACTGAAACTAGAAGCTGTTTCAACAGTTGCTTTTCCCCAAAATTTCATTATCTTTAGTCTATATAAAGCTTGAAAATGTCCGAGATCGTTGGTGAGATATCACACTCCAGGGCAAAGGGGAGAAATCTGAGTCTCCTGGAGTTAAATACAAAAATGTATTGAGTTAATACATTTAAACTGAGTTAAACACAGGCCTTTTCTGCCTGTGTTTTATATACCAACACAACACCTTTTTTCTGTAATAACTAAGATTTTATCATCCTTCTTCTTAAGGAAAATATTTGAATATAGAAGATATAATGAGCTTGGCTATAATCCTTTAAAAGTGTCACTGGTTCTTTGTTATTTTCTGGCAGTGCTTATCAAAGTAATGTTTTGACACATGTTGATTACTTTGTGCTTCTTTAGTTTGAGGACTGGATCAAGAACTGGTCATGTTTAAGTGTAGTTTCATTGTATGGATATGAAACTATCTCAAGTGATGTCTGTTTTGGAGGGCCAGAGTTCAAAAGCTCTTCAAAGGCCAAGCTCACCCTGGCTATGTGGCTTGAGCGTAGAGCTGCCTCTAGTTCCATTATGCAAGACACATCTACCATCTCTACCTTTTCATCCAAAGAAGAGGGAAACATGGGGTAGATGAGTTCTGTCTGGAGCCCCAACTGCCACAAAGTATTTTAGATATTTAAAAGTCTTGAGAGAGTGATAAGAAGACTTTACTCCTCACCCCATACCTGACTCCAATTTTGATCTTGACTGGGATCTCCATAGGAACAAACAAAAGACTTCCCATTGACATGCCCCAGCTTGCCATGATAGAAGTGTGTCAAGGGGTGTCATTCAGTCCAGAATTGGATCATAGTTAATAATGAAAAGCTATCCCATCCTAGAATCTTAATCTGGATTAAAGATACTATGCCTAGAATTTCTTTGGGGGGGGAGATCAAATGTGGCAAATTCATCTTTTTGAAGAGTTGATCCATCCCAACCATTGCTACTTCTCTTGTTCAAATTCCTAATCCATATTTCCTACAATGTCTCCTTTTGGGTTCTGAGACTGAAGAGGCTGGAGACAGTAGAAGTGACTTAACAGCTCTTTATTAAGTGAAGTAGTAACCAGAAAAAGAACCAGCCCAGCAGCTCTCTTTAAATAGAAGGCTGCCGGCTGGACTAACCAATCAGAGATCTTTATCTCTGCAAAGTGGACCTTGTGTAAGCAGTTAACTCAATTCAAATCCCTAATACATAACACCCCTCCCCATTTAGTTTAGTCCGACACATTCACATACATAGTCTTGTAAGTATGGAGGACGTTGTGGAACACTAGTTGACCTGTGCAGTTCAGTTTGGGTGTTGTTTTTGGGCAGAGAGGACGGGTTTTCTCTCTCTGGCTCCACCTGTGGAAGCTCCTGGAATGGCCTAGGTATGGCCGAAGTTTCTTCGGGAACCTGCTCCAGTCCGTCGATGGGTGGCGACTCTGGCTCTTCAGATAAGTGTGCTGGTTCCCTCAGATTAGCATTAGCTGTAGGGAAATCATAATTAGAGTCTAATTGGCAGTCTGCATTTAATGGGTGGTGACTGCACAGTTGGTCAATGTGGTGCCCCATTTTCTACCATCTGCTAAAAGGACTAAGTACGATTTGGGACCAGTTACCTCTAGTATTTCCCCAGGTAGCCATAGGGGATTCTCTGCAAAATTCCTAGCAAACACCGGGTCATTTATTTGAAATGTTCTTACTTGGCCGGGACTGTTCAGCTCTTTTTGATTTGAGTAATTCGGATGCAGTCTGTCTAGTACAGACTGGAGTCTCTGGTCCATCAGAAGTTCAGCTGGGCTTTTCCCAGTAACTGTGCTAGGGGTTATATATTGGACTAGAAGAAATTTGTCCACTTGGGCTTGCCAGTCCCCTGGTCCTAACTGCCCCAGGGCCTCCTTAGCTGCCTACACCATGCGTTCAACTTGGCCATTACTACTGGGATTGTAGGTCGCAATCAGCATATGCCTGATCCCCAACTCAGCCAAAAAATTTTCAAAAGGTGTCACCATTAGTTGTGGCCCATTGTCAGAAACAAAAACATCTTGCAGCCTGTGTGTGGCAAACAACCTTCTGAGTGCCTGGATTACAGCATCAGTGTTAGTAGTAGACATTAAAATTATTTCGAGCCATTTTGAATAAGCGTCAATAACAACCATAAACGTTTGCCCATGAAACGGACCCGTGAAATCAATATGTACCCTTGACTATGGGACCCTGGGCTGTTCCCACTCATGTACCAGGGACTTGGGGGGACAGACCTAGACTCCTGGCAAGGAGTGCAACCTGCAAGCCACTCCTCAATCTGTTTACCCATATTGGGCCACCATACGTAGCTCCTAGCCAATGCTTTCATTCTTACAATTCCTGGGTGCCCCTCATGCAATGCCCTTAGTATATCCTCTCATAGCAACAGAGGAATGAGGATACAATTGCCCAACAATGGGCACCCCCCTTGTGCCGATATTTCATGCTGCCTTTGTGCATAAGGTTTGAACTCCGGTTTAACTGGGCCCTGTGGCCACCCCCTCCATACCCAGTTCAAAATGGTTCAGAACATTGAGTCTTTGGCTGATTGGGTGGCAATGTCAGCCAAAGTGATTAGGCCTGGTCTGGCACAGTCAATTTGGAGGACAGGGACACCCGGAGTGGGGTTGCCATGAGTTCTGGCAGTGGGCAATGGCTGAGGCCATCAGCATTCCCCATAGCCTTGCCCGGTCAATTAATGAGTTTGTAGGAGTAGGCAGCTAAAAAGATAGTCCAGCATGTCAGTTGTGAAGAAAGGGAGGCCGGTCGCTAGCAATGAGCCCTAATAAGGGCTTATGGTCCATGACTAGCTCAAAGTCTCAAAGCCAAAGAGATATTCGTGGAATCGTTTCACGCTGGTGACAGCAACAAGGGCTTCATGGTCTAATTGACTTTAATTCCATTCTGCACTCGATAGTGTCCTAGAAAAGTATGATATAGGGGTTTCGTGGCCGTTCAGCAATCTATGGCTCAGCACAGCCCCTACGCCAAAAGACGAAGCATCGCAAACCAATACTACAAGCAGGGATTCACTGAACTGAATCAGGAAACTGTCCTCAGAAAGGAGGTTCTTAACAGCCCTAAAAGCAGAGTCTTGGCTAGGTCCCCAAATCCACGGAATCTTTTTAGACAAAGTGTAAGGGTTCAGCAATAGTTGCTTTGTTTGCCAGGAAAATACTGTAGAAATTCAGCAATCCCAGGAAAGCCTGAAGTTCCATTTTGTTGGTGGGTGCCGGGGCTTCCCTAATAGCCCTAACCTTGTCTCTAGTGGGGTGTATGCCAGACCCATTGATCCTGTAGCCCAGGAATTCAACCTCTGGTACCCCAATCTGGCATTTGCTGGGCTTTGCTCGTAGCCCAGTGGCTCGGAATCTAGTTAGCACCTCACGAACCCTTTCTCTTAATTGAGATTCATCCTGGGCAGCAATTAGAACGTCGTTGCAATAAGGGATGACACTTGGCAACTTGCTTAAAACTCGCTCCATGATGCCTTGAAAATGCCAGGGGCTACACTAATGCCAAATTGAAGTAACAATTGTTTGCGCCTCAGCCATCTCACGATCAACAGGTAATTGCTGATACACCTGTGCAAGATCCAACTTAGTGAAAATGGCACCTGGGCCTAAAGTGTGCAACAAATGCTGTACTATGGGTACTGGGTATGCACTTTGTTGAAGGTCCTTGTTAAGTGTGCATTTGTAATCAGCACATATACTGTTGAATCCTGGCTTGAAATCATGCCGGCTGATTGGCTGATTGGCTGATTGGTTGGCTCTCATTGGTCCCTCCCTGGCAGCCTGCTATAAAGAGGAAGCTGTCAGTTCTATTCTGTGTGTTATTTCTGTCGAACTGCATTGTGTGAATAAACAGCAATTTTATACAAGCTGCTTTCCTGCATCTTCCTTCCAGCAAGCTAACATCCGGTTTAACATCTGGCGACGAAGGTGAAAGCTGAGCCTTTGCTGACTGTTGCCCCTGTGAGGTTTTTTTTCTTCTTCTTTCTCTTTTGCCGGACTGCTGTTGTTTTCTGAGCTGCTCAAGCCTGAGTTAATTTATTGCTCCAGCTTTTTCTAGGGTCAAACTGGACGTCATTTATCACAGCAATTGTTATTTTTTGTTCTTTTAAGATGACGGCCCTGCCCTCGTTTCCATCGTTTGAACCAGCCACTGAGACCTGGGACGATTACCTGACCCATTTTGAGTGTGTGCTTAGGGCTGCTGACTTGACGGAATTATCCAGCTCTCACAAGTTGGGTTATTTTTTAAGCTCCTGTGGTAGGGACATTTTTGCCACTGCTAGAGCCCTCACTGCCCCCCAGGAGGTGTACTTTGTTTCCTGGGACACGCTCATAGATAGGCTTCGGAATCATTATTCTCCTGCACCCTCTAGAGTGGCGAGGAGACACGCTTTTAGACAGTGTTTTCAGAAGGAGGGCGAGTCGATAAATGATTACATTGCTGCTCTGCGCACTGCAGCTGTGAACTGCGAATTCACAGATTTGGAGGACCTCCTTCTTGATCAATTGATTTGTGGGGTCCAAGATTTGCGACTTCACAGACGTTTACTGGCAAAGAAAGACCTTAATCTTACTACTGCATTGGATGAGGCAAGGGCTTCTGAGCTTTCTGAGAAGTCTGTCTCAGAAATGCAGAAAGCCAGACCTGTATCTATACAAACTAGACCTCAATCTATTCACCATGAGGATTCAGACCCTGACATCTTCTCAGATGACGAACATGACAGCAAGGAGAAAACCCTCCAAAATTGAGCAATCATTCCAGAAAACTTGTTTCAGTTGTGGGGGTGGGCATAATAGAACTGACTGTCATTTTAGAAATGTCACCTGCTGCCGTTGCGGAAAGCAAGGACACTTAGCTAGAGTTTGCAGATCTTCTTTGTTGGCATCAGCAAGAATACCTACTGGGGTATATCCCCAAAAGTTTCCTTCTGTTCCTACGTCAAGACTACCTCCAGGATTTAGATTAAGATCTTCTCGTAGATCTTCTACTCTTCAAGAGTCATGTTATTCCACCTCCAGAGACCCTTCTCCAGTTTCTTACCATGTGAACCATGCTTCTTGGGTTGACCTCTCACAAAAGTTGTTTGTTACTATTCATATTGAGGGTCAACAATGTCAGATGGAGGTGGATACGGGGTCATCCAAAACTCTACTCTCCTGGGCTACCTTGGTCCAGTTATTTCCTAATTTTGATAAAGGACGTTTAGAACCATGCCCCATTGCTCTCAAAGATTATCAAGGGAATCGAATTCCCCTTGTGGGGTGTGGGTCCTTTCTTATTTCTTATGCAGGTTTTAAAGATTACCTTCCTCTCATTGTTGTCAACGGACACTTGCCTGCCCTGCTTGGCCTTAATTGGTTCCATGCGCTTGGTCTGGCTGTCTCTGGAATACATACTACCACTGCTTTACCAGACTCTACCATCACCTCCGAGGGCCATATGGCATTGTTACAGAAGGAGTTTCCTGATGTTTTCGCCCCAGGGCTTGGTAAATATAATGGCACCCCAATTTCTTTTAATTTGGATCCTCAGGTGGCCCCCATCTGGTTGAAGCCTCGAAGGGTCCCATTAGCTCTAGGACCTAAAGTAGACCGTGAATTGGATAAACTAATTTCTCAAGGGGTATTACAGCCCATTGATCATGCAAGGTGGGAAACTCCCATCGTAATTCCCCTTAAACCTGACGGGACAGTGAGAATTTGCACTGATTATAAAGCTACATTGAACAAGGCCCTTCAGTCCAATCCGTATCCTGTTCCAGTAGTGCAACACCTCCTGCTCTCGTTGGGCCGGGGGTCTGTTTTCGCCAAGCTGGACCTGGCACAAGCTTACCAGCAGCTCCTGGTGGATGAGCCGACTGCCTTAGCTCAAACTATTGTTACCCACCAGGGAGCTTTTAAATGTACTAGGCTCCAGTTTGGCGTTAGCATTGCCCCCGGCATTTTTCAGAGCCTCATGGAAAGGCTCCTACATGGGTTGCAGGGGGTGGTGCCTTATTTTGATGATGTGCTTATTTCTGCCTCCACCCCCTCAGAACTACTCTCAAGGGTTAGAGCCATTCTCCTCAAGTTTAGAGAAGTAGGCCTGCGTTTGCGTCCTGATAAATGCTATTTTGGGGTCCCCCAGGTGGAATTCCTCGGGTTTCTTATTGATGGCCATGGCATTTGTCCCACCCCTTCCAAAATTGAGGCTATTCAATTAGCTCCTACTCCCTCTTCCAGGTCAGAGTT
The DNA here is from genome assembly GCA_023053685.1 of Diadophis punctatus similis. Taxonomy (NCBI): domain Eukaryota; kingdom Metazoa; phylum Chordata; class Lepidosauria; order Squamata; family Dipsadidae; genus Diadophis; species Diadophis punctatus. The sequence goes on from JALIGW010000009.1 coordinate 5,218,729, forward strand.
GCAGGCTTTCTTAGGCCTCCTCAATTTCTATTCGGTATTTTTACCTCACAAGGCCACCCTGGCTGAACCTCTTCACAGACTTTTAGACAACAGTACGGTATGGCATTGGGGTTCAGCAGAGGAGACTGCTTTCAGAGCAATTAAGCAGCTTTTAACTTCTGAGGCTGTCCTTGTTCAATACAGTGACAGCCTCCCCCTTCTGCTAGCCTGTGATGCCTCCCCATACGGGGTGGGAGTGGTACTAAGTCACATCCTCCCAAATGGCTCAGAGGCACCATTGGCCTTTTATTCTCGCACAATGTCTCAGACAGAGAGGAACTATAGCCAGCTTGACCGCGAGGCTCTCGCATGTGTCGCTGGCGTAAGAAAGTTTCACGATTATCTTTACGGGCAGCACTTTCATCTTCTGACTGATCATAAGCCCCTCCTAGGAATCCTTGCAAATAATAGGCAGAGCCCTAACGTCTTATCCCTTAGGATGTCTCGCTGGTTGGAGTTTATGGCCTCTTATTCATACACTCTCCACTACCGCCCGGGCCGGCAAATGGGAAATGCAGATGCTTTAAGCAGATGCCCATTGCCCAGGCCCGTTCAGGATCCAGCACCGACGGTCTCTATTTTGCTTGTGGATGAGTTGTCTGTGCCTGTCACTGCTTCTCATATCGCGTCCAAATCTGCGAAGGACCCTGTCCTTTTGCAGGTTTTAGACTGGGTACGTAGGGGATGGCCATCAGTTTCCCCTTCTCCCATGTTCCAGCCTTTCTTTAATAGAAGGCATGAACTAACAGTGATGAAAGGATGCTTGCTTTGGGGGCAAAGGGTGGTGGTACCTCCCAGTCTTAGAACCAACATCCTCCAATGTCTCCATAGGACTCATCCAGGCATAGTCCGGATGAAAGCTTGCACGCAGCTATGCCTGGTGGCCTAGGATGGATGAACAAATAGAAGACTGGGTTAATAAATGTAGGCCATGCCAGTTGTCTAGGCCAAGCCCTCCTGCTGCTCCTGTCTTAGAATGGGAATCTGCTAGAGCCCCTTGGTCTCGTCTGCATATGGACCTGGCAGGCCCTTTCCATGGCCAAACCTTTCTAGTACTGGTAGATTCTTATTCCAAATGGTGGAATTGGCTCGAATGCCCTCCACCACTTCTGAGTCCATTATTTCAATCCTGGACCCTATTTTTGCCTCACGTGGCCTTCCTGATGTACTAGTTACGGATAACGGACCACAGTTTACTTCCTCGGGGTTCGAGGCTTACCTGGCTCAAATGGGGGTGTGCCACGCTAAAACTGCCCCCGCTCACCCTGCTGCTAATGGATTGGCAGAAAGGGCCGTGAGATCTGCCAAAGAGGCCCTAAGCCATTTCGGCACATCCAACTGGCAGGCTAGTTTAACTACATACCTATTTGCCCAGTACACAACTCCATGTCAGACTACAGGCCTAAGCCCCACTGAACTCTTAATGGGATGACGCTTAAGAACCATACTCGATCGTCTCCATCCCGGGTATGTGGACTTACAACAACCCTGCAGGCAGACCACTCCTAGATCGTTACAACTGGGGGATCCTGTTTTCGCATTGAACCTAGGGATTAGGCCTAAGTGGGTCTCCGGACATATCTCTCAAGTAACAGGACCTTGTTCTTACAAGGTTCTGTTAGAGGATGGACGAACTTGGCGGCGGCACATAAACCAGCTTCGCCGCCGCGTACCTGATACCACCCAACCTTCTAGTATGTCACCTGCACTGACTCCAGGCAGCCTTCTGATCGCACCCTCGCTCACCACGGTTTCACCAGCACCATCATCTGCTGGGATGGCTTCTCCAGCACTGGTCTCGCCTCTAGGGATGGCTTCGTCAGCACCGGTCTCTCCTTTGGGGATAACGGCTCCTGTCGACTCGGCAGAGGGCGAGAGTGGCGCTCAGCGGTCCCTCCCTCCTTTAACTCCAGGACCGGTTCTGAGAAGGTCTGGGTGGAGCCGGCGGAGCCCTGCCTATTTGAAGGACTATGTTTGTGCGATTTAAGGGTGGAGAGGTGTTGAATCCTGGCTTGAAATCATGCCGGCTGATTGGCTGATTGGCTGATTGGTTGGCTCTCATTGGTCCCTCCCTGGCAGCCTCCTATAAAGAGGAAGCTGTCAGCTCTATTCTCTGTGTTATTTCTGTTGAACTGCATTGTGTGAATAAACAGCCATTTTATACAAGCTGCTTTCCTGCATCTTCCTTCCAGCAAGCTAACATCTGGTTTAACATATACGAATTGACCCGTCACTTTTCACAGGGGTTACAATTGGCGTCTCCCATTTCGCATGATCGACAGGTTCTAATATTCCCTGGCTAATGAGTTTATCTAGTTCTTGGTCGATCTTTGGTTTAAGTGTGAAGGGAACTCAGCGAGGTTTTAGTCAGATTGGAGCTATCTTGGGGTCTAAGCTAAAGGCAATAGGAGTACCCACATACTTGCCAAGTCTCTGGTTGAATACATCCTGGAACTTGTGCAGGAAGTCATCATAGTTAGTAGAGATGGCATTGATCTCAGTCACCTCCAGTCCTAGGACACCAAACCAGTCTAAACTGAGTAGGCTTGGGAGATGCTCACAGATGATGGTCAGCTTCATATGGCTGAATTTGACATGAAAATTACTGCAGCCCATCACAGGAATTTGATTCCCTTGGTAGTCGATGACGCGGAGTGGCTGTGTCTTGAGTTGTCTTCAGTTGAGACCTGGAATTGCTCGTTTTACATCAGGCCAAGACAAAATGGAGATGGATTAGCCTGTGTCTATTTCCATTTTGCAAGGGGAGCCTTCCAAGAGCACGGTGATGATTAACTTCTTGTTGCTCTGAGTGATCGTTTGGCCTACCCTTGTCTGGTTGGTCTCCAGTAGTTGGTTGTAGTCGGGTCGTTGTGCCGGTCTGACTCTGTCTCACTTGAATTCCCGTGGCTAATCATAATGGCCGGCATCTCTGGTGTTGGCTCTCAGTGGTGGCAAAGCTGCTCTGCAGGCCCTCGCGATGTGTCCCATTTTATTACAACACCGACAACTGGCATCTCTAAATTGGCAAGAGTGTCACATGTGTGGTCCTCCGCAGCTAAGGCATGGCTTTGGTTTCTTCACATCGAAGCCTTGGTGCCGGTCAATTCGGAAAACTTCCTCATCCTCACTGTCGTTGGGGTTGCCGTGGCACTGGGTTTCATGGACTTCAGGGTTCAGCTTCCTCTGTGGAGGTGTGCTCTGGCAGTGTAGCATCTCAGCAGCCTTGTTGGAGGATTCTGTGGCTCTGGCTTCATCCAATGCTGTTTGGAGGGTCACATTGGATTTGGCCAAGAGCCTTCATTGCAGTCAGATGTCTTGGACCCACAGATAAGATGGTCCAGCAAGACATCACCAAGGTCCCGGAAGTCACAATGCACAGCTGCCTTTAGGAATGCTGCAAGATACTGATTGATCAACTCCCCGTCTTTTTGCAGTCACTGATGAAATTCATGCCTTTGGACCACTTTCAAAGGCACTGGAGCGTAATGTGTTTGGAGCATTGCTTGTAGTGTTTGCAAGGGAACCATCTCTACTGGTGTTGGTTTGGCTAGTGACTCAGCCGTGTCGAAGACTTTGTGCCCACAATGGCTCAGTAACAATGGTCACTTCTGATTGTCGGAAACACCTTGTAAATCGTTTGCTTCGACAAAGCACCGGAATCGGGTCATGTAGGACCCCCAGGTCTCTTTGTTCGGCTCAAAAGGAGTCTGCGGGTGGAACATGAACATGGTTTGCTTGAAGGCAGTTTGAATTTGCTGCGCTAAAATGGCCATCGCTTTTGATTCCCGCGGGCTGGATTTTCGGCGCCTTCAGAAATTCCTCTTCAGAATCCCACCTTCGTCGCCAATGTTGGGTTCTGAGACTGAAGAGGCTGGAGACAGTAGAAGTGACTTAACAGCTCTTTATTAAGTGAAGTAGTAACCAGCAAAAGAACCAGCCTGGCAGCTCTCTTTAAATAGAAGGCTGCCGGCTCCGCTAACCAATCAGAGATCTTTATTTTCCTGCTCTGCAAAGTGGACCTTGGTGTAACAGTTAACTCAATTCAAATTTATTTATTTATTTATTTATTTTGCTGGATTTCTATGCCGCCCAATCCCTAGGGACTCAGGGATTCAAAATCCTAATACATAACATCTCCCTTTTTGTATGCATTACTTTCCTTCCTTATCTACCTAGATTCAGCTTTCATTCTTGCAACAAATCCATGGCAGCTTTTCTGTTGGCTTTTAGTGTATTTATGGAGTTCGTTTAAGGAGGCCGTGTAAACCAATCCAGGAAATACAAAAGAATGTTTGCTGCTGAAAATATTTATTACAAAGAATCAGAAGCTCAGAAATGATTAGGAGGAGTCCAACAATTCAAAACAGAAAGATCCCATAATCACATATATTTGAATAAGACATTCAGACTGATTGATCAATCAGTAGTTTAAACCTGGTCTATAAAATCTTCTGAAGGAGAGTGTGCTTCCTTTCTGCTATAACTTCCATTATTGAATGCCACAATGAACAAGGGCACATAAAAACATTTTAATCAGTTTTTTTAAACATTACATAACAAATAAGTTTAAGAACTATAGTATTTTAAACTTTTATGCCTATATTATTCTGAAGATAAGAATTTTAAATTAATCATAAAATGGAAAAAATTATGGATTCCTTCCAAAGTTGATGCACAGAAGAAGGTTACCTAGAAGCTGGTAAAATTGATACAGCAAACATGTGGAGTTTAGGAGTTGGCCACATCTGGCAATAAAATCATTTCTTAGGTGTAAAGTAACATAATGAAAAGTCTAATAACTTCTAGCAAGCCTAGATTTTTTGTGCAGTAATAAACTTACAAAGATAAGATGGCATATATCATAACTTTAATTGGAAAATTGTCATCCCTGGAATCAAAGCATCCGAAATTTTCTTGATTTTGGAATCTGAGGAGAAAAGGATAACAATGCATATGATAAAGTTCAAGAAAGCTCAAGATTTTCATTTACAGAAGTCAGTTATAACTTAAAAACTGTTTAAAGACTTTTTGCAATCTATTTTATTTGGCAGGAACAAAAATCATACCCAATTCATTTAGAAAGGATAAGAATGCTACATAGGTTGCATTTAGTATAAAAAGCAAATAGTTATTTGCATTATTATCCAACTATCGTCTCAGATGTGTTAAGCAGGGGCACCACAGTTTAATGTACAAATTACTGTATATTCCACATAATGACCCCATAGGAGACGAGGGTACCAATTGCTATTAATTTTTACTTCTTAAGGGCAAGTGTTGACACCTACATGTGGCTGTAAATAAGTGTAATATTTAATAAATTTTAATATTCTAAAAAATAAAGTAATTTATGGCACTAAATGTAAATATTTTATTAAAAAGAGTTATGAAGCACTACAAACACAAGCAATCTACAGTATAGCGGGAAAAAATTCCTTGCAGTCAATCCTATAATTTGCACCTTTAGAGTCCATTTTGTACAAATGTCAAGTCAATGTTTCAGGCTACTTTGGGCTCAGACAGATGTCTGCACTATATTTGTGTTATTACATAGACTGTTGTGCAGAATAGAAATGGAAAAAAGTGAGGATATTTTTATTATGTTCCAGTGCTAAGTTTCTTAGATGCTTAAACTACTATTCCAAGCTTTCATCGAGAATATTTACATATTCTGTATTTACATATTTACATTTTGCTATTATATATATGTATATATACATATACATATACATATACATATACATATACATATACATATACATATACATATACATATACATATACATATACATATACATACATACATACATACATACATATATACATATATACATATATACATACATATATTGCTGTCTGCAAAATGAGAGCTAGAAACTTGCATGAGACTAACTGAACAGCAGTTGCCCATCTCACAAAGAAAGATTTGTGGGAGAAGATTTCAAAGGTTGTAATACATTATATCCAGTGATATGAAAGCAATGTATTAGCATCAGAGAAAATACTGCAGCCAGATCCCTTCCCCACCTAACATCAGCATCTGAAGAATTTCCCTCTTCCTTTTCCTATTTATTTTTGTCCTACCTGAGGAATCACATGCATTATCCAACAGGATTTCATGTTTGAGAAACGTCCACTCCTAGAAGAAATGATAGATAATTAGTTCTTTAATAGTTCAGCTCTTTTCAAAGTAATTAAGAAATAGCATTTTTTTTCATTTAAGAGCATTTTTATTACGAGTTCTTATATGCTCCTATCAGTTATGACCCATTTACAGAAAACCTGCATTCTCTCTCTCTTTGTCCCATTTAAGAACCTGTTACTTCATCTCATATGACCATTCATATAACCACCAGTATCTAAGATAGTAATGTAACTAAACCATTTAATTGGTCTTTTACATTGAACATCAGCTACCATGACTCTATTGAACCTATTTCCCAAGGGACTGGATTTTGGTTATGTGCCCTGCCTCTAAACTATATCTTTCCTCTTTATTCCAAATTGCCATTATTTTTGCACTTTTATTTTTACTTTTTCTTATGAATTAAAAAGTATCCTTACTATCCTTTGCATACAAGTAGCCTAGCCATGCCAACAAAAACAAATAAGCTAATATCACATGATAATCTTACTGATATCAGCGCAGTAGCTCCATTTGTTATCTTTTTTTAAATTTGAGGTTGTTGCACACAAGAATCTTCCCCTTTTCCCCTTGAGACACTTATAATATTTACGTCCATTGTACTTAAACGGGAATACACAAGGTTGTCCACCAGAACTTCCTCCATATTCTAAACACAAGAAAAAACATTAAAAGATATATACTATTTGATCAATATTTTATGTCATAGTTCAGATTTTATTTTCATATCATTAAGCCGTTTTCCCATGTGTACATTTTCAGAGGTGAGATTCAGCCAGTTCGGGCCGGTTCGGGCAAACCGGATTTTCATTTTACATCCGGTTCAGTGAACCGGTAGTTCCAACGAATGGCTGGCCCCGCCCTGCCCTCCCCGGAGTCCCCACATGCCCCATTCTGGCTCCCAGGTAAAGGCAGCTAGGCCTACTAGGCCCAAAAAGGGGTGTGGGAGGCGTGCAGCGTCCCCTCCGTGGCCCATTTTCTCTCCCCAAAGGCTTCAGGGAGGCCTCCTAGGCCCAAAATGCCCCCCATGGCCCGTTTTTGCTCCCAGGGGCAGTGCAGGAGGCCAGGTGCTGCCTGTCACACACCATGGCCATGCCCACCATGGCCACGCCCACCAAGCCCATCATTAGGGCAGAGAACCAGTTGCTAAATTAGTTGAATCCCACCACTGGTCATACTCTTATGTTTCATGCGCAAAAATAATAATAAAAACAATTACAGAGTTCCAAAAATTCTTGGCTGGGGCAGGAAAACCTGAGTTTGAAAATCTAACATTGTTTTGAAACTAGCCTTATTCTGATATGGTTTAGATTTAGACATTCTTAAAATCATGGAAGAAATTTCCCAGTCTACTTATCAAAGATGGATAACTTTCCTTGCTTTCTAAATAAGTAGAAGACCAATGCATTCACTGTACACTGAAACCCGCATATATGTCGTGCTAAGACCTCTGACTGTGAGTTCTTTAGGAATGCATCAAGAAAAAATAGTTTAATTAGCGTAATAGTAATTAGGTTAACAACAATTATAATGTATAATTTATTAGCTACATTTAAGTGTGAGAAAACAGAATTTATAACCGAATGCCATTTTTAAAATTAGAGATTCACAAGGGCTGAATTCACACATCATGATACACCTCAAAACCAACTACAGTAGTACCTCTGGTTATGACCATAATTCATTCCACAACTTTGGTCGCAACCCGATTTGGTTGTGACCCGAACCTAATTGGAAATTTGGCACTTACAAAAAAAATGGCATGGGAGGGGAAATCGGCCATTGCCATGTTTCATCGCGACCATTTTTTTGGTTGGAACCCTATTTCGTTGCGGTCAGAAGCTTTCATGACCAGAAGTACTACTGTAATTACAATACGTTATAGCCAAATCACAAACAGTAGCTCATAATACATAAATTCTTGAGCCACAAGTATGTGCTTTGAGACACAAGACCCAGGCTGGGAGGTTGTCTCATATAAATAAGGTACACATTGATGGGCCGTTGCATTGTGATGGTGGCAGGTGGTAAGGGTTAAATCTTCTAATTGTAGTAATTAATGTAGCCCAGAAATGTAAATAGTCAAACCTTTAGTGCTACAATACTTCCACTTTGAAGATTCATAGTTCTTAGTTGTGGCACACCATAGGAAATTGCTATTAGCCTTTGTGCAAGAATGATAAGTTGTTTCTTTGTAAGTAAATGGGAAGACGCAGAAGTCTAAAATGGAAACAGAAGACAGTATCAGAATTCAAGACGATTCCTATTAAGAAGTTGTTCATTCCCTTGATTTGGAAGCAAGAAACAAGCCATGCAACAGATCCAAAACTATATAAATTATCTAAATTAACACTGTCTGAAAAATAGTTATGTAAATGTCATTGATATGCTATCCTGGCTGGAATGAATAAACACAAAATAATTTTTATATGTCCTTACCATGTGCAAAGAGCAATTGCAAAAATGTACAGAACAAAAGGAATGTTGTGATTGAAGCCATTTTCTCTCTCAATGCACTGATAACACAGGAGAATATGCCATGTTTTTATATGCTCCACTAAGATGATTCAGTAGTCATCAAACTCTGATATCTGTATAATTAATCAGGAACAGAATATGTTATTAGGCAATTATTATTTTTCTTCAAACAACAGATTTATTACTCCCAGATTTATTCAAGGTGGTTTGTAAACTTTCTCAGAAATAATAAAACTTCCTCTCCCTGCCCCCACTCCCCAGCCAGGCAATGCTAAGAACAACGAAGGGATCCTCAAAGGTTTCGTTAAATTGAATCAGAATTCTGATATTGCTCTGAAAAGGCTGCTGCTGGTTCAGGATATAGAGTTGCCTTGCTGTTTCATGAAAAATTTTAAACCAGAATCTCCCAAAACCTGGTACTCTCCAGATAAATTCGCATAGGTCTGTAAGAAAAAAGATAACTCAGAAAGTTGAAGTTTAATTGGGAAATAATTACATGTGCTATAACCAAAGGGGGATTTTCAGGAGAAACAAGAAAAATGTGAAGCTAAGCAACTGTTTGTATAAGGAGATAAGTTAGAAGAAGATGAAATAAGATTTGTGGAGAGGAGGGTGGATATCAAATTGGTAAAATGGCAGATAGATCATTGTGTTCGGCTACTTCTGAACATGCATATGTTATCAGCACATGTACAAAAAAGCCAGGATTGTTGCACATATCTCTATCCACCCTCTTGCTTATTTTGACCCTTATTGTGGACACTGCTGTTCATAAGCAATTGGAAGAGGTGGGGGGCTTCTTGGTGAACTGTGGAGCCCACAGACAGATTTTAGGATCCCTAGAGTAGAAGAAGGTTTCCCAAACAGTAATTTCTTGACTGCCTCAGAACGTTGCAAAATATTTTGTCAGTTAACCCAATACAAGTTTTCTATTAGCAACATCAAGAAGCACTGCAATGACCCTTTGGGACCTTCTCTACAGGTTCATCAGAAGGTAACCACACATCAGCCTGCCTTTAATGGAAGGTGAAAATAATTCAGATGGAGGGTATTTGCATTCATTTATATCCCTAACAATTGTCCATATTACAAGGAATGATAAAGTTAAAAAGTGAAATAAGCTGTACTTTCAACTGAAAAGAAAATACAAAGTACATGCCATTTGCTTCAGTAAAAATATGAAAGAAAGGAGTTTGACACTTGGCATGCACATCCCATTTACTTTCTTGATGCTTTTCCTATTTTTGATCTCCCTTGCAACTAAAAGCTGAGATGGTAAATCAAATCTTATGTCATTATGTGGGAGTTAATCTTGGTAGCAGCAACCCTCTATTGAGATAGACTATGAAAATAAAATGCAAGTGGCTTGATGGCTTCCCTCCCTCCCCACCCTGCTGCCCCGTGCACCCGAGCCAGCTGGTCGCTCCTGCCCTTCCCCCTGCAGCAGCTGCTGCTACTCTTAGGGGCCTTGCTTCCTCCTCCCTCCCCACAAACCACTTCAGACTCATGCCAAATTAGGCGGTGGGAGGGGGTTGGTAAAGAAGAAGTGGCGGGCACACAAGGATTCCCAGCCCTTCTCTTAAATGGGGCCAGCAGATGAGCAACACCAAGAAACAGAGTTGTGAAAAGCCGGCCAGTCGTTCTTGCCCTTCCCCCTGCAGTTGCCGCTGCTGCTGCTCTTCTGGGGTGGTGGGGCTGCACAGGAGGAATGCCGGAGACTGTGCACCGGCCGGGAAGTGGTAACACTTCCTTTGCAGAAGTGGCAGGGGGGTTGTGTGGGGGCCGGTCAGCTCTTCTGGGATACCCAAGCTGGCCAGGTGCTCCGGACTGCCTGGGGACGCACAAGAAGCCTGCTAGGGCGGGGAGGGAGGGAAGCCCTGGTCCACCCATTGTGGCCAACATTTCTGCTCCCCTAGGAAGCGACTGCCAGGATCACGTCTCCTCGTCTTTGGGCATGTGCACCCATTGCTCTTGCCATTGCTGATCTTCGTGCATGCATGTGCACCAGAAACCAGACCAAATGGGTGGCTGCTCTTCTGGTTTTCTGGAGTGTGCTCATGAAAACTAATGGCTGGAGCACCAGAACCCAGAAGAGCAACGGGCAACAGCTCCACGTGCTGGGAGAAATGGCTCTGCGTGCCACTTCCAGCACATGTGCCATAGGTTCGCCATCACAGGTTTATACACTAGTCGATGTGGAATTATTGTGTTAAATGCAGAGCTAAAATCTACAAAAAGCCTCCTATCATACACACACACCCCACTGTTCCAAATGAGTCAGAGCAGTGTGAAGAGTGTTGACTATAGCATCCTCTGTAGATCTATTTCTTCTGTATGCAAACTGGTGTTTAGCAAATTTATGCAGAAGACCAGAAATGATGTGATGGCAGACCAATTTCTGAAAGCACTTCATGATGATAGGAGTGTGTGACACTAGTCTGTAATCATTGACGTTATTGATAAGGAACTTCTTTGGCAGCGGAGCTATGGTGGAAGCCTTCAAAAAAGATGGAATAGTGGACTGGGATAAGGACCAATTGAAAATTCTGGTAAAGACTCCAGCCAACTAATCAGCACAGTCTTTAAGCACTCGGCCAGAGATACCGTCAGGACCGGCAGCTTTTCTAGGGTCCACAGCCCTCAGAATGCTCCTCACCTCCTCTTCCTCCACAATGAGGTGGGGGCTACAATGGGCTGGTGGCTGTATTTTAGCTGTCTCTGATGTCTCCACTTCAAAGCGAGCAAAGAAATGATTCAGCTCTTCTGCCAATGAAGCGTCCCCCTCAGCAGGGATAACATTGGTCGTTTGATGGTTGTCCACTTTTTTTCCTTTTCCTTACTATTTTTCTATAGTAACTAGAATGTTATAATCCGAATTTTGAATACAGAGGATATAATTGATCTTTGCTATAGTTCCTATAAAGTGTCAGTAATTCTTTGTTCTTCTTCTTCTTTTCTAGCAATTCTTATCAAAGAAATGTTTTTACACATGTTGATTGCTGTGTGCTTCTTTAGTTTGAGATTGACTGATAATCTGTTTGCAGGACTAGATCAAGAACTTGTCATGTTTCAGTGTAGTTTCATTGTGTGGCTATGAAACTATCTTAAGTTATGTCTGTTTAGATGAGTAGTGTTCAGAAGCTCTTCAAAGGCCAAGCTTACATTGCCTGTGTGGCTTGAGCATAAAGCTGCCTCTGGATCCATTATGCAAGATCCATTATACCAGTGATGGCGAACCTTTTTTTCCTCGGGTGCCGAAATTGTGCGCGTGCGTACTATTGCACATTCGTGTGTGCCCACACCCATAATTCAAAGCCCCTCACTTGACCCACCCTCCTGCACATGCGTGCACGACCCCCTCACTCGCCCATTTCCCGACTTCCAGTGGGCCTGGTGGGCCCATTTTTCACCCTCCCCAGGCTCCAGAGGCTTTCTTGGAGCTTGGGGAGGGCAAAAACTCTCCCCCTGCCACCCTGGAGGCCCTCCAGAGGCTGAAATCGCCCTCCCAGAGCCTCTGCGTGAGCCAAAAATCAGCTGGCGGGCACGCATATGCGCATTGGAGCTGAGCTAGGGCAATGGCTCGCGTGCCGGCAGATATGGCTCCGCGTGCCACCTGTGGCACCCGTGCCATAGGTTCGCCATCACTGCATTATACATAATGAAAAGCTATCCTATCTCAGAATCTTAATCTGGATTAAATTTACTGTGCCTAAAAAAATTTTTGGGAGAAAAAGATGAAATGTAACAAATTTGTCTTTTTGAGCAGTTGATCCCTCCCTGCCCTTGCTACTTCTCTCAATCTCATTTCTAATCCATATTATTGAGAATGTCTCCCTTTTTGTATGCATTACTTTGCTTCCTTATCTACCTAGATACAGCTTTAACTCTTGCAACACATCTATGGCAGCTTTTCTGTAACTTCTGTATTTGTGGAGAGCATTTAAGGAAGCTGTGCAAACCAATCCAGACAATGCAAAAGAATGTGCTCCAATTTGCTGCTGACAATATCTATTACAAAAAATCAGAAGTTCAGAAATGATCAGGAGCAGTCCAGCAATTCAAAAAAAAAAAAGATAACAAAATCACATATATTGGCATAAGAATAACAAAATCACATTCAGATTGATTTATCAATCACTTAAACATATTCAATAAAATCTTCTGAAGTCAGGTATGCTTTCCTTCTGCTATACCAGGAGTGTCAAACTCAAGGCCCACAGGCCGGATCTGGCCTATGTGGTGCTTAGATCTTGCCAACAACTTAGATCTGTCCTGGAAAAAGAAAACGACCAGCCGACGGTGCCTCTGCCAGTGAAAATGGAGCTCAGGAGAGCTGTGCATGGTTCCCCTGAGCTCCATTTTTGCTGGCAGAGGGCTGCAGCAGGCCATCTAGGCCAAAAACAGGTCCCGTGGCTTCCCTGTGTTCTGTTTCCACTGGCAGAGGGTGGCAGGAGGCCACCCAGGCTGAAAATGGGTCCTGTGGCCCCCGTGAGCTCCATTTTCACTGGCTAGCAAATAAATAAATAAAAGCAAAACAAAACAAAAGGAGAAATGTTTTCCCCTTTGCATTTGAGCATCCAGGAAGGGACAGGAAAGGAGAAAGGGAAAGGAAAGGGGAAAGAAAAAGGGAAAGGGAAAGGGAAAGAGAAAGAAAAAGAAAAAGAAAGATGGGAAGAGAGCAAGGAAAGAAAAAAAGGAAGAAAGGGAAGGAAGGAGAATGAGGAAGGAAGGAAGGAAGGAAGGTAGGTAGGTAGGTAGGTAGGTAGGTAGGAAGGTCCTGTCTTAGCACTTGGCCATCAGCAGCCCTGCTGCCCTTTTGCCATCCTCCTGTCTCCTCCTCCTGACCTCTGCTGGTGTTCGCCAATCCTATCGCTGTGGATGCTTTGGTTACAAAGCCAGGTCTCCATGCATGGAGAGGGAATGGGCCGCCCTCTGACCCACATACTTCATCCTTCCACACACACTATGAGAAACCTGACCAACAAGAGCAAGAACAGGAGCAGGAGCCTTGAGGAGGAGGTAAGCGCAGCTGGGCACCCTCTGGGGAAGCAGGGCTGGGCTGGGCTGGGCTGTGGGATCCTGGTGCCCTAGGAGCTCAAGGGGTGGGCTGGGCACTTGCCCTTTGCTGCCCAGGGATCTGGACAGCCTAAGCTGCCATCCAGGCATCCTCTGCGTGGCCTGAGAGTGACAGCAAGGCTCCTCTAGACGACAAGGTTTTGGCACTCTCCCTCGTCTCACCTTCCTCCACTGGAGACAATGGATCTCCCCAGCCCCGCCCAGGCCACCATAGGTGCCCCTGACATGAGTGATGTCAAGCTGGCCATTCTCACCCTGGCCACACCCACACAGCCCCCCAAGGTCAAACACAACCCTGATGCAGCACTCAATGAAATCAGGTTTGACACCCCTGTGCTATATTTTCCAGTATTGAATGCCATGATCAACAAAACGACATAAAAACATTTTTACCAGTTTTTTAAACATTACATAGAAAATCAATTTTAAAAATACCTTAACATTTAAGCCTACAATATTCTAAAGTTAAGAATTTTGAACTAATCATACATTGGCAGAAAATTCATGGATTCCTTCCAAAGTTTGATGGCACAAAAGAAGGTTCCTAGAAGCTGCTAAAATGATACAACAAATATTTGGAGTTTAGCAGCTAGCCACATCTAACAAATAATGTCTCAGTAATGCAAAGCCTGGTAGCTTCTAGCAATCTAGACTTTTAGCGCAACAGTAAGTTTGCAAATATAAGTTGCAGATGGCATATATCATAACTTTGGTTGGAAAATTATCATCCCTGGAATCATAAACATTTGGTAATCCCTTCAAACTTTTCTTGATTTTTGGTAATCTGGAGGGAAAAGAAAAATTATATAATTACATCATAATGTTCAAGAGAGTTCAAGATTTCTACTTACAGGAAGTTATGATAACTTAAAAACAGTTTAAAGACTTTTTGTGGCCTGTTTTATTTTGTAGACAGCAAAAGACAATTCAGTCAGAAGGGGTAAATATGCTAAATCGGTGGTATTTAAGCAGAAAGCCATGGACATCTAGAATTGTTGAAGCAATGTCACATATAATTAATGTGGGAAAGGGTTTTATCTTTTCTGATCTTGGAAGAAAAACTAGCAAATAGCACTGAACCTTAAGAAGCCAGAATATGTTCTATGAATATTATTCCCTAAAATAGATTTGAAGATTTCAAAATGTTAGGATTAAAGCTTGTAGTCATAAACCTACACTTTTCTCCTCATTCTGACCTGTCCACCTTGACATTTTCCTGGATGAGAAGCCTGAAATAAATAAATATATATATATCCACAAGTACAATCCATGAATAATTTGCATCATTACCCAACCATCACTACAGAGTAATTAAGTAAGTCCACCACAAAGCGATGTACAAAATGTACACCACACAATGTTACCAGTTAGGTCAGTAATTCCTATTATCTTTAGTTGTACTAAATGGAATTCTGCTCAAGGGCATCTTAAATGCACCAGCAATCCTAGTATAAAGTCTAATTTAATTAATAGCTAAGACACTGAGCTTGTCGATCAGAAAGGTCGGCAGTTCAAATCCCTAGTATAGGTCTCCTGCGTGAGCAGGGTGTTGGACTAGATGACCTCCAAGGTCCCTTCCAACTCTGTTACTGTTACAAAATACTAGAAGGTGAATAAATAACTAATGTGGAAATTTCCCATATTTCTAATTCTGACACAGGAATATAGCTTTGACTCAGATGCAACCTATAGCAGAGATTTATTGCTTTGATTCTGATAATTCAATTTAAATAACCTGATGTATAATCCAGATACATTAATGAAGATGTGCTGCTCAAAAGATTTGTATTGCAAAAAGACTAAAATGGTAGAAGATTAATTATTGTTAAATGTAGATATTTTATTTCAATGAGTACTTGAAACACTAAAGGAGTATGCAGACCAAGATCACTGAATTGTGGCTTAGTCCTATATCTTATAGAATAGAATAGAATAGAATAGAATAGAATAGAATAGAATAGAATAGAATAGAATAGAATAGAATACTTTATTGGCCAAGTGTGATTGGACACACAAGGTATTTGTCTTTGGTGCATGCTCTCAGTGTACATAAAAGAAAAGATACATTTGTCAAGAATGGTTGTCATAGGGTTCAAGTAAGCAATCAGGAAACAATCAATATTAATATGAATCGTAAGGATACAAGCAACAAGTTACAGTCATAGAGTCATAAGTGGGAGGAGATGGGTTATAGGCACGATGAGAAAAACTAATAGTAATAGTAATGCAGCCTAGTGAATAGTTTGACAGTGGTGAGGGAATTATTTGTTTAGCAGAGTGATGGCGTTTGAGAAAAAACTGTTCTTGTGTCTAGTTGTCTTGGTGTGCAGTGCTCTATAGCGACATTTTGAGGGTAGGAGTTGAAACAGTTTATGTCCAGGATGCGAGGGGTCAGTAAATATTTTCACGACCCTCTTTTTGACTCGTGCAGTATACAGGTCCTCAATGGAAGGCAGGTTGGCAGCAATTGTTTTTTCTGCAGTTCTGATTATCCTCTGAAGTCTGTGTCTGTCTTGTTGGGTTGCAGAACCAAACCAGACAGTTATAGAGGTGCAGATGACAGACTCATGTAAGCAATTTATTCAAAAATTATTTTTCTTTGTACTTAGTGCTTTAAATTGCACCTCAGAGTCCATTTTGTACAAAATGCAAGCAGATGTTTCAAATTACTTTGACCTCAAACAGATATCTGAATTATATTGGTTCTATCATATTGAATGAGATCTGTTCTGCGGAACAGAAATGAAAAGTGCAGGAGATTTTTATTATTATGTTCTGGCTAAGCTTCTCCTCATTCTGACCTGTCCACCTTGACATATTCCTGTATGAGAAGCCTGATATATATATATATATATATATATATATATATATATATATATATATATATATATGTATGTATGTATGTATGTATGTATGTATGTATGTATGTATGTATGTATGTATGTATGTATGTATGTATGTATGTACGTACGTACGTACATACATACATACATACATACATACATACATACATACACACACACACACACACACACACATATATATATATATATATATATATATATATATATATATATATATATATATATATATATATATATATATATATATATATATATATATATATATCCATACACAAGTACAATCCATGAGTAATTTGCATCATTACCCAACCATCACTACAGAGTAATTAAGTAAGTCTACCACAAGGCAATGTACAAAATGTACACCACACAATGTTACCACATAGGTCAGTAATTCCTATTATCTTTAGTTGCGCTAAATGGAATTCTCCTCAAGGGCATTTTATATGCACCAGCAATCCTAGTATAAAGTCTGATTTCATTACTAGAAGGTGAATAAATAATTAATGAGGAAATTTCCCTATATCTCTAATTCTGATTCAGAAATATAGCCTTAACTCGGATTCATTTATTCATTTATTCATTTATTCATTTATTCATTTATTCATTTATTCATTTATTCATTTATTCATTTATTCATTTTGCTGTTCTTATATGCCGCCCTACTCCCTGGGGACTCAGGGCGGTGCACAATAGAGCACAAGAACAATACAAAACAGTAGCAAAAAAATAAAAACATTTCATTTCTTAAAAGATTAAAAAACCAAACATCACATTCATACCTGGGGAGACCTAAGGTGTTCATTGGTCATATCACCCCACCTGCAGGAAGAGCCATGTCTTAATATCTTTACGGAAGGCCAGCAAGGTGGGGATAGACCGGATCTCTGGGGGTAGTTGGTTCCAGAGAACCGGAGCCCCCACAGAGAAGGCTCTCCCCCTTGGTCCCAATCTCTAAATCAATACCCTCCATTTTAATACCTTTGTCATATCTTGTCTGCATTTGCATTCTCATAAACCAATCCATTTTAATTCCTTGTTCCTCTAATTCTTGAGTCTATTTCAGTTTCCCTTCATCTGTCAAAATGTCTTTATATCATGGTATATTTTGCTAATTCAGTCTGCTTGGATGAATTAATGCCTCTATTATAGATATCCAATTCGGTATGCTCATGTAATGTTTTTCTTTTATTTTTCCCCATACTAAGTATAGAGAATTCCTAATATAGTGTTTCTGAAAATAGCTATGTATTTTGTTTCTACCATACCATATAAGTGCGCGCCAACCTATCTGCAAATCATGTCCTTCCAATGTCAAAAGTCTCTGATTTCTTAATAAAATCCATTCTCTCATCTGTATTTAGAATCATACGCATATTGTCTTTAATCTGCCTTTTTGGTAAAAACCCATTTTGATCGCAATGTATAAACTCATTGAGAAATCTCTTAAATCTATTTGCTATTATTGAAGCAAATATTTTATAATCCACATTCAACAACGAGATCGGTCTGTAATTCTTAATTTTTTGTAAATTAGTCTCTTCTTTTGGGATCAAAGTTATAAATGCTTCTGTCCAAGAATCCGGTATTTTGGCTTCAATATTAATTCATTATAGAGTTCTAACATCACAATTCCAAGTGTTTCTTCAAAAGTTTTGTACATTTCTGCTGGTAATCCATCTGGTCCTGATGCTTTGCCATTTTTCATCTGCTTTTGCATGATTTACTGTGTTGGATTTTTTTTAAAAAAAAATTTGTATTCCCCTTCAATGCTATAGTCACAAGTTGTTTGCTTTTCAATAGGCAGAATGGCTTGCTAAAGATCTACAAAAAGAAAAGAGGTTGACTTTGACAGCAAAATATATCTTTTAATCACAGGTGTGGATATCGGTCATGTATCTAAAACAGAACAAATTTCAGCAAAACCTGTCTGTATCCTCTAATTATCCAAGAACTTCCAGTAAAATTGTCTGGCATAGTTCTAACTTATTATGCTAGGCCAACTCACTGCACGGTAATTGGCTGAATCGTCTTTTTCTTCTTCTGTCAGATGTGGATAATATATGGCTGAAACCCAGTCTCTAGAAATGCAGGGTGAGTTATCAAAGTAAGTGGGAATTGAAAACATCACTAGATTTCAACACTTAGGGTGTGTTTGTAGAGGGTTAGGGTGTGTTTGTATCAATTCAGACCTGGGGCAATTCCAGTATTTAATTGCCCAATTTGTTTGTGTATTTCAGCAACTGAAACTAGAAGCTGTTTCAACAGTTGCTTTTCCCCAAAATTTCATTATCTTTAGTCTATATAAAGCTTGAAAATGTCCGAGATCGTTGGTGAGATATCACACTCCAGGGCAAAGGGGAGAAATCTGAGTCTCCTGCAGTTAAATACAAAAATGTAGTAGCCTTTTCTGCCTGTGTTTTATATACCAACACAACACCTTTTTTTCTGTAATAACTAAGATTTTATCATCCTTTTTCTTAAGGAAAATATTTGAATATAGAAGATATAATGAGCTTGGCTATAATCCTTTAAAAGTGTCACTGGTTCTTTGTTATTTTCTGGCAGTGCTTATCAAAGTAATGTTTTGACACATGTTGATTACTTTGTGCTTCTTTAGTTTGAGGACTGGATCAAGAACTGGTCATGTTTAAGTGTAGTTTCATTGTATGGATATGAAACTATCTCAAGTGATGTCTGTTTTGGAGGGCCAGAGTTCAAAAGCTCTTCAAAGGCCAAGCTCACCCTGGCTATGTGGCTTGAGCGTAGAGCTGCCTCTAGTTCCATTATGCAAGACACATCTACCATCTCTACCTTTTCATCCAAAGAAGAGGGAAACATGGGGTAGATGAGTTCTGTCTGGAGCCCCAACTGCCACAAAGTATTTTAGATATTTAAAAGTCTTGAGAGAGTGATAAGAAGACTTTACTCCTCACCCCATACCTGACTCCAATTTTGATCTTGACTGGGATCTCCATAGGAACAAACAAAAGACTTCCCATTGACATGCCCCAGCTTGCCATGATAGAAGTGTGTCAAGAGATGTCATTCACTCCAGAATTGGATCATAGTCAATAATGAAAAGCTATCCCATCCTAGAATCTTAATCTGGATTAAAGATACTATGCCTAGAATTTCTTTGGGGGGGGAGATCAAATGTGGCAAATTCATCTTTTTGAAGAGTTGATCCATCCCAGCCATTGCTACTTCTCTTGTTCAAATTCCTAATCCATATTTCCTACAATGTCTCCTTTTGGGTTCTGAGACTGAAGAGGCTGGAGACAGTAGAAGTGACTTAACAGCTCTTTATTAAGTGAAGTAGTAACCAGAAAAAGAACCAGCCCGGCAGCTCTCTTTAAATAGAAGGCTGCTGGCTGGGCTAACCAATCAGAGATCTTTATCTCTGCAAAGTGGACCTTGTGTAAGCAGTTAACTCAATTCAAAACCCTGATACATAACACCCCTCCCCATTTAGTTTAGTCCAACACATTCACATACATAGTCTTGTAAGTATGGAGGACGTTGCGGAACACTAGTTGACCTGTGCAGTTCAGTTTGGGTGTTGTTTTTGGGCAGAGAGGATGGGTTTTCTCTCTCTGGCTCCACCTGTGGAAGCTCCTGGAATGGCCTAGGTATGGCCGAAGTTTCTTCGGGAACCTGCTCCAGTCCGTCGATGGGTGGCGACTCTGGCTCTTCAGATAAGTGTGCCGGTTCCCTCAGATTAGCATTAGCTGTAGGGAAATCATCATTAGAGTCTAATTGGCAGTCTGCATTTAATGGGTGGTGACTGCGCAGTTGGTCAATGTAGTGCCCCATTTTCTACCATCTGCTAAAAGGACTAAGTACGATTTGGGACCAGTTACCTCTAGTATTTCCCAGGTAGCCATTGGGGATCCTCTGCAAAATTCCTAGCAAACACCCGGTCATTTATTTGAAATGTTCTTACTCGGCCGGGACTGTTCAGCTCTTTTTGATTTGAGTAATTCGGATGCAGTCTGTCTAGTACAGACTGGAGTCTCTGGTCCATCAGTAGTTCAGCTGGGCTTTTCCCAGTAACCGTGCTAGGGGTTATATGTTGGACTAGAAGAAATTTGTCCACTCAGGCTTGCCAGTCCCCTGGTCCTAACTGCCCCAGGGCCTCCTTAGCTGCCCACACCATGCGTTCAACTTGGCCATTACTACTGGGATTGTAGGTCACAATCAGCATATGCCTGATGCCAGGGGTGAAATGCTCCCAGTTCTGGCGGGCCAGTCGGTCGTCGTAGAGCCGACAGAGCTGATAGCGGTCGCAGCGCGAGCCTTCCCCCGCCCACTTCCCCCACCCGCCTGGACGCCGCCATTTGGGTTCTTTTACCCTCTGTGCATGCACAGAACGCTTTGCGCATGTGCAAAGGGTAAAAGAACCCAAATGGTGGCGTCCAGGCGGGTGGGAGAAGCAGGTGGGGGAAGGCTCGCGCTGCAATCGCTATCTGCTCTATCGGCTCTACGACAACAGACCGGCCCGCCTGAACTGGGAGCATTTCACCCCTCCCTGATCCCCAACTCAGCCCAAAAACTTTCAAAAGGTGTCGCCATTACTTGTGGCCCATCGTCAGAAATTAAAACATCTGGCAGCCTGTGTGTAGTGAATAACCTTCTGAGTGCCTGGATTACAGCATCGGTGTTAGTAGTAGACATTAAAATTGTTTCGAGCCATTTTGAATAAGCGTCAATAACAACCATAAATGTTTGCCCATGAAACGGACCCGCGAAATCAATATGTACCCTTGACTATGGGACCCTGGGCTGTTCCCATTCATATACCAGGGACTTGGGGGGGGCAGACTTAGACTCCTGGCAAGGAGTGCAACCTGCAAGCCACTCCTCAATCTGTTTACCCATATTGGGCCACCATACGTAGCTCCTAGCCAACGCTTTCATTCTTACAATTCCTGGGTGCCCCTCATGCAATGCCCTTAGTATATCCTCTCATAGCGACAGAGGAATGAGGATATGATTGCCAAACAATGGGCACCCCCCTTGTGCCGATATTTCATGCTGCCTTTGTGCATAAGGTTTGAACTCCGGTTTAACTGGGCCCTGTGGCCACCCCCTCCATACCCAGTTCAAAATGGTTCAGAACATTGAGTCTTTGGCTGATTGGGTGGCAATGTCAGCCAAAGTGATTAGGCCTGGTCTGGCACAGTCAATTAGGAGGACAGGGACACCCGGAGTGGGATTGCCATGAGTTCTGGCAGTGGGCAACGGCTGAGGCCATCAGCATTCCCCATAGCCTTGCCCAGTCAATGAATGAGTTTGTAGGAGTAGGCAGCTAAAAAGATAGTCCAGCATGTCAGTTGTGGAGAAAGGGAGGCCGGTTGCCAGCAATGAGCCCTAATAAGCCTAATAAGGGCTTATGGTCCATGACTAGCTCAAAGTCTCTGCCAAAGAGATATTCGTGGAATCGTTTCACGCTGGTGACAGCAACAAGGGCTTCATGGTTTAATTGACTTTAATTCCATTCTGCACTCGATAGTGTCCTAGAAAAGTAGGATATAGGGGTTTCGTAGCCGTTCAGCAATCTATGGCTCAGCACAGTCCCTACGCCAAAAGGCGAAGCATCGCAAACCAATACTACAAGCAGGGATTCACTGAATTGAATCAGGAAACTGTCCTCAGAAAGGAGGTTCTTAACAGCCCTAAAAGCAGAGTCTTGGCTAGGTCCCCAAATCCATGGAATCTTTTTAGACAAAGTGTAAGGGTTCAGCAATAGTTCTTTGTTTGCCAGGAAAATACTGTAGAAATTCAGCAATCCCAGGAAAGCCTGAAGTTCCGTTTTGTTGGTGGGTGCTGGGGCTTCCCTAATAGCCCTAACCTTGTCTCTAGTGGGGTGTATGCCGGACCCATTGATCCTGTAGCCCAGGAATTCAACCTCTGGTACCCCAATCTGGCATTTGCTGGGCTTTGCTTGTAGCCCAGTGGCTCGGAATCTAGTTAGCACCTCACGAACCCTTTCTCTTAATTGAGCTTCGTCCCGGGTAGTAATTAGAATGTCGTTGAAATAAGGGATGACACTTGGCAACTTGCTTAAAACTCGCTCCATGATGCCTTGAAAAATGCCAGGGGCTACACTAATGCCAAATTGAAGTAACAATTGTTTGCGCCTCAGCCATCTCATGATCAACAGGTAATTGCTGATACGCCTGTGCAAGATCCAACTTAGTGAAAATGGCACCTGGGCCTAAAGTGTGCAACAAATGCTGTACTATGGGTATGGGTATGCACTTTGTTGAAGGGCCTTGTTAAGTGTGCATTTGTAGTAGGCACATTTACAAATTGACCCGTCACTTTTCACAGGGGTTACAATTGGCGTCTCCCATTTCGCATGATCGACAGGTTCTAATATTCCCTGGCTAATGAGTTTATCTAGCTCCTGGTTGATCTTTGGTTTAAGTGTGAAGGGAACTCAGCGAGGTTTTAGTCAGATTTGAGCTATTTTGGGGTCTAAGCTAAAGGCAATAGGAGTACCCACATACTTGCCAAATCTCTGGTTGAACACATTTTATTTATTTATTTATTTATTTATTTATAAGAGTTCTTATAGGCCGCCCAATCCCGTGGGACTCAGGGCGGCTTACAACAGAGATTAGAACTACACATTAAAATAGCATCTAAAAACATCATGTTATAATTTAAAAAAACCATTCATACATGGGGGAGTCATCTCTTCACCCCGCCTGCTGGAAAAGCCATGTTTTTACTGCCTTGCGGTAGGCCAGTAGGGTGGGGATAGTCCGGATCTCTGGCAGGAGTTGGTTCCAGAGAGATGGGGCTCCCACAGAGAAAGCCCTCCCCCATGGGCCCACCAGCCGGCATTGTTTGGCAGACGGGACCCGGTGGAGGCCCTCTCTGTGGGACCTCACTGGTTGTAGGGAGGAATGTGACAGGATGCGGTCCCGAAGGTAACCTGGCCCTGAGCCATGTAGGGCTTTAAAGGTCAAAACTAACACCTTGAATTGCGACCGGAGACTAATGGGCAGCCAATGCAGCTGGCGGAGAATGGGTGTTACATGGGTGTATCTCGGTACACCCACCACAGCTCGCGCAGCTGCATTCTGTACCAGTTGTAGTCTCCGGATGCTCTTCGAGGGTAGCCCCATGTAGAGCCCGTTACAATAGTCAAGCCGTGAGGTGACAAGGGCATGAGTGACTGTGAGCAAAGCCTCCCTCTCCAAGTAGGGTCGCAATTGGTGCACAAGGCGGATCTGTGCAAAGGTCCCCCTAGCCACAGCTGAAAGATGTTGCTCCAATTTACGCTGTGGATCTAGCACCCAAATTGCGGACCCGTTCTGAGGGAGTCAATTTTTCTCTCCCAAGAACCAAGGAGGGACAGTCGACATAGTCCTTGGGGGGCAATATCCAGAGCCACTCAGTCTTGTCTGGATTGAGCCTGAGTCTATTCACTCCCATCCAGACCCTTACATCATCCAGGCAGCGGCACATTACATTAACTGCTTCACTGAACTGACACGGAGTGGAGATGTACAACTGGGTATCGTCAGCATATTGTTGATACCTCACCCCGTGTCGTCAGATGATCTCACCCAGCGGTTTCATGTAAATGTTGAACAGGATGGGCGAGAGGACCGAGCCCTGTGGCACCCCGCAAACCAGGGGCCTGGGGGCTGACCTCTGCCCTCCTGTCAACACCGACTGCATCCTGTTGGAGAGAAAGGAGGAGAACCACAGAAAAATGGTGCCCCCCACTCCCATCTCCCCAAGACGACGCAGAAGGATACCATGGTCGATGGTATCGAAAGCCGCTGAGAGGTCAAGTAACACCAAGATGGAGGAATGACCTCCATCTCGGGCTCGCCAGAGATCATCCATCAGAGCAACCAAAGCAGTCTCTGTACTGTAGCCGCGCCTGAAGCCCGATTGAAAGGGATCCAGATAATCCGTATCCTCCAATAACTGCAGGAGTTGGAGCGACACCACTTTCTCAACAACTTTACCCACGAAGGGTAAGTTGGAGACTGGACGGAAGTTCTTTAAATCCGCTGGGTCCAGGGAAGACTTCTTGAGGAGGGGCCTCACCACCACAGCTTTTAAGGGCTGCGGGATGGACCCCTCTCTCAAAGATGCGATCACAACAGCCTGGAGCCAGCCGCGTGTCACCTCCCTGCTAGCCGAAACCAGCCAGGAGGGACACGGGTCCAATAAACAAGTGGAGGCGCTCATCGCTCCTATGGCCTTGTCCACATCCTCAGGAGTGATAGGCTCAAACTCCTCCCAAATAACAGGACTAAGACTCGCCCCTGTCATCTCGGCCTGCCCTGTCCAAATGGAGTCCAGGTCTGTCCGAATCTGAGTGATTTTATCCGCCAGGAACTGGGAAAATTCCTCAGCTCTACCCTGCAAGGGTTCCTCACCCCCCCCCTTTGCAAGCAGGGAGCGCGTTACCCTAAACAGGGCGGCTGGGCGGGAGTCGGCAGACGCAATAAGGGCAGAAAAATATGCGCATTTTGCCGCCCGTATCACCACTAAATAAGACTTAATGCAAGTTCTTAAAAGTGTCCGATCAGATTCAGCTTTACTAGCCCTCCATCGTCGCTCTAGGCGTCTCTTTAGGCGCTTCATCTCCCGGAGTTCCTCAGTAAACCAAGGAGCCCTCCTAGATCCGCTGCCACGGAGACGCTGTAAGGTGCAATCTAAGGCCCCCGTCGCTGCCCGGTTCCAGGCAGCCACTAGGGCCTCTGATGAATTGTGTACTAGGGATTCAGGTATTTCCCCAAGTTCCCTCTGAAATCCTTCGGATTCCATTAGGCACCTGGGGCGGAACCACTTAATCGGTCCCGCCTCCTTGCGGTGGAGGAGTGGTGCCATAAAATCCAACCTCAGGAGGAAATGATCTGACCATGACAAGGGTACTGTGACTAAACCCCTCAGCCTCAGATCATCTCTCCACTGCCCCAAGAGAAACACAAGGTCAAGTGTGTGACCACCCTCATGAGTCGGACCCTGAACTACTTGGGTCAGGTCCATGGTTGTCATGGAAGCCATGAACTCCTGGACTGCCTCCGAGGTTTTGCCAGGAGATGGCAGGTTGAAGTCCCACAGCACCATCAACCTGGGGAACTCAATCGCCAGCCCGGCTATCACCTCGAGCAGAACAGGCAGGGCCTTTGCAATGCAGCTAGGAGGCAAGTACGTTAGCAGAAGGCCCACCTGTACCCGTAAGTCCAACTTCAGAAGGAGCATCTCACACCCAACAATCTCTGGGGCAGGGATCCTCCGAGGACATAGATTTTGGCAAGCTATAATAGCCACTCCTCCACCCCTTCCCTGGGGTCACGACTGATTGTGCACTGAGAATCCGTCTGGGCACATCTCGGAGAGGGGAACCCCCCCTCCTGGCCCAGCCAGGTCTTCCTTGTGCAGGAAGTCATCATAGTTAGTAGAGATGGCATTGATCTCAGTCACCTCCAATTCTAGGGCACCAAATCAGTCTAAACTGAGTAGGCTTGGGAGATGCTCACAGATGATGGTCAGGGGCAGGCTTGCTTCATGTGGCTGAATTTGACGTGAAAATTACTGCAGCCCATCACAGGAATTTGATTCCCTTGATAGTCGATGACGCGGGGTGGCTGTGTCTTGAGTTGTCTTCAGTTGAGACCTGGAATTGCTCATTTTACATCAGGCCAAGACAAAATGGAGATGGATTAGCCTGTGTCTATTTCCATTTTGCAAGGGGAGCCTTCCAAGAGCACGGTGATGATTAACTTCTTGTTGCTCTGAGTGATCGCTTGGCCTACCTTTGTCTGGTTGGTCTCCAGTGGTTGGTTGTAGTCGGGTCGTTATGCCGGTCTGACTCTGTCCCACTTGAATTCCCGTGGCTGGTCATAATGGCGGGCATCTCTGGTGGTGGCTCTCAGTGGTGGCAAAGCTGCTCTGTAGGCCCTCGCGATGTGTCCCATTTTATTACAACGCCGACAACTGGCATCTCTAAATTGGCAAGAGTGTCTCATGTGTGGTCCTCCGCAGCTAAGGCATGGCTTTGGTTTCTTCACATCGAAGCCTTGGTGCCGGTCAATTCGGAAAACTTCCTCATCCTCACTTACGTTGGGGTCACTGTGGCACTGGGTTTCATGGACTTCAGGGTTCAGCTTCCTCAGTGGAGGTGTGCTCCGGCGGTGTAGCATCTCAGCAGCCTTGTTGGAGGATTCTGTGGCTCTGGCTTCATCCAATGCTGTTTGGAGGGTCACATTGGATTTGGCCAAGAGCCTTCATTGCAGTCGGATGTCTTGGACCCACACATAAGATGGTCCAGCAAGACATCACCAAGGTCACGGAAGTCACAATGCACAGCTACCTTTCGGAATGCTGCAAGATACTGGTTGATCAACTCCCCGTCTTTTTGCAGTCACTGATGAAATTCATGCCTTTGGACCACTTTCGAAGGCACTGGAGCGTAATGTGTTTGGAGCATTGCTTGTAGTGTTTGCAAGGGAACCGTCTCCACTGGTGTTGGTTCGGCTAGTGACTCAGCCGTGTCGAAGACTTTGTGCCCACAATGGCTCAGTAACAATGGTCACTTCTGATTGTCGGAAACACCTTGTAAATCGTTTGCTTCGACGAAGCACCGGAATTGGGTCATATAGGACCCCCAGGTCTCTATGTTCGGCTCAAAAGGAGTCAGCGGGTGTAATGTGAACATGGCTTGCTTGAAGGCAGTTTGAATTTGCTGCGCTAAAATGGCCATCGCTTTTGATTACCGCGGGCTGGATTTTTGGCGCCTTCAGAAATTCCTCTTCAGAATCCCACCTTTGTCGCCAATGTTGGGTTCTGAGACTGAAGAGGCTGGAGACAGTAGAAGTGACTTAACAGCTCTTTATTAATTGAAGTAGTAACCAGCAAAAGAACCAGCCTGGCAGCTCTCTTTAAATAGAAGGCTGCCGGCTCCGCTAACCAATCAGAGATCTTTATTTTCCTGCTCTGCAAAGTGGACCTTGGTGTAACAGTTAACTCAATTCAAAATCCTAATACATAACATCTCCCTTTTTGTATGCATTACTTTCCTTCCTTATCTACCTAGATTCAATTTTCATTCTTGCAACAAATCCATGGCAGCTTTTCTGTTGGCTTCTAGTGTATTTATGGAGTTCGTTTAAGGAGGCCGTGTAAACCAATCCAGGAAATACAAAAGAATGTTTGCTGCTGAAAATATTTATTACAAAGAATCAGAAGCTCAGAAATGATTAGGAGGAGTCCAACAATTCAAAACAGAAAGATCCCATAATCACATATATTTGAATAAGACATTCAGACTGATTGATCAATCAGTAGTTTAAACCTGGTCTATAAAATCTTCTGAAGGAGAGTGTGCTTCCTTTCTGCTATAACTTCCATTATTGAATGCCACAATGAACAAGGGCACATAAAAACATTTTAATCAGTTTTTTTAAACATTACATAACAAATAAGTTTAAGAACTATAGTATTTTAAACTTTTATGCCTATATTATTCTGAAGATAAGAATTTTAAATTAATCATAAAATGGAAAAAATTATGGATTCCTTCCAAAGTTGATGCACAGAAGAAGGTTACCTAGAAGCTGGTAAAATTGATACAGCAAACATGTGGAGTTTAGGAGTTGGCCACATCTGGCAATAAAATCATTTCTTAGGTGTAAAGTAACATAATGAAAAGTCTAATAACTTCTAGCAAGCCTAGATTTTTTGTGCAGTAATAAACTTACAAAGATAAGATGGCATATATCATAACTTTAATTGGAAAATTGTCATCCCTGGAATCAAAGCATCCGAAATTTTCTTGATTTTGGAATCTGAGGAGAAAAGGATAACAATGCATATGATAAAGTTCAAGAAAGTTCAAGATTTTCATTTACAGAAGTCAGTTATAACTTAAAAACTGTTTAAAGACTTTTTGCAATCTATTTTATTTGGCAGGAACAAAAATCATACCCAATTCATTTAGAAAGGATAAGAATGCTACATAGGTTGCATTTAGTATAAAAAGCAAATAGTTATTTGCATTATTATCCAACTATCGTCTCAGATGTGTTAAACAGGGGCACCACAGTTTAATGTACAAATTACTGTATATTCCACATAATGACCCCATAGGAGACCAGGGTACCAATTGCTATTAATTTTTACTTCTTAAGGGCAAGTGTTGACACCTACATGTGGCTGTAAATAAGTGTAATATTTAATAAATTTTAATATTCTAAAAAATAAAGTAATTTATGGCACTAAATGTAAATATTTTATTAAAAAGAGTTATGAAGCACTACAAACACAAGCAATCTACAGTATAGGGGAAAAAAATTCCTTGCAGTCAATCCTATAAATTGCACCTTTAGAGTCCATTTTGTACAAATGTCAAGTCAATGTTTCAGGCTACTTTGGGCTCAGACAGATGTCTGCACTATATTTGTGTTATTACATAGACTGTTGTGCAGAATAGAAATGGAAAAAAGTGAGGATATTTTTATTATGTTCCAGTGCTAAGTTTCTTAGATGCTTAAACTACCATTCCAAGCTTTCATCGAGAATATTTACATATTCTGTATTTACATATTTACATTTTGCTATTATATATATGTATATACATATACATATACATATACATACATACATACATACATACATACATACATACATACATACATACATACATATATACATATATACATACATATATTGCTGTCTGCAAAATGAGAGCTAGAAACTTGCATGAGACTAACTGAACAGCAGTTGCCCATCTCACAAAGAAAGATTTGTGGGAGAAGATTTCAAAGGTTGTAATACATTATATCCAGTGATATGAAAGCAATGTATTAGCATCAGAGAAAATACTACAGCCAGATCCCTTCCCCACCTAACATCAGCATCTGAAGAATTTCCCTCTTCCTTTTCCTATTTATTTTTGTCCTACCTGAGGAATCACATGCATTATCCAACAGGATTTCATGTTTGAGAAACGTCCACTCCTAGAAGAAATGATAGATAATTAGTTCTTTAATAGTTCAGCTCTTTTCAAAGTAATTAAGAAATAGCATTTTTTTTCATTTAAGAGCATTTTTATTACGAGTTCTTATATGCTCCTATCAGTTATGACCCATTTACAGAAAACCTGCATTCTCTCTCTCTTTGTCCCATTTAAGAACCTGTTACTTCATCTCATATGACCATTCATATAACCACCAGTATCTAAGATAGTAATGTAACTAAACCATTTAATTGGTCTTTTACATTGAACATCAGCTACCATGACTCTATTGAACCTATTTCCCAAGGGACTGGATTTTGGTTATGTGCCCTGCCTCTAAACTATATCTTTCCTCTTTATTCCAAATTGCCATTATTTTTGCACTTTTATTTTTACTTTTTCTTATGAATTAAAAAGTATCCTTACTATCCTTTGCATACAAGTAGCCTAGCCATGCCAACAAAAACAAATAAGCTAATATCACATGATAATCTTACTGATATCAGCGCAGTAGCTCCATTTGTTATCTTTTTTTAAATTTGAGGTTGTTGCACACAAGAATCTTCCCCTTTTCCCCTTGAGACACTTATAATATTTACGTCCATTGTACTTAAACGGGAATACACAAGGTTGTCCACCAGAACTTCCTCCATATTCTAAACACAAGAAAAAACATTAAAAGATATATACTATTTGATCAATATTTTATGTCATAGTTCAGATTTTATTTTCATATCATTAAGCCGTTTTCCCATGTGTACATTTTCAGAGGTGAGATTCAGCCGGTTCGGGCCGGTTCGGGCAAACCGGATTTTCATTTTACATCCGGTTCAGTGAACCGGTAGTTCCAACGAATGGCTGGCCCCGCCCTGCCCTCCCCGGAGTCCCCACATGCCCCATTCTGGCTCCCAGGTAAAGGCAGCTAGGCCTACTAGGCCCAAAAAGGGGTGTGGGAGGCGTGCAGCGTCCCCTCCGTGGCCCATTTTCTCTCCCCAAAGGCTTCAGGGAGGCCTCCTAGGCCCAAAATGCCCCCCATGGCCCGTTTTTGCTCCCAGGGGCAGTGCAGGAGGCCAGGTGCTGCCTGTCACACACCATGGCCATGCCCACCATGGCCACGCCCACCAAGCCCATCATTAGGGCAGAGAACCAGTTGCTAAATTAGTTGAATCCCACCACTGGTCATACTCTTATGTTTCATGCGCAAAAATAATAATAAAAACAATTACAGAGTTCCAAAAATTCTTGGCTGGGGCAGGAAAACCTGAGTTTGAAAATCTAACATTGTTTTGAAACTAGCCTTATTCTGATATGGTTTAGATTTAGACATTCTTAAAATCATGGAAGAAATTTCCCAGTCTACTTATCAAAGATGGATAACTTTCCTTGCTTTCTAAATAAGTAGAAGACCAATGCATTCACTGTACACTGAAACCCGCATATATGTCGTGCTAAGACCTCTGACTGTGAGTTCTTTAGGAATGCATCAAGAAAAAATAGTTTAATTAGCGTAATAGTAATTAGGTTAACAACAATTATAATGTATAATTTATTAGCTACATTTAAGTGTGAGAAAACAGAATTTATAACCGAATGCCATTTTTAAAATTAGAGATTCACAAGGGCTGAATTCACACATCATGATACACCTCAAAACCAACTACAGTAGTACCTCTGGTTATGACCATAATTCATTCCACAACTTTGGTCGCAACCCGATTTGGTTGTGACCCGAACCTAATTGGAAATTTGGCACTTACAAAAAAAATGGCATGGGAGGGGAAATCGGCCATTGCCATGTTTCATCGCGACCATTTTTTTGGTTGGAACCCTATTTCGTTGCGGTCAGAAGCTTTCATGACCAGAAGTACTACTGTAATTACAATACGTTATAGCCAAATCACAAACAGTAGCTCATAATACATAAATTCTTGAGCCACAAGTATGTGCTTTGAGACACAAGACCCAGGCTGGGAGGTTGTCTCATATAAATAAGGTACACATTGATGGGCCGTTGCATTGTGATGGTGGCAGGTGGTAAGGGTTAAATCTTCTAATTGTAGTAATTAATGTAGCCCAGAAATGTAAATAGTCAAACCTTTAGTGCTACAATACTTCCACTTTGAAGATTCATAGTTCTTAGTTGTGGCACACCATAGGAAATTGCTATTAGCCTTTGTGCAAGAATGATAAGTTGTTTCTTTGTAAGTAAATGGGAAGACGCAGAAGTCTAAAATGGAAACAGAAGACAGTATCAGAATTCAAGACGATTCCTATTAAGAAGTTGTTCATTCCCTTGATTTGGAAGCAAGAAACAAGCCATGCAACAGATCCAAAACTATATAAATTATCTAAATTAACACTGTCTGAAAAATAGTTATGTAAATGTCATTGATATGCTATCCTGGCTGGAATGAATAAACACAAAATAATTTTTATATGTCCTTACCATGTGCAAAGAGCAATTGCAAAAATGTACAGAACAAAAGGAATGTTGTGATTGAAGCCATTTTCTCTCTCAATGCACTGATAACACAGGAGAATATGCCATGTTTTTATATGCTCCACTAAGATGATTCAGTAGTCATCAAACTCTGATATCTGTATAATTAATCAGGAACAGAATATGTTATTAGGCAATTATTATTTTTCTTCAAACAACAGATTTATTACTCCCAGATTTATTCAAGGTGGTTTGTAAACTTTCTCAGAAATAATAAAACTTCCTCTCCCTGCCCCCACTCCCCAGCCAGGCAATGCTAAGAACAACGAAGGGATCCTCAAAGGTTTCGTTAAATTGAATCAGAATTCTGATATTGCTCTGAAAAGGCTGCTGCTGGTTCAGGATATAGAGTTGCCTTGCTGTTTCATGAAAAATTTTAAACCAGAATCTCCCAAAACCTGGTACTCTCCAGATAAATTCGCATAGGTCTGTAAGAAAAAAGATAACTCAGAAAGTTGAAGTTTAATTGGGAAATAATTACATGTGCTATAACCAAAGGGGGATTTTCAGGAGAAACAAGAAAAATGTGAAGCTAAGCAACTGTTTGTATAAGGAGATAAGTTAGAAGAAGATGAAATAAGATTTGTGGAGAGGAGGGTGGATATCAAATTGGTAAAATGGCAGATAGATCATTGTGTTCGGCTACTTCTGAACATGCATATGTTATCAGCACATGTACAAAAAAGCCAGGATTGTTGCACATATCTCTATCCACCCTCTTGCTTATTTTGACCCTTATTGTGGACACTGCTGTTCATAAGCAATTGGAAGAGGTGGGGGGCTTCTTGGTGAACTGTGGAGCCCACAGACAGATTTTAGGATCCCTAGAGTAGAAGAAGGTTTCCCAAACAGTAATTTCTTGACTGCCTCAGAACGTTGCAAAATATTTTGTCAGTTAACCCAATACAAGTTTTCTATTAGCAACATCAAGAAGCACTGCAATGACCCTTTGGGACCTTCTCTACAGGTTCATCAGAAGGTAACCACACATCAGCCTGCCTTTAATGGAAGGTGAAAATAATTCAGATGGAGGGTATTTGCATTCATTTATATCCCTAACAATTGTCCATATTACAAGGAATGATAAAGTTAAAAAGTGAAATAAGCTGTACTTTCAACTGAAAAGAAAATACAAAGTACATGCCATTTGCTTCAGTAAAAATATGAAAGAAAGGAGTTTGACACTTGGCATGCACATCCCATTTACTTTCTTGATGCTTTTCCTATTTTTGATCTCCCTTGCAACTAAAAGCTGAGATGGTAAATCAAATCTTATGTCATTATGTGGGAGTTAATCTTGGTAGCAGCAACCCTCTATTGAGATAGACTATGAAAATAAAATGCAAGTGGCTTGATGGCTTCCCTCCCTCCCCACCCTGCTGCCCCGTGCACCCGAGCCAGCTGGTCGCTCCTGCCCTTCCCCCTGCAGCAGCTGCTGCTACTCTTAGGGGCCTTGCTTCCTCCTCCCTCCCCACAAACCACTTCAGACTCATGCCAAATTAGGCGGTGGGAGGGGGTTGGTAAAGAAGAAGTGGCGGGCACACAAGGATTCCCAGCCCTTCTCTTAAATGGGGCCAGCAGATGAGCAACACCAAGAAACAGAGTTGTGAAAAGCCGGCCAGTCGTTCTTGCCCTTCCCCCTGCAGTTGCCGCTGCTGCTGCTCTTCTGGGGTGGTGGGGCTGCACAGGAGGAATGCCGGAGACTGTGCACCGGCCGGGAAGTGGTAACACTTCCTTTGCAGAAGTGGCAGGGGGGTTGTGTGGGGGCCGGTCAGCTCTTCTGGGATACCCAAGCTGGCCAGGTGCTCCGGACTGCCTGGGGACGCACAAGAAGCCTGCTAGGGCGGGGAGGGAGGGAAGCCCTGGTCCACCCATTGTGGCCAACATTTCTGCTCCCCTAGGAAGCGACTGCCAGGATCACGTCTCCTCGTCTTTGGGCATGTGCACCCATTGCTCTTGCCATTGCTGATCTTCGTGCATGCATGTGCACCAGAAACCAGACCAAATGGGTGGCTGCTCTTCTGGTTTTCTGGAGTGTGCTCATGAAAACTAATGGCTGGAGCACCAGAACCCAGAAGAGCAACGGGCAACAGCTCCACGTGCTGGGAGAAATGGCTCTGCGTGCCACTTCCAGCACATGTGCCATAGGTTCGCCATCACAGGTTTATACACTAGTCGATGTGGAATTATTGTGTTAAATGCAGAGCTAAAATCTACAAAAAGCCTCCTATCATACACACACACCCCACTGTTCCAAATGAGTCAGAGCAGTGTGAAGAGTGTTGACTATAGCATCCTCTGTAGATCTATTTCTTCTGTATGCAAACTGGTGTTTAGCAAATTTATGCAGAAGACCAGAAATGATGTGATGGCAGACCAATTTCTGAAAGCACTTCATGATGATAGGAGTGTGTGCCACTAGTCTGTAATCATTGACGTTATTGATAAGGAACTTCTTTGGCAGCGGAGCAATGGTGGAAGCCTTCAAAAAAGATGGAATAGTGGACTGGGATAAGGACCAATTGAAAATTCTGGTAAAGACTCCAGCCAACTAATCAGCACAGTCTTTAAGCACTCGGCCAGAGATACCGTCAGGACCGGCAGCTTTTCTAGGGTCCACAGCCCTCAGAATGCTCCTCACCTCCTCTTCCTCCACAATGAGGTGGGGGCTACAATGGGCTGGTGGCTGTATTTTAGCTGTCTCTGATGTCTCCACTTCAAAGCGAGCAAAGAAATGATTCAGCTCTTCTGCCAATGAAGCGTCCCCCTCAGCAGGGATAACATTGGTCGTTTGATGGTTGTCCACTTTTTTTCCTTTTCCTTACTATTTTTCTATAGTAACTAGAATGTTATAATCCGAATTTTGAATACAGAGGATATAATTGATCTTTGCTATAGTTCCTATAAAGTGTCAGTAATTCTTTGTTCTTCTTCTTCTTTTCTAGCAATTCTTATCAAAGAAATGTTTTTACACATGTTGATTGCTGTGTGCTTCTTTAGTTTGAGATTGACTGATAATCTGTTTGCAGGACTAGATCAAGAACTTGTCATGTTTCAGTGTAGTTTCATTGTGTGGCTATGAAACTATCTTAAGTTATGTCTGTTTAGATGAGTAGTGTTCAGAAGCTCTTCAAAGGCCAAGCTTACATTGCCTGTGTGGCTTGAGCATAAAGCTGCCTCTGGATCCATTATGCAAGATCCATTATACCAGTGATGGCGAACCTTTTTTTCCTCGGGTGCCGAAATTGTGCGCGTGCGTACTATTGCACATTCGTGTGTGCCCACACCCATAATTCAAAGCCCCTCACTTGACCCACCCTCCTGCACATGCGTGCACGACCCCCTCACTCGCCCATTTCCCGACTTCCAGTGGGCCTGGTGGGCCCATTTTTCACCCTCCCCAGGCTCCAGAGGCTTTCTTGGAGCTTGGGGAGGGCAAAAACTCTCCCCCTGCCACCCTGGAGGCCCTCCAGAGGCTGAAATCGCCCTCCCAGAGCCTCTGCGTGAGCCAAAAATCAGCTGGCGGGCACGCATATGCGCATTGGAGCTGAGCTAGGGCAATGGCTCGCGTGCCGGCAGATATGGCTCCGCGTGCCACCTGTGGCACCCGTGCCATAGGTTCGCCATCACTGCATTATACATAATGAAAAGCTATCCTATCTCAGAATCTTAATCTGGATTAAATTTACTGTGCCTAAAAAAATTTTTGGGAGAAAAAGATGAAATGTAACAAATTTGTCTTTTTGAGCAGTTGATCCCTCCCTGCCCTTGCTACTTCTCTCAATCTCATTTCTAATCCATATTATTGAGAATGTCTCCCTTTTTGTATGCATTACTTTGCTTCCTTATCTACCTAGATACAGCTTTAACTCTTGCAACACATCTATGGCAGCTTTTCTGTAACTTCTGTATTTGTGGAGAGCATTTAAGGAAGCTGTGCAAACCAATCCAGACAATGCAAAAGAATGTGCTCCAATTTGCTGCTGACAATATCTATTACAAAAAATCAGAAGTTCAGAAATGATCAGGAGCAGTCCAGCAATTCAAAAAAAAAAAAGATAACAAAATCACATATATTGGCATAAGAATAACAAAATCACATTCAGATTGATTTATCAATCACTTAAACATATTCAATAAAATCTTCTGAAGTCAGGTATGCTTTCCTTCTGCTATACCAGGAGTGTCAAACTCAAGGCCCACAGGCCGGATCTGGCCTATGTGGTGCTTAGATCTTGCCAACAACTTAGATCTGTCCTGGAAAAAGAAAACGACCAGCCGACGGTGCCTCTGCCAGTGAAAATGGAGCTCAGGAGAGCTGTGCATGGTTCCCCTGAGCTCCATTTTTGCTGGCAGAGGGCTGCAGCAGGCCATCTAGGCCAAAAACAGGTCCCGTGGCTTCCCTGTGTTCTGTTTCCACTGGCAGAGGGTGGCAGGAGGCCACCCAGGCTGAAAATGGGTCCTGTGGCCCCCGTGAGCTCCATTTTCACTGGCTAGCAAATAAATAAATAAAAGCAAAACAAAACAAAAGGAGAAATGTTTTCCCCTTTGCATTTGAGCATCCAGGAAGGGACAGGAAAGGAGAAAGGGAAAGGAAAGGGGAAAGAAAAAGGGAAAGGGAAAGGGAAAGAGAAAGAAAAAGAAAAAGAAAGATGGGAAGAGAGCAAGGAAAGAAAAAAAGGAAGAAAGGGAAGGAAGGAGAATGAGGAAGGAAGGAAGGAAGGTAGGTAGGTAGGTAGGTAGGTAGGTAGGAAGGTCCTGTCTTAGCACTTGGCCATCAGCAGCCCTGCTGCCCTTTTGCCATCCTCCTGTCTCCTCCTCCTGACCTCTGCTGGTGTTCGCCAATCCTATCGCTGTGGATGCTTTGGTTACAAAGCCAGGTCTCCATGCATGGAGAGGGAATGGGCCGCCCTCTGACCCACATACTTCATCCTTCCACACACACTATGAGAAACCTGACCAACAAGAGCAAGAACAGGAGCAGGAGCCTTGAGGAGGAGGTAAGCGCAGCTGGGCACCCTCTGGGGAAGCAGGGCTGGGCTGGGCTGGGCTGTGGGATCCTAGTGCCCTAGGAGCTCAAGGGGTGGGCTGGGCACTTGCCCTTTGCTGCCCAGGGATCTGGACAGCCTAAGCTGCCATCCAGGCATCCTCTGCGTGGCCTGAGAGTGACAGCAAGGCTCCTCTAGACGACAAGGTTTTGGCACTCTCCCTCGTCTCACCTTCCTCCACTGGAGACAATGGATCTCCCCAGCCCCGCCCAGGCCACCATAGGTGCCCCTGACATGAGTGATGTCAAGCTGGCCATTCTCACCCTGGCCACACCCACACAGCCCCCCAAGGTCAAACACAACCCTGATGCAGCACTCAATGAAATCAGGTTTGACACCCCTGTGCTATATTTTCCAGTATTGAATGCCATGATCAACAAAACGACATAAAAACATTTTTACCAGTTTTTTAAACATTACATAGAAAATCAATTTTAAAAATACCTTAACATTTAAGCCTACAATATTCTAAAGTTAAGAATTTTGAACTAATCATACATTGGCAGAAAATTCATGGATTCCTTCCAAAGTTTGATGGCACAAAAGAAGGTTCCTAGAAGCTGCTAAAATGATACAACAAATATTTGGAGTTTAGCAGCTAGCCACATCTAACAAATAATGTCTCAGTAATGCAAAGCCTGGTAGCTTCTAGCAATCTAGACTTTTAGCGCAACAGTAAGTTTGCAAATATAAGTTGCAGATGGCATATATCATAACTTTGGTTGGAAAATTATCATCCCTGGAATCATAAACATTTGGTAATCCCTTCAAACTTTTCTTGATTTTTGGTAATCTGGAGGGAAAAGAAAAATTATATAATTACATCATAATGTTCAAGAGAGTTCAAGATTTCTACTTACAGGAAGTTATGATAACTTAAAAACAGTTTAAAGACTTTTTGTGGCCTGTTTTATTTTGTAGACAGCAAAAGACAATTCAGTCAGAAGGGGTAAATATGCTAAATCGGTGGTATTTAAGCAGAAAGCCATGGACATCTAGAATTGTTGAAGCAATGTCACATATAATTAATGTGGGAAAGGGTTTTATCTTTTCTGATCTTGGAAGAAAAACTAGCAAATAGCACTGAACCTTAAGAAGCCAGAATATGTTCTATGAATATTATTCCCTAAAATAGATTTGAAGATTTCAAAATGTTAAGATTAAAGCTTGTAGTCATAAACCTACACTTTTCTCCTCATTCTGACCTGTCCACCTTGACATTTTCCTGGATGAGAAGCCTGAAATAAATAAATATATATATATCCACAAGTACAATCCATGAATAATTTGCATCATTACCCAACCATCACTACAGAGTAATTAAGTAAGTCCACCACAAAGCGATGTACAAAATGTACACCACACAATGTTACCAGTTAGGTCAGTAATTCCTATTATCTTTAGTTGTACTAAATGGAATTCTGCTCAAGGGCATCTTAAATGCACCAGCAATCCTAGTATAAAGTCTAATTTAATTAATAGCTAAGACACTGAGCTTGTCGATCAGAAAGGTCGGCAGTTCAAATCCCTAGTATAGGTCTCCTGCGTGAGCAGGGTGTTGGACTAGATGACCTCCAAGGTCCCTTCCAACTCTGTTACTGTTACAAAATACTAGAAGGTGAATAAATAACTAATGTGGAAATTTCCCATATTTCTAATTCTGACACAGGAATATAGCTTTGACTCAGATGCAACCTATAGCAGAGATTTATTGCTTTGATTCTGATAATTCAATTTAAATAACCTGATGTATAATCCAGATACATTAATGAAGATGTGCTGCTCAAAAGATTTGTATTGCAAAAAGACTAAAATGGTAGAAGATTAATTATTGTTAAATGTAGATATTTTATTTCAATGAGTACTTGAAACACTAAAGGAGTATGCAGACCAAGATCACTGAATTGTGGCTTAGTCCTATATCTTATAGAATAGAATAGAATAGAATAGAATAGAATAGAATAGAATAGAATAGAATACTTTATTGGCCAAGTGTGATTGGACACACAAGGTATTTGTCTTTGGTGCATGCTCTCAGTGTACATAAAAGAAAAGATACATTTGTCAAGAATGGTTGTCATAGGGTTCAAGTAAGCAATCAGGAAACAATCAATATTAATATGAATCGTAAGGATACAAGCAACAAGTTACAGTCATAGAGTCATAAGTGGGAGGAGATGGGTTATAGGCACGATGAGAAAAACTAATAGTAATAGTAATGCAGCCTAGTGAATAGTTTGACAGTGGTGAGGGAATTATTTGTTTAGCAGAGTGATGGCGTTTGAGAAAAAACTGTTCTTGTGTCTAGTTGTCTTGGTGTGCAGTGCTCTATAGCGACATTTTGAGGGTAGGAGTTGAAACAGTTTATGTCCAGGATGCGAGGGGTCAGTAAATATTTTCACGACCCTCTTTTTGACTCGTGCAGTATACAGGTCCTCAATGGAAGGCAGGTTGGCAGCAATTGTTTTTTCTGCAGTTCTGATTATCCTCTGAAGTCTGTGTCTGTCTTGTTGGGTTGCAGAACCAAACCAGACAGTTATAGAGGTGCAGATGACAGACTCATGTAAGCAATTTATTCAAAAATTATTTTTCTTTGTACTTAGTGCTTTAAATTGCACCTCAGAGTCCATTTTGTACAAAATGCAAGCAGATGTTTCAAATTACTTTGACCTCAAACAGATATCTGAATTATATTGGTTCTATCATATTGAATGAGATCTGTTCTGCGGAACAGAAATGAAAAGTGCAGGAGATTTTTATTATTATGTTCTGGCTAAGCTTCTCCTCATTCTGACCTGTCCACCTTGACATATTCCTGTATGAGAAGCCTGATATATATATATATATATATATATATATATATATATATATATATATATATATATATGTATGTATGTATGTATGTATGTATGTATGTATGTATGTATGTATGTATGTATGTATGTATGTATGTACGTACGTACGTACATACATACATACATACATACATACATACATACATACACACACACACACACACACACACACACATATATATATATATATATATATATATATATATATATATATATATATATATATATATATATATATATATATATATATATATATATATATATATATCCATACACAAGTACAATCCATGAGTAATTTGCATCATTACCCAACCATCACTACAGAGTAATTAAGTAAGTCTACCACAAGGCAATGTACAAAATGTACACCACACAATGTTACCACATAGGTCAGTAATTCCTATTATCTTTAGTTGCGCTAAATGGAATTCTCCTCAAGGGCATTTTATATGCACCAGCAATCCTAGTATAAAGTCTGATTTCATTACTAGAAGGTGAATAAATAATTAATGAGGAAATTTCCCTATATCTCTAATTCTGATTCAGAAATATAGCCTTAACTCGGATTCATTTATTCATTTATTCATTTATTCATTTATTCATTTATTCATTTATTCATTTATTCATTTATTCATTTTGCTGTTCTTATATGCCGCCCTACTCCCTGGGGACTCAGGGCGGTGCACAATAGAGCACAAGAACAATACAAAACAGTAGCAAAAAAATAAAAACATTTCATTTCTTAAAAGATTAAAAAACCAAACATCACATTCATACCTGGGGAGACCTAAGGTGTTCATTGGTCATATCACCCCACCTGCAGGAAGAGCCATGTCTTAATATCTTTACGGAAGGCCAGCAAGGTGGGGATAGACCGGATCTCTGGGGGTAGTTGGTTCCAGAGAACCGGAGCCCCCACAGAGAAGGCTCTCCCCCTTGGTCCCAATCTCTAAATCAATACCCTCCATTTTAATACCTTTGTCATATCTTGTCTGCATTTGCATTCTCATAAACCAATCCATTTTAATTCCTTGTTCCTCTAATTCTTGAGTCTATTTCAGTTTCCCTTCATCTGTCAAAATGTCTTTATATCATGGTATATTTTGCTAATTCAGTCTGCTTGGATGAATTAATGCCTCTATTATAGATATCCAATTCGGTATGCTCATGTAATGTTTTTCTTTTATTTTTCCCCATACTAAGTATAGAGAATTCCTAATATAGTGTTTCTGAAAATAGCTATGTATTTTGTTTCTACCATACCATATAAGTGCGCGCCAACCTATCTGCAAATCATGTCCTTCCAATGTCAAAAGTCTCTGATTTCTTAATAAAATCCATTCTCTCATCTGTATTTAGAATCATACGCATATTGTCTTTAATCTGCCTTTTTGGTAAAAACCCATTTTGATCGCAATGTATAAACTCATTGAGAAATCTCTTAAATCTATTTGCTATTATTGAAGCAAATATTTTATAATCCACATTCAACAACGAGATCGGTCTGTAATTCTTAATTTTTTGTAAATTAGTCTCTTCTTTTGGGATCAAAGTTATAAATGCTTCTGTCCAAGAATCCGGTATTTTGGCTTCAATATTAATTCATTATAGAGTTCTAACATCACAATTCCAAGTGTTTCTTCAAAAGTTTTGTACATTTCTGCTGGTAATCCATCTGGTCCTGATGCTTTGCCATTTTTCATCTGCTTTTGCATGATTTACTGTGTTGGATTTTTTTTTAAAAAAAATTTGTATTCCCCTTCAATGCTATAGTCACAAGTTGTTTGCTTTTCAATAGGCAGAATGGCTTGCTAAAGATCTACAAAAAGAAAAGAGGTTGACTTTGACAGCAAAATATATCTTTTAATCACAGGTGTGGATATCGGTCATGTATCTAAAACAGAACAAATTTCAGCAAAACCTGTCTGTATCCTCTAATTATCCAAGAACTTCCAGTAAAATTGTCTGGCATAGTTCTAACTTATTATGCTAGGCCAACTCACTGCACGGTAATTGGCTGAATCGTCTTTTTCTTCTTCTGTCAGATGTGGATAATATATGGCTGAAACCCAGTCTCTAGAAATGCAGGGTGAGTTATCAAAGTAAGTGGGAATTGAAAACATCACTAGATTTCAACACTTAGGGTGTGTTTGTAGAGGGTTAGGGTGTGTTTGTATCAATTCAGACCTGGGGCAATTCCAGTATTTAATTGCCCAATTTGTTTGTGTATTTCAGCAACTGAAACTAGAAGCTGTTTCAACAGTTGCTTTTCCCCAAAATTTCATTATCTTTAGTCTATATAAAGCTTGAAAATGTCCGAGATCGTTGGTGAGATATCACACTCCAGGGCAAAGGGGAGAAATCTGAGTCTCCTGCAGTTAAATACAAAAATGTAGTAGCCTTTTCTGCCTGTGTTTTATATACCAACACAACACCTTTTTTCTGTAATAACTAAGATTTTATCATCCTTTTTCTTAAGGAAAATATTTGAATATAGAAGATATAATGAGCTTGGCTATAATCCTTTAAAAGTGTCACTGGTTCTTTGTTATTTTCTGGCAGTGCTTATCAAAGTAATGTTTTGACACATGTTGATTACTTTGTGCTTCTTTAGTTTGAGGACTGGATCAAGAACTGGTCATGTTTAAGTGTAGTTTCATTGTATGGATATGAAACTATCTCAAGTGATGTCTGTTTTGGAGGGCCAGAGTTCAAAAGCTCTTCAAAGGCCAAGCTCACCCTGGCTATGTGGCTTGAGCGTAGAGCTGCCTCTAGTTCCATTATGCAAGACACATCTACCATCTCTACCTTTTCATCCAAAGAAGAGGGAAACATGGGGTAGATGAGTTCTGTCTGGAGCCCCAACTGCCACAAAGTATTTTAGATATTTAAAAGTCTTGAGAGAGTGATAAGAAGACTTTACTCCTCACCCCATACCTGACTCCAATTTTGATCTTGACTGGGATCTCCATAGGAACAAACAAAAGACTTCCCATTGACATGCCCCAGCTTGCCATGATAGAAGTGTGTCAAGAGATGTCATTCACTCCAGAATTGGATCATAGTCAATAATGAAAAGCTATCCCATCCTAGAATCTTAATCTGGATTAAAGATACTATGCCTAGAATTTCTTTGGGGGGGGAGATCAAATGTGGCAAATTCATCTTTTTGAAGAGTTGATCCATCCCAGCCATTGCTACTTCTCTTGTTCAAATTCCTAATCCATATTTCCTACAATGTCTCCTTTTGGGTTCTGAGACTGAAGAGGCTGGAGACAGTAGAAGTGACTTAACAGCTCTTTATTAAGTGAAGTAGTAACCAGAAAAAGAACCAGCCCGGCAGCTCTCTTTAAATAGAAGGCTGCTGGCTGGGCTAACCAATCAGAGATCTTTATCTCTGCAAAGTGGACCTTGTGTAAGCAGTTAACTCAATTCAAAACCCTGATACATAACACCCCTCCCCATTTAGTTTAGTCCAACACATTCACATACATAGTCTTGTAAGTATGGAGGACGTTGCGGAACACTAGTTGACCTGTGCAGTTCAGTTTGGGTGTTGTTTTTGGGCAGAGAGGATGGGTTTTCTCTCTCTGGCTCCACCTGTGGAAGCTCCTGGAATGGCCTAGGTATGGCCGAAGTTTCTTCGGGAACCTGCTCCAGTCCGTCGATGGGTGGCGACTCTGGCTCTTCAGATAAGTGTGCCGGTTCCCTCAGATTAGCATTAGCTGTAGGGAAATCATCATTAGAGTCTAATTGGCAGTCTGCATTTAATGGGTGGTGACTGCGCAGTTGGTCAATGTAGTGCCCCATTTTCTACCATCTGCTAAAAGGACTAAGTACGATTTGGGACCAGTTACCTCTAGTATTTCCCAGGTAGCCATTGGGGATCCTCTGCAAAATTCCTAGCAAACACCCGGTCATTTATTTGAAATGTTCTTACTCGGCCGGGACTGTTCAGCTCTTTTTGATTTGAGTAATTCGGATGCAGTCTGTCTAGTACAGACTGGAGTCTCTGGTCCATCAGTAGTTCAGCTGGGCTTTTCCCAGTAACCGTGCTAGGGGTTATATGTTGGACTAGA
Organism: Diadophis punctatus similis; assembly: GCA_023053685.1. NCBI lineage: Eukaryota > Metazoa > Chordata > Lepidosauria > Squamata > Dipsadidae > Diadophis > Diadophis punctatus. Next base: position 5,262,807 of record JALIGW010000009.1, read on the forward strand.
AGAAATTTGTCCACTCAGGCTTGCCAGTCCCCTGGTCCTAACTGCCCCAGGGCCTCCTTAGCTGCCCACACCATGCGTTCAACTTGGCCATTACTACTGGGATTGTAGGTCACAATCAGCATATGCCTGATGCCAGGGGTGAAATGCTCCCAGTTCTGGCGGGCCAGTCGGTCGTCGTAGAGCCGACAGAGCTGATAGCGGTCGCAGCGCGAGCCTTCCCCCGCCCACTTCCCCCACCCGCCTGGACGCCGCCATTTGGGTTCTTTTACCCTCTGTGCATGCACAGAACGCTTTGCGCATGTGCAAAGGGTAAAAGAACCCAAATGGTGGCGTCCAGGCGGGTGGGAGAAGCAGGTGGGGGAAGGCTCGCGCTGCAATCGCTATCTGCTCTATCGGCTCTACGACAACAGACCGGCCCGCCTGAACTGGGAGCATTTCACCCCTCCCTGATCCCCAACTCAGCCCAAAAACTTTCAAAAGGTGTCGCCATTACTTGTGGCCCATCGTCAGAAATTAAAACATCTGGCAGCCTGTGTGTAGTGAATAACCTTCTGAGTGCCTGGATTACAGCATCGGTGTTAGTAGTAGACATTAAAATTGTTTCGAGCCATTTTGAATAAGCGTCAATAACAACCATAAATGTTTGCCCATGAAACGGACCCGCGAAATCAATATGTACCCTTGACTATGGGACCCTGGGCTGTTCCCATTCATATACCAGGGACTTGGGGGGGGCAGACTTAGACTCCTGGCAAGGAGTGCAACCTGCAAGCCACTCCTCAATCTGTTTACCCATATTGGGCCACCATACGTAGCTCCTAGCCAACGCTTTCATTCTTACAATTCCTGGGTGCCCCTCATGCAATGCCCTTAGTATATCCTCTCATAGCGACAGAGGAATGAGGATATGATTGCCAAACAATGGGCACCCCCCTTGTGCCGATATTTCATGCTGCCTTTGTGCATAAGGTTTGAACTCCGGTTTAACTGGGCCCTGTGGCCACCCCCTCCATACCCAGTTCAAAATGGTTCAGAACATTGAGTCTTTGGCTGATTGGGTGGCAATGTCAGCCAAAGTGATTAGGCCTGGTCTGGAGGACAGGGACACCCGGAGTGGGATTGCCATGAGTTCTGGCAGTGGGCAACGGCTGAGGCCATCAGCATTCCCCATAGCCTTGCCCAGTCAATGAATGAGTTTGTAGGAGTAGGCAGCTAAAAAGATAGTCCAGCATGTCAGTTGTGGAGAAAGGGAGGCCGGTTGCCAGCAATGAGCCCTAATAAGCCTAATAAGGGCTTATGGTCCATGACTAGCTCAAAGTCTCTGCCAAAGAGATATTCGTGGAATCGTTTCACGCTGGTGACAGCAACAAGGGCTTCATGGTTTAATTGACTTTAATTCCATTCTGCACTCGATAGTGTCCTAGAAAAGTAGGATATAGGGGTTTCGTAGCCGTTCAGCAATCTATGGCTCAGCACAGTCCCTACGCCAAAAGGCGAAGCATCGCAAACCAATACTACAAGCAGGGATTCACTGAATTGAATCAGGAAACTGTCCTCAGAAAGGAGGTTCTTAACAGCCCTAAAAGCAGAGTCTTGGCTAGGTCCCCAAATCCATGGAATCTTTTTAGACAAAGTGTAAGGGTTCAGCAATAGTTCTTTGTTTGCCAGGAAAATACTGTAGAAATTCAGCAATCCCAGGAAAGCCTGAAGTTCCGTTTTGTTGGTGGGTGCTGGGGCTTCCCTAATAGCCCTAACCTTGTCTCTAGTGGGGTGTATGCCGGACCCATTGATCCTGTAGCCCAGGAATTCAACCTCTGGTACCCCAATCTGGCATTTGCTGGGCTTTGCTTGTAGCCCAGTGGCTCGGAATCTAGTTAGCACCTCACGAACCCTTTCTCTTAATTGAGCTTCGTCCCGGGTAGTAATTAGAATGTCGTTGAAATAAGGGATGACACTTGGCAACTTGCTTAAAACTCGCTCCATGATGCCTTGAAAAATGCCAGGGGCTACACTAATGCCAAATTGAAGTAACAATTGTTTGCGCCTCAGCCATCTCATGATCAACAGGTAATTGCTGATACGCCTGTGCAAGATCCAACTTAGTGAAAATGGCACCTGGGCCTAAAGTGTGCAACAAATGCTGTACTATGGGTATGGGTATGCACTTTGTTGAAGGGCCTTGTTAAGTGTGCATTTGTAGTAGGCACATTTACAAATTGACCCGTCACTTTTCACAGGGGTTACAATTGGCGTCTCCCATTTCGCATGATCGACAGGTTCTAATATTCCCTGGCTAATGAGTTTATCTAGCTCCTGGTTGATCTTTGGTTTAAGTGTGAAGGGAACTCAGCGAGGTTTTAGTCAGATTTGAGCTATTTTGGGGTCTAAGCTAAAGGCAATAGGAGTACCCACATACTTGCCAAATCTCTGGTTGAACACATTTTATTTATTTATTTATTTATTTATTTATAAGAGTTCTTATAGGCCGCCCAATCCCGTGGGACTCAGGGCGGCTTACAACAGAGATTAGAACTACACATTAAAATAGCATCTAAAAACATCATGTTATAATTTAAAAAAACCATTCATACATGGGGGAGTCATCTCTTCACCCCGCCTGCTGGAAAAGCCATGTTTTTACTGCCTTGCGGTAGGCCAGTAGGGTGGGGATAGTCCGGATCTCTGGCAGGAGTTGGTTCCAGAGAGATGGGGCTCCCACAGAGAAAGCCCTCCCCCGTGGGCCCACCAGCCGGCATTGTTTGGCAGATGGGACCCGGTGGAGGCCCTCTCTGTGGGACCTCACTGGTTGTAGGGAGGAATGTGACAGGATGCGGTCCCGAAGGTAACCTGGCCCTGAGCCATGTAGGGCTTTAAAGGTCAAAACTAACACCTTGAATTGCGACCGGAGACTAATGGGCAGCCAATGCAGCTGGCGGAGAATGGGTGTTACATGGGTGTATCTCGGTACACCCACCACAGCTCGCGCAGCTGCATTCTGTACCAGTTGTAGTCTCCGGATGCTCTTCGAGGGTAGCCCCATGTAGAGCCCGTTACAATAGTCAAGCCGTGAGGTGACAAGGGCATGAGTGACTGTGAGCAAAGCCTCCCTCTCCAAGTAGGGTCGCAATTGGTGCACAAGGCGGATCTGTGCAAAGGTCCCCCTAGCCACAGCTGAAAGATGTTGCTCCAATTTACGCTGTGGATCTAGCACCCAAATTGCGGACCCGTTCTGAGGGAGTCAATTTTTCTCTCCCAAGAACCAAGGAGGGACAGTCGACATAGTCCTTGGGGGGCAATATCCAGAGCCACTCAGTCTTGTCTGGATTGAGCCTGAGTCTATTCACTCCCATCCAGACCCTTACATCATCCAGGCAGCGGCACATTACATTAACTGCTTCACTGAACTGACACGGAGTGGAGATGTACAACTGGGTATCGTCAGCATATTGTTGATACCTCACCCCGTGTCGTCAGATGATCTCACCCAGCGGTTTCATGTAAATGTTGAACAGGATGGGCGAGAGGACCGAGCCCTGTGGCACCCCGCAAACCAGGGGCCTGGGGGCTGACCTCTGCCCTCCTGTCAACACCGACTGCATCCTGTTGGAGAGAAAGGAGGAGAACCACAGAAAAATGGTGCCCCCCACTCCCATCTCCCCAAGACGACGCAGAAGGATACCATGGTCGATGGTATCGAAAGCCGCTGAGAGGTCAAGTAACACCAAGATGGAGGAATGACCTCCATCTCGGGCTCGCCAGAGATCATCCATCAGAGTAACCAAAGCAGTCTCTGTACTGTAGCCGCGCCTGAAGCCCGATTGAAAGGGATCCAGATAATCCGTATCCTCCAATAACTGCAGGAGTTGGAGCGACACCACTTTCTCAACAACTTTACCCACGAAGGGTAAGTTGGAGACTGGACGGAAGTTCTTTAAATCCGCTGGGTCCAGGGAAGACTTCTTGAGGAGGGGCCTCACCACCACAGCTTTTAAGGGCTGCGGGATGGACCCCTCTCTTAAAGATGCGATCACAACAGCCTGGAGCCAGCCGCGTGTCACCTCCCTGCTAGCCGAAACCAGCCAGGAGGGACACGGGTCCAATAAACAAGTGGAGGCGCTCATCGCTCCTATGGCCTTGTCCACATCCTCAGGAGTGATAGGCTCAAACTCCTCCCAAATAACAGGACTAAGACTCGCCCCTGTCATCTCGGCCTGCCCTGTCCAAATGGAGTCCAGGTCTGTCCGAATCTGAGTGATTTTATCCGCCAGGAACTGGGAAAATTCCTCAGCTCTACCCTGCAAGGGTTCCTCGCCCCCCCCCCTTTGCAAGCAGGGAGCGCGTTACCCTAAACAGGGCGGCTGGGCGGGAGTCGGCAGACGCAATAAGGGCAGAAAAATATGCGCATTTTGCCGCCCGTATCACCACTAAATAAGACTTAATGCAAGTTCTTAAAAGTGTCCGATCAGATTCAGCTTTACTAGCCCTCCATCGTCGCTCTAGGCGTCTCTTTAGGCGCTTCATCTCCCGGAGTTCCTCAGTAAACCAAGGAGCCCTCCTAGATCCGCTGCCACGGAGACGCTGTAAGGTGCAATCTAAGGCCCCCGTCGCTGCCCGGTTCCAGGCAGCCACTAGGGCCTCTGATGAATTGTGTACTAGGGATTCAGGTATTTCCCCAAGTTCCCTCTGAAATCCTTCGGATTCCATTAGGCACCTGGGGCGGAACCACTTAATCGGTCCCGCCTCCTTGCGGTGGAGGAGTGGTGCCATAAAATCCAACCTCAGGAGGAAATGATCTGACCATGACAAGGGTACTGTGACTAAACCCCTCAGCCTCAGATCATCTCTCCACTGCCCCAAGAGAAACACAAGGTCAAGTGTGTGACCACCCTCATGAGTCGGACCCTGAACTACTTGGGTCAGGTCCATGGTTGTCATGGAAGCCATGAACTCCTGGACTGCCTCCGAGGTTTTGCCAGGAGATGGCAGGTTGAAGTCCCACAGCACCATCAACCTGGGGAACTCAATCGCCAGCCCGGCTATCACCTCGAGCAGAACAGGCAGGGCCTTTGCAATGCAGCTAGGAGGCAAGTACGTTAGCAGAAGGCCCACCTGTACCCGTAAGTCCAACTTCAGAAGGAGCATCTCACACCCAACAATCTCTGGGGCAGGGATCCTCCGAGGACATAGATTTTGGCAAGCTATAATAGCCACTCCTCCACCCCTTCCCTGGGGTCACGACTGATTGTGCACTGAGAATCCGTCTGGGCACATCTCGGAGAGGGGAACCCCCCCTCCTGGCCCAGCCAGGTCTTCCTTGTGCAGGAAGTCATCATAGTTAGTAGAGATGGCATTGATCTCAGTGACCTCCAATCCTAGGGCACCAAATCAGTCTAAACTGAGTAGGCTTGGGAGATGCTCACAGATGATGGTCAGGGGCAGGCTTGCTTCATGTGGCTGAATTTGACGTGAAAATTACTGCAGCCCATCACAGGAATTTGATTCCCTTGGTAGTCGATGACGCGGGGTGGCTGTGTCTTGAGTTGTCTTCAGTTGAGACCTGGAATTGCTCATTTTACATCAGGCCAAGACAAAATGGAGATGGATTAGCCTGTGTCTATTTCCATTTTGCAAGGGGAGCCTTCCAAGAGCACGGTGATGATTAACTTCTTGTTGCTCTGAGTGATCACTTGGCCTACCTTTGTCTGGTTGGTCTCCAGTGGTTGGTTGTAGTCGGGTCGTTATGCCGGTCTGACTCTGTCCCACTTGAATTCCCGTGGCTGGTCATAATGGCGGGCATCTCTGGTGGTGGCTCTCAGTGGTGGCAAAGCTGCTCTGTAGGCCCTCGCGATGTGTCCCATTTTATTACAACGCCGACAACTGGCATCTCTAAATTGGCAAGAGTGTCTCATGTGTGGTCCTCCGCAGCTAAGGCATGGCTTTGGTTTCTTCACATCGAAGCCTTGGTGCCGGTCAATTCGGAAAACTTCCTCATCCTCACTTACGTTGGGGTCACCGTGGCACTGGGTTTCATGGACTTCAGGGTTCAGCTTCCTCAGTGGAGGTGTGCTCCGGCGGTGTAGCATCTCAGCAGCCTTGTTGGAGGATTCTGTGGCTCTGGCTTCATCCAATGCTGTTTGGAGGGTCACATTGGATTTGGCCAAGAGCCTTCATTGCAGTCGGATGTCTTGGACCCACACATAAGATGGTCCAGCAAGACATCACCAAGGTCACGGAAGTCACAATGCACAGCTACCTTTCGGAATGCTGCAAGATACTGGTTGATCAACTCCCCGTCTTTTTGCAGTCACTGATGAAATTCATGCCTTTGGACCACTTTCGAAGGCACTGGAGCGTAATGTGTTTGGAGCATTGCTTGTAGTGTTTGCAAGGGAACCGTCTCCACTGGTGTTGGTTCGGCTAGTGACTCAGCCGTGTCGAAGACTTTGTGCCCACAATGGCTCAGTAACAATGGTCACTTCTGATTGTCGGAAACACCTTGTAAATCGTTTGCTTCGACGAAGCACCGGAATTGGGTCATATAGGACCCCCAGGTCTCTATGTTCGGCTCAAAAGGAGTCGGCGGGTGTAATGTGAACATGGCTTGCTTGAAGGCAGTTTGAATTTGCTGCGCTAAAATGGCCATCGCTTTTGATTACCGCGGGCTGGATTTTTGGCGCCTTCAGAAATTCCTCTTCAGAATCCCACCTTTGTCGCCAATGTTGGGTTCTGAGACTGAAGAGGCTGGAGACAGTAGAAGTGACTTAACAGCTCTTTATTAATTGAAGTAGTAACCAGCAAAAGAACCAGCCTGGCAGCTCTCTTTAAATAGAAGGCTGCCGGCTCCGCTAACCAATCAGAGATCTTTATTTTCCTGCTCTGCAAAGTGGACCTTGGTGTAACAGTTAACTCAATTCAAAATCCTAATACATAACATCTCCCTTTTTGTATGCATTACTTTCCTTCCTTATCTACCTAGATTCAATTTTCATTCTTGCAACAAATCCATGGCAGCTTTTCTGTTGGCTTCTAGTGTATTTATGGAGTTCGTTTAAGGAGGCCGTGTAAACCAATCCAGGAAATACAAAAGAATGTTTGCTGCTGAAAATATTTATTACAAAGAATCAGAAGCTCAGAAATGATTAGGAGGAGTCCAACAATTCAAAACAGAAAGATCCCATAATCACATATATTTGAATAAGACATTCAGACTGATTGATCAATCAGTAGTTTAAACCTGGTCTATAAAATCTTCTGAAGGAGAGTGTGCTTCCTTTCTGCTATAACTTCCATTATTGAATGCCACAATGAACAAGGGCACATAAAAACATTTTAATCAGTTTTTTTAAACATTACATAACAAATAAGTTTAAGAACTATAGTATTTTAAACTTTTATGCCTATATTATTCTGAAGATAAGAATTTTAAATTAATCATAAAATGGAAAAAATTATGGATTCCTTCCAAAGTTGATGCACAGAAGAAGGTTACCTAGAAGCTGGTAAAATTGATACAGCAAACATGTGGAGTTTAGGAGTTGGCCACATCTGGCAATAAAATCATTTCTTAGGTGTAAAGTAACATAATGAAAAGTCTAATAACTTCTAGCAAGCCTAGATTTTTTGTGCAGTAATAAACTTACAAAGATAAGATGGCATATATCATAACTTTAATTGGAAAATTGTCATCCCTGGAATCAAAGCATCCGAAATTTTCTTGATTTTGGAATCTGAGGAGAAAAGGATAACAATGCATATGATAAAGTTCAAGAAAGTTCAAGATTTTCATTTACAGAAGTCAGTTATAACTTAAAAACTGTTTAAAGACTTTTTGCAATCTATTTTATTTGGCAGGAACAAAAATCATACCCAATTCATTTAGAAAGGATAAGAATGCTACATAGGTTGCATTTAGTATAAAAAGCAAATAGTTATTTGCATTATTATCCAACTATCGTCTCAGATGTGTTAAACAGGGGCACCACAGTTTAATGTACAAATTACTGTATATTCCACATAATGACCCCATAGGAGACCAGGGTACCAATTGCTATTAATTTTTACTTCTTAAGGGCAAGTGTTGACACCTACATGTGGCTGTAAATAAGTGTAATATTTAATAAATTTTAATATTCTAAAAAATAAAGTAATTTATGGCACTAAATGTAAATATTTTATTAAAAAGAGTTATGAAGCACTACAAACACAAGCAATCTACAGTATAGGGGAAAAAAATTCCTTGCAGTCAATCCTATAAATTGCACCTTTAGAGTCCATTTTGTACAAATGTCAAGTCAATGTTTCAGGCTACTTTGGGCTCAGACAGATGTCTGCACTATATTTGTGTTATTACATAGACTGTTGTGCAGAATAGAAATGGAAAAAAGTGAGGATATTTTTATTATGTTCCAGTGCTAAGTTTCTTAGATGCTTAAACTACCATTCCAAGCTTTCATCGAGAATATTTACATATTCTGTATTTACATATTTACATTTTGCTATTATATATATGTATATACATATACATATACATATACATACATACATACATACATACATACATACATACATACATACATATATACATATATACATACATATATTGCTGTCTGCAAAATGAGAGCTAGAAACTTGCATGAGACTAACTGAACAGCAGTTGCCCATCTCACAAAGAAAGATTTGTGGGAGAAGATTTCAAAGGTTGTAATACATTATATCCAGTGATATGAAAGCAATGTATTAGCATCAGAGAAAATACTACAGCCAGATCCCTTCCCCACCTAACATCAGCATCTGAAGAATTTCCCTCTTCCTTTTCCTATTTATTTTTGTCCTACCTGAGGAATCACATGCATTATCCAACAGGATTTCATGTTTGAGAAACGTCCACTCCTAGAAGAAATGATAGATAATTAGTTCTTTAATAGTTCAGCTCTTTTCAAAGTAATTAAGAAATAGCATTTTTTTTCATTTAAGAGCATTTTTATTACGAGTTCTTATATGCTCCTATCAGTTATGACCCATTTACAGAAAACCTGCATTCTCTCTCTCTTTGTCCCATTTAAGAACCTGTTACTTCATCTCATATGACCATTCATATAACCACCAGTATCTAGGATAGTAATGTAACTAAATCATTTAATTGGTCTTTTACATTGAACATCAGCTACCATGACTCTATTGAACCTATTTCCCAAGGGACTGGATTTTGGTTATGTGCCCTGCCTCTAAACTATATCTTTCCTCTTTATTCCAAATTGCCATTATTTTTGCACTTTTATTTTTACTTTTTCTTATGAATTAAAAAGTATCCTTACTGTCCTTTGCATACAAGTAGCCTAGCCATGCCAACAAAAACAAATAAGCTAATATCACATGATAATCTTACTGATATCAGCACAGTAGCTCCATTGTTTATCTTTTGTAAAATCTGAGGTTGTTGCACACCAGAATCTTCCCCTTTTCCCCTTGAGACACTTATAATATTTACGTCCCTTGTACTTAAACGGGACTACACAAGGTTGTCCAACAGAACTTCCTCCATATTCTAAACACAAGAAAAAACATTAAAAGATATATACTATTTGATCAATATTTTATGTCATATTTCAGATTTTATTTTCATATCATTAAGCCGTTTTCCCATGTGTACATTTTCAGAGTTGATTTTCAGCCGGTTCGTGCCGGTTCGGGTGAACCGGATTTTAATTTTACATCCGGTTCAGTGAACCGGTAGTTCCAATGAATGGCTGGCCCCACCCTGCCCCTCCCAGGAGTCCCCACATGCCCCATTCTGGCTCCCAAGTAAATGCAGCTAGGCCTACTAGGCCCAAAATGGGGTGTGGGAGGCATGTGGCGTACCCCCCTGTGGCCCATTTTCTCTCCCCAAAGGCTTCAGGGACGCCTCCTAGGCCCAAAATGGGGCATGGGGGGTGGCATGCCCCCCACGGCCCATTTTTGCTCCCAGGGGCGGTGCAGGAGGCTGGGTGCTGCCTGTCACACACCCTGGCCATGCCCACCCTGGCCATGCCCACCAAGCCCATCATTAGGGCATAGAACCGGTTGCTAAATTAGTTGAATCCCACCACTGGTCATACTCTTATGTTTTATGGGCAAAAAAAATAATAAAAACAATTACAGAGTTCCAAAAATTCTTGGCTGGGGCAGGAAAACCTGAGTTTGAAAATCTAACATTGGTTTGAAACTAGCCTTATTCTGATATGGTTTAGATTTAGACATTCTTAAAATCATGGAAGAAATTTCCCAGTCTACTTATCAAAGATGGATAACTTTCCTTGCTTTCTAAAAAAGTAGATGACCAATGCATTCACTGTACACTGAAGCCTGCATATATGTCGTGCTAAGACCTCTGACTGTGAGTTCTTTAGGAATGCATCAAAAAAAAAGTTTAGGGCTTCCGGTTTGGCTCTGCGAGCTTTGCAGACACTCTTTCTAGAGCTCCCGATCCCCGGCACCGTTAGCTGCCAGAACAGCGGGAAAACAGCTGTCTGGTGGCTCGACCATCTCCTCCCCGGGCAAAGGGGAGAGAGGAGAGCCAGCAGGTGAAGGTAGATTCCCCCCTAGTGCCCCAGAGAAATGGGTGCAAAGGGTGCAAAGGGTGAGGGCTCCCTAGGAATTTGCTCTGGACTTGGCGGAGCAAGAAGCCGCGACCAATTCCTACTATCAATAAGAATCTCAACACTTTGAATTGCAGCAGGCGGAAAAAGCCAGGAGGCTCGGATGGCAAGTATCTATACTTGACTCCAATGTGGATTTCTATTTCAGAAGTAACAAATTAGCAAAGTTGCAACAAAATGGCATTGGAGGCTTGAAAGGGCGTGGAAAGTGAAAGTTAAGAGGAAAGTTCCATTTCAGTAGTAGCCCTTTCTATGAGAACTTTTGACTGATATTCTGATCTTGATTTTACTTTGATTTTTGGCTTCTGAATAAAGTATAAAGTATAAAATATAAAGATCTGCTTAAACTTTAAATGGCTTCAAAATCAGGAAAGGCTGTTTCTTCTAAAGGAGCAGGGAGTGCTGATAGCTCCCCCAGTCATACCTCTAGAATGCCAGCCCCCCCGCACACACAAACTTTAACGCTTGGAATGTTACAAGAGGCTTTGAAAACTATGCAGGGTGAATTTTCTATTGGATTTAATCTAAAAATTAATGAAACTAATGAGAAAATTAATGATACTAATGAGAAAATTAATGAAACTAATGAGGAAATACAGGCTGTTTCTGAGGAGATTGGAAAGCGGAATCAGGAAATCAGAGAAGACATAATAATGGCATTTCAAGGCTTAGCAAATAATTTTGAAATATTGGATCAAGAGGTAGAAGAAATCAAACAAGCCACTGCAATTTTTTGGGGGGGGGGAATAGGATAAATTGAAAATAAAATAGAAAAGGATGAAGCTGATATAATAATGATGCAATACAGAAATATGGAGTTTGCAATTAGAGCAGCAGTTCCCAACTTGGGGGTCGGGACCCCTTTGGGGGTCGAATGACCATTTCCCAGGGGTCACCCAGGATCCTCAGCTCCCCCCCCACTGCCACAAGCCTGGCCATATTGGCTCAACTCGCCCGAGCCCTCTGATTGGTCAGGAGAAGTGCCTTTCGACAAGAGGCGTTTGTGACGCCTGGCGGCCGAGCTTTGAAGGCATCAGCTAAGGGGCGGGGCATTGCAAGATTGCACGCTGGAGAGTGCAAGGCGGTGCTTAAGACATCTGTGACTGCCCCTGTCTCCTGCTCGCAGAGGCAGTTTCTTCCCGCTGGTGTCGAAGGGAAAGGGAGTCACGGGAGGGAACGGCCAGCCAATGACAACTTAAGTTTAACAGCACACGACGGTGGGAAGGAGGACAGCTGGGTCGGGCTCATCTGTCTGCCCTCTTGCCCTCGGCTGCCATGGAGACCCAGCGAACAAAGAGGCAAACAGGGAGGGAGGGAAGAGAGAGACTGAGAGATATTAGCGCAGGGCTAGCCTGATCATACAGCCTTGGTGCTGAGGGCGCCACCGCTGAGGGCAGGAGGAGCTAAGTGGGAGGGAACTGGAGAAGGAGGTGGCACTGGAACATGGTCCATTGCCGCCCCCCTGCTCCATATGATCAGGCTAGCCCTGTGCTAATATCTCTCAGTCTCTCTCTTCCCTCCCTCCCTGTTTGCCTCTTTGTTTGCTGGGTCTCCATGCCAGCCAAGGGCGAGAGGGCAGACAGACGAGCCTGACCCGGCTGGCCTCCTTCCCGCCATCGTGCACTGTCAAACTTAAGTGGTCATTGGCTGGTCATTCCCCCTGTGACTCCCTTTCTCTTCGACACCAGCGGGAAGAAATTGCCACTGCAAGCCCCGGCCGGCCCGGTTTGCGAGTCCCGGCTGTAGTCGGAGATCTGGGACATGGCAAGCGAGGAGATGGGGATGCCGGAGGGGGTAGCAGGGAGTGTCTGGGTGGGAGGATTTAATAAAATATAAAATATAGTTCTTAAAGCAGAAGATATATAAACCCAAGAGGACAAACAGGTGTAAGGAAGGAGAGAGTTTGACACTTCTCATGAATCATTGAGTCCTGGGAGAAAGCTACTAAACAGGGATTACTTTGCTGGAAGCTTATCTGATTTCTAGTTTTTCAACACTGCAGGCCACAATTTCTCAACCTCAACAACTTGAATATACCTGGACTTCAACTCCCAAAATTCCCTAGCCAGCTTTGTTTTGAATTCTGGGAGTTGAAGTCCAGGCACGTTAAAAGTTGCTGAGATTGAAAATTATTGCTGTACACTTGTTGGTTATCAAGTCTAAATACAGAAGTAGACTTGTTGTGGAAGATGATATTCCTTGTGCTCTTGCAAAGACTGGCCCGAGAATTTCTGATCTGGCATAATTACATATTGTTTTTGTGATTAATCGCTATGCTTTAATTATGTTCAATTTGTAACAATGAAAATACATCCTGCATATTAGATATTTACATTACGATTCATAGCAGTAGCAAAATTACAGTTATGAAGTAGCAACAAAAATAATTTTATGGTTGGGGGTCACCACAACATGATCCATTGTTGGATCATGTTGTGGTGATTACCCCTTGATACTAAGGGGTCACGGCATTAGAAAGGTTGGGAACCACTGAACTATATTAAGGGGTCTCAGCATTAGAAAGGTTGGGAACCACTGGATTAGAGTGAGAGGAGTAAAAGAGAATAAGCAAGAAAACCTGAGAGAAATGATGTTGGATGCCTTTGTGCAAACATTAGGAGCGACGAGAGAAGTTTTGGCTTGGCAGATTGATAAAATATATTGTGTCAATTCGTGGGTGGCTAGAAGGAGAAATCTGCCAAGAGATATTGTAATATATTTTACTTCCAGAACACTGCGTAATGACATCTTACGGGCAACTTTCATAAATAAGCTTCAGGTAGAAGGTCAGGAAGTGGTGACAATGAAAGAAATTCCCCCCAAAATCTTGAGAGCCAGAAAGGATTATGCTTTTCTGGTGGAAGAATTGAAAAAACAACAAGTACAGTATAGGTGGGAAGTTCCAGTTGGCATAGCGGTGACCTACGAAGGAGTGAGATATCGGCTTAATACGTTATGGAAGGCTAGGGATTTCTATGAAAATGTGTTAAAGGCTGGTACATCAAGACCACCAGATGGAAAAAGAAAGGAGGCTGGTATAGAAGAAGAAAGAGATGAATTGCTGAAGGCAGTTCAAGAAGGGGGAGCCTTGTTAGCAATTCAAACGGATCAAAGTTTGGAAGTACTTGACATACAAGAAATGATAAAAGAACAAAGACAGACTAGAGAGAAAACAGTAAAACGTAAAGAAGAATTAAGACAACAACAACTTCAGATGGTAACTCAAGAAATTTCCAAAACAGAAGCAGTGGGAGGAGCGAGACCAAAAGAACGATCCAAGGAAGATCTTCAGAAAATGCTCCAGACGCTTCAGAAGCCCAGAGATGGGAACTAAATTTCTGACCTGGAATGTTAATGGCTTAAACTCTTCACAGAAGAGGAGGAAAATATTTCATTATCTTAAACAATTTAAGAATGATTTAATATGCCTATAAGAGACTCATATTAGGATACAAGATCAAAAACATTTGATAAATACAAGATTAAGTACACATTTTGTAGCAGCAGCATCAGAGAAGAAAAATGGTATAGTTATATATGTGAAAAGAGACTTGACTGCTAAGTTAATTGAAGCAGATGACCAAGGAAGATTTTTATCTATTGAACTCTTAATAAAAGGAGAGAAAATACTTGTGATTGGTGTATATGCCCCGAATCAACAACAAGAAAATTTTTAGGATCTTCTACACTCAAAGTTGACACAATGGGATTACAAAACTTGTATCCTTTTAGGGGATTGGAATGGTGTTTTGGATGTGAAAAAAGACAAGAAGGGTCCTAAGCAAAATATTTTTTCAAGAGCAAGATTGCCTAAATCTTTTTTTGAGATGATGGAAGACTGGGAGCTGAGAGATATTTGGCGGGAAAGAAACCTAGAAGAAAAGGACTTTACTTTTTTTTCAGATAGACATCAATCTTTCTCAAGGATTGACTTTATTTTAATTACTAATGATCTTTTTTCCAGGGTGAAGAAGACGAAGATTTGCTCTAGAACATTGACAGATCATAGCCCAGTTTGGTTGGAATTGGACTATGGAAAAGGTCTTGGAGGTTAAATGATAATTTATTTAGATATGAGGATAATGTAAAAGAGTGTAAAAAATTTATGAAAGAATTTTTTGTTATGAATATGCAGAAGGGTACCTCAATGGAGATGGTTTGGGATGCAAGTAAGGCCTACATGAGAGGTATCTTGATATATTTGGATAACAAATATAGAAGGAAGAAGGGAGAAAAAAGAAAAGAACTGGAGGAAGAGATCAAAAAACAAGAGAGGGCTTTAATTTTAAACCCATCAGATAAGAAAATTAAGGAGACAATTAACTTATTAAAAGGTCAATTTAATATGTTAATAGCAGATCAAGTGGCAACTAATTTACAATATGCTAAACATAACACCTTTTGCAATGCTAATAAACCGGGTATGTGGTTAGCATACACGTTAAGGAAACAGCAAAAATCAAGGATTATTGAAAAAATAAAATATAACGGTAAAGAAGTTTATGAACAAGAATTGATTAAAAAATCTTTCTTACAGTTTTATTCAGGATTGCATACGGGTGGTAAAGTTAAAGATGAGGATATAGATGGATATTTGCAAACAGGGAATATTCATACAACTTCCAAGGAACAAATGGATACTTTAAATCAACCGATAACCTCTGAGGAAATTTTGGCAGTGATTAAACAGTTAAAAATGGGCAAAGCTCCAGGGACAGATGGTTTGACAGCTGTTTACTATAAAAAATTGCAGGAGGAAATGGTGGAACCATTGAAGGAATTATTTAATAACATACAACAGGGAGGTGAAGTACCTCCAACTTGGAATACTGCTTTTATCTCTGTGATCCCAAAAGAGGGACTAGATCATACAGATCCTAAAAATTATAGGCCGATTTCACTTTTAAATATAGATTACAAGATTTTTGCTAAAATACTAGCAAATAGACTAATGATAATTCTGCAGCAAATGATTCATCATGATCAAACGGGGTTTTTAGTTGGTAGACAGATGAAGAGCAATGTAAGACAAATTGTTAACTTATTAGAATATTTGGGAAGGAGCAACCAGGTACCCACAGTACTAGTTTTTTTGGATGCTGAGCAAGCCTTTGACAGATTGAATTGGCAATTTTTATTAAAATTAATAGAAAGGATGCAGCTTGGAGATTACTTTACACAATCTATTAAGGCGATATATCAAAATCGGCGATATATCAATCTATTAGGGCGATATATCAAAAACAAACAGCGCAAATAATAATCAATGGTGGCTTAACAGGCATTTTTAATATAGAGAAAGGAACAAGACAAGGATGTCCTTTGTTCCCTCTATTGTTTATTTTGACTATGGAAATTTTACTTAGTAAAATTAGAGAGTCAGATATAATAAAGGGAATTAAAATTAGACAGGAGGCATATAGGTTACGAGCATTTGTGGATGACCTAGTTGTTACCTTGGCCCAACCATTACAATCTTAGCTTTGATGGAAATTATTAATCTATATGGACAGGTATCTAGTTTTAAAATAAACACAGCTAAAACTAAAATAATAGCTAAAAACATGACTAGAAGCCAAGAAGAAGAATTAGAAAGGGTAACGGGATTTGAGATAGTTAAGAAGGTTAAATATTTAGGGGTTTATATTATGTCTACAAATATGAAATTTTATCAGCATAATTATGAACCACCATGGCTAAAAATACAGAAAGATTTGGAGAATTGGAAAAAACTACAACTGTCTTTGCTGGGTAGAATAGCTGTAGTTAAAATGAATGTTTTACCAAGGTTTTTATTTCTCTTTCAAATGATTCCCATACTTTAAAAAGATGACAATTTGAACAAATGGCAGAAGGGTATAAATAAATTTATTTGGGCAGGGAAGAAACCGAGAGTAAATCAGAAAATAATGCAAGACACACAAGAGGGGGGAGGTCTTAAAATGCCTAATTTAAGATTGTATTATGAAGCAGCTACCCTCTCAGCAATTACTGATTAGATTAATTTGATGGAAGACAGGATATTAAACATTGAAGGATATGGTCTGATTTATGGATGGCATGCTTATTTAGTGTATGATAAAAAAAAGTAGATAAGGCCTTTAAGAGTCATATATTAAGAAATGTGCTATTGAAAAAGTATCTTGAAAAGTCTTGAAAAAGTATCAATGCAAATTAAATGATAAGTTACCTATATGGACAGTACCCAGACAAGCGATAGAAAATATAAACTTGAAACAAAAGCAAGATAAAATTACATATAAAGAACTTCTTTATGAAGAAGGAATTAGATTACACTTAAAATCTAAGGAGCAATTAGGACAAGAAGGAACAATTAGAACTTGGCTTCAGTATGGGCAGTTGCAGGCTAGATGGAAAGAAGACCAAAAAAACTGGTATTTTGCAGCAAGATGATAATTTGATAATTCAAATAAAAAATAAAGGTCCAATGCAAATAAAGAGATTGTATAATGTTTTAGTGGAATTAGATTCAGAAACAGAGCTAGTCAAGGATTGGATAATAAAATGGGCTCAGAATATTGGAGAACCTATAATGATGGAAACATGGGAAAAGATATGGGTCAGAAATGTAAAATTTACGCAAGCTCAAAATTTAAGGGAGAATTTCTACAAAATGGTTTATAGATGGCATTTCGATCCAAAAAAACTAGCTCGTATGTATCAAAATTTACAACCTAAATGTTGGAGATGTGAATGTGAAGATGCTACGTATTTTCACATATGGTGGACTTGCAACAAAATTAAGGCTTTTTGGATAAAAATATGGTGGATTATTCAAAATATCTTAAAGAAAAAGATTAAGTTTACACCACAGTTTTCTCTGTTGGGAATAATTATGGATTGTACTGTAATAGAGGCTAAATTGGTTTTGAACTTAATAACAGCTGCCAGATTGCTGGTGGCACAGTATTGGAAGAAGGAAGACATACCAACTATCGAGGAATGGACATTAAAAGTTGTACATCTGGCTGAAATGGCAAAAATCTCATCATATCTCAAAGACCATTCAAACGAGAGAGAGATATTGGAATGAAGCAGATAAACTGACTATATTTTTAAAAGTATCAGATTAAGAAGATACAAATAGTTTAATAACGATATATGTTTAACTTTAGATTATGTTTAAAAGGTTTTGATTAACAAGGAGTTAAAGAACTAGAGAAATTTTGAAATTAATAATCTGTTAGCATATTTTAATTTTATGTTTATTCAATACTATACCCTGTGCTTTTTCTGGGAAGTCGGGGTGGGTGGGTGGGTGAGTGGGGGGGAGGGTAAGGGGGTAGGGAGTGGTTTGGGGGGAAGGGGGGGGGAGAAAAGAGAAAAATGTTTGTACTTTGTACTAATAAAACTTTTTGAATAAAAAAATAGTTTAATTAGCATAATAGTAATTAGGTTAACAACAATTATAATGTATAATTTATTAGCTACATTTAAGTGTGAGAAAACAGAATTTATAACCGAATGCCATTTTTAAAATTAGAGATTCACAAGGGCTGAATTCACACATCATGATACACCTCAAAACCAACTACAGTAGTACCTCTGATTATGACCATAATTCGTTCCACAACTTTGGTCACAACCCGATTTGGTTGTGACCCGAACCTAATTGGAAATTTGGCACTTACAAAAAAAATGGCATGGAAGGGGAAATCGGCCATTGCCATGTTTCATCACGACCATTTTTTTGGTTGGAACCCTATTTGGTTGCGGTCAGAAGCGTTCGTGACCAGAAGTGCTACTGTAATTACAATACGTTATAGCCAAATCACAAACAGTAGCTCATAATACATAAATTCTTGAGCCACAAGTATGTGCTTTGAGACACAAGACCCAGGCTGGGAGGTTGTCTCATATAAATAAGGTACACATTGATGGGCCGTTGCATTGTGATGGTGGCAGGTGGTCAGGGTTACATCTTCTAATTGTACTAATTAATGTAGCCCAGAAATGTAAATAGTCAAACCTTTAGTGCTACAATACTTCCACTTTGTAGATTCATAGTTCTCAGATGTGGCACACCATAGGTAATTGCTATTAGCCTTTGTGCAAGTATGATAAGTTGTTTCTTTGTAAGTAAATGGGAAGACGCAGAAGTCTAAAATGGAAACAGAAGACAGTATCAGAATTCAAGACGATTCCTATTAAGAAGTTGTTCATTCCCTTGATTTGGAAGCAAGAAACAAGCCATGCAACAGATCCAAAACTATATAAATTATCTAAATTAATACTGTCTGAAAAATAGTTATGTAAATGTCATTGATATGCTATCCTGGCTGGAATGAATAAACACAAAATAATTTTTATATGTCCTTACCATGTGCAAAGAGCAATTGCAAAAATGTACAGAACAAAAGGAATGTTGTGATTGAAGCCATTTTCTCTCTCAATGCACTGATAACACAGGAGAATATGCCATGTTTTTATATGCTCCACTAAGATGATTCAGTAGTCATCAAACTCTGATATCTGTATAATTAATCAGGAACAGAATATGTTATTAGGCAATTATTATTTTTCTTCAAACAACAGATTTATAACTCCCAGTTTTATTCAAGGTGGTTTGTAAACTTTCTCAGAAATAATAAAACTTCCTCTCCCTGCCCCCACTCCCCAGCTAGGCAATGCTAAGAACAACGAAGGGATCCTCAAAGGTTTCGTTAAATTGAATCAGAATTCTGATATTGCTCTGAAAAGGCTGCTGCTGGTTCAGGATATAGAGTTGCCTTGCTGTTTCATGAAAAATTTTAAACCAGAATCTCCCAAAACCTGGTACTCTCCAGATAAATTCGCATAGGTCTGTAAGAAAAAAGATAACTCAGAAAGTTGAAATTTAATTGGGAAATAATTACATGTGCTATAACCAAAGGGGGATTTTCAAGAGAAACAAGAAAAATGTGAAGCTAAGCAACTGTTTGTATAAGGAGATAAGTTAGAAGAAGATGAAATAAGATTTGTGGAGAGGAGGGTGGATATCAAATTGGTAAAATGGCAGATAGATCATTGTGTTCGGCTACTTCTGAACATGCATATGTTATCAGCTCATGTACAAAAAAGCCAGGATTGTTGCACATATCTCTATCCACCCTCTTGCTTATTTTGACCCTTATTGTGGACACTGCTGTTCATAAGCAATTGGAAGAGGTGGGGGGCTTCTTGGTGAACTGTGGAGCCCACAGACAGATTTTAGGATCCCTAGAGTAGAAGAAGGTTTCCCAAACAGTAATTTCTTGACTGCCTCAGAACGTTGCAAAATATTTTGTCAGTTAACCCAATACAAGTTTTCTATTAGCAACATCAAGAAGCACTGCAATGACCCTTTGGGACCTTCTCTACAGGTTCATCAGAAGGTAACCACACATCAGCCTGCCTTTAATGGAAGGTGAAAATAATTCAGATGGAGGGTATTTGCATTCATTTATATCCCTAACAATTGTCCATATTACAAGGAATGATAAAGTTAAAAAGTGAAATAAGCTGTACTTTCAACTGAAAAGAAAATACAAAGTACATGCCATTTGCTTCAGTAAAAATATGAAAGAAAGGAGTTTGACACTTGGCATGCACATCCCATTTACTTTCTTGATGCTTTTCCTATTTTGATCTCCCTTGCAACTAAAAGCTGAGATGGTAAATCAAATCTTATGTCATTATGTGGGAGTTAATCTTGGTAGCAGCAACCCTCTATTGAGATAGACTATGAAAATAAAATGCAAGTGGCTTGATGGCTTCCCTCCCTCCCCACCCTGCTGCCCCGTGCACCCGAGCCAGCTGGTCGCTCCTGCCCTTCCCCCTGCAGCAGCTGCTGCTACTCTTAGGGGCCTTGCTTCCTCCTCCCTCCCCACAAACCACTTCAGACTCATGCCAAATTAGGCGGTGGGAGGGGGTTGGTAAAGAAGAAGCGGCGGGCACACAAGGATTCCCAGCCCTTCTCTTAAATGGGGCCAGTAGATGAGCCACACCAAAAAACAGAGTTGTGAAAAGCCGGCCAGTCGTTCTTGCCCTTCCCCCTGCAGTTGCCGCTGCTGCTGCTCTTCTGGGGTGGTGGGGCTGCACAGGAGGAATGCCGGAGACTGTGCACTGGCCGGGAAGTGGTAACACTTCCTTTGCAGAAGTGGCAGGGGAGTTGTGTGGGGGCCAGTCAGCTCTTCTGGGATACCCAAGCTGGCCAGGTGCTCCGGACTGCCTGGGGACGCACAAGAAGCCTGCTAGGGCGGGGAGGGAGGAAAGCCCTGGTCCACCCATTCTGGCCGACGTTTCTGCTCCCCTAGGAAGCGACTGCCAGGATCACGTCTCCTCGTCTTTGGGCATGTGCACCCATTGCTCTTGCCATTGCTGATCTTCGTGCATGCATGTGCACCAGAAACCAGACCAAATGGGTGGCTGCTCTTCTGGTTTTCTGGAGTGTGCTCATGAAAACTAGATGGCTGGAGCACCAGAACCCAGAAGAGCAACGGGCAACAGCTCCACGTGCCGGGAGAAATGGCTCTGCGTGCCACTTCCGGCATGCGTGCCATAGGTTCACCATCACCAGTTTAGACACTAGTCTATGTGGAATTATTGTGTTAAATGCAGAGCTAAAATCTACAAAAAGCCTCCTCACATACACACACACCCCACTGTTCCAAATGAGTCAGAGCAGTGTGAAGAGTGTTGACTATAGCATCCTCTGTAGATCTATTTCTTCTGTATGCAAACTGGTGTTTAGCAAATTTATGCGGAAGACCAGAAATGATGTGATGGCAGACCAATTTCTGAAAGCACTTCATGATGATAGGAGTGAGTGCCACTAGTCTGTAATCATTGACGTTATTGATAAGAAACTTCTTTGGCAGCGGAGCAATGGTGGAAGCCTTCAAAAAAGATGGAATAGTGGACTGGGATAAGGACCAATTGAAAATTCTGGTAAAGACTCCAGCCAACTAATCAGCACAGACTTTAAGCACTCGGCCAGAGATACCGTCAGGACCGGCAGCTTTTCTAGGGTCCACAGCTCTCAGAATGCTCCTCACCTCCTCTTCCTCCACAATGAGGTGGGGGCTACAATGGGCTGGTGGCTGTATTTTAGCTGTCTCTGATGTCTCCACTTCAAAGCGAGCAAAGAAATGATTCAGCTCTTCTGCCAATGAAGCATCCCCCTCAGCAGGGATAACATTGGTCGTTTGATGGTTGTCCCCTTTTTTTCCTTTTCCTTACTATTTTTCTATAGTAACTAGAATGTTATAATCCGAATTTTGAATACAGAGGATATAATTGATCTTTGCTATAGTTCCTATAAAGGGTCAGTAATTCTTTGTTCTTCTTCTTCTTTTCTAGCAATTCTTATCAAAGAAATGTTTTTACACATGTTGATTGCTGTGTGCTTCTTAAGTTTGAGATTGACTGATAATCTGTTTGCAGGACTAGATCAAGAACTTGTCATGTTTCAGTGTAGTTTCATTGTGTGGCTATGAAACTATCTCAAGTTATGTCTGTTTAGATGAGTAGTGTTCAGAAGCTCTTCAAAGGCCAAGCTTACCTTGACTATGTGGCTTGAACATAAAGCTTCCTGTGGATCCATTATGCAAGATCCATTATACATAATGAAAAGCTATCCTATCTCAGAATCTTAATCTGGATTAAAGTTACTGTGCCGAAAAAAAAGTTTTGGGAGAAAAAGATGAAATGTAACAAATTTGTCTTTTTGAGCAGTTGATCCCTTCCTGCCCTTGCTACTTCTCTCAATCTCATTTCTAATCCATATTTTTGAGAATGTCTCCCTTTTTGTATGCATTACTTTGCTTCCTTATCTACCTAGATACAGCTTTAACTCTTGCAACACATTCATGGCAGCTTTTCTGTAACTTCTGTATTTGTGGAGAGCATTTAAGGAAGCTGTGCAAACCAATCCAGACAATGCAAAAGAATGTGCTCCAATTTGCTGCTGAGAATATCTATTACAAAAAAACAGAAGTTCAGAAATGATCAGGAGCAGTCCAGCAATTAAAAAAAAAAGATAACAAAATCACATATATTGGCATAAGAATAACAAAATCACATTCAGATTGATTTATCAATCACTTAAACATATTCAATAAAATCTTCTGAAGTCAGGTATGCTTTCCTTCTGCTACACCAGGAGTGTCAAACTCAAGGCCCACAGGCCGGATCTGGCCTATGTGGTGCTTAGATCTTGCCAACAACTTAGATCTGGACTACTGCAATGCACTCTACATGGGGCTACCCTTGAAGAGTATCCGGAGCCTTCAGTTGGTGCAAAATGCGGCTGTGCGTGCTGTGGTGGGTGTGCCAAGGTACACCCACGTGACACCAATACTCCGCCAGCTGCATTGGTTGCCCATCGGTATCCGGGTCCAATTCACGGTGTTGATCACCATCTTTAAAGCCCTTCATGGCTTGGGACCAGGCTATCTTCGGGACCGCTTTCTGCCTCATACTTCCCTCCGACCAGTTAGGGCCCACAGAGTTGGCTTCCTCCAGGTCCCATCGGCCAAACAATGCCGGCTGGTGGGCCCTAGGGGGAGAGCCTTCTCTGTGGCTGGCCCCGCGCTCTGGAACCAACTTCCCCCAGAGACCCGAACCATCCCCACTCTGCTGGCCTTCCGAAAAGCCGTTAAGACATGGCTCTTCTTGCAGGCTGGGGGTAGAGCCTAATCCACTCGAGCTCACCCCCCAAGTATGTATGGTTGTTGAATGAATGTTGTTGTTTTTATATTGTGCTTTTAAATTTTGTACTTGTTTTTAATTAATATTTAATTGGTTATTCTTGTATTTTTTCTCTGTTGTACACTGCCCTGAGTCCTCCGGGAGTTGGGTGGCATATAAGAATACCAAAATAAATAAATAAATAAATAAATAAATCTGTCCTGGAAAAAGAAAATGACCAGCCGACGGTGCCTCTGCCAGCGAAAATGGAGCTCAGGAGGGCTGTGCATGGTCCCCCTGAGCTCCATTTTTGCTGGCAGAGGGCTGCAGCAGGCCATCTAGGCCAAAAACAGGTCCCGTGGCTTCCCTGTGTTCTGTTTCCACTGGCAGAGGGTGGCAGGAGGCCACCCAGGCTGAAAATGGGTCCTTTGGCCCCCGTGAGCTCAATTTTCACTGGCTAACAAAAAGAATAAAAGCAACACAAAACAAAAGGAGAAATGTTTTCCCCTTTGCATTTGAGCATCCAGGAAGGGACAGGAAAGGAGAAAGGGAAAGGGAAAGGGAAAGAAAAAGAAAAAGAAAAAGGGAAAGGGAAAGAAAAAGGGAAAGAAAAAGAAAAAAAAGAAAAAGAAAAAAAAGAAAAAGAAAAAGAAAAAGAAAGATGGGAAGAGAGCAAGGAAAGAAAAAAAGGAAAGAAGGGAAGGAAGAAGAAAGGAGAATGAGGAAGGAAGGAAGGAAGGAAAGAAGGAAGGAAGGAAGGAAGGAAGGAAGGAAGGAAGGAAGGAAGGAAGGAAGGTAGGTAGGTAGGTAGGTAGGTAGGTAGGTAGGAAGGTCCTGTCTTAGCACTTGGCCATCAGCAGCCCTGCTGCCCTTTTGCCATCCTCCTGTCTCCTCCTCCTGACCTCTGCTGGTGCTCGCCAATCCTATCGCTGTGGATGCTTTGGTTACAAAGCCAGGTCTCCATGCATGGAGAGGGAATGGGCCGCCCTCTGACCCACATACTTCATCCTTCCACACACACTATGAGAAACCTGGCCAACAAGAGCAAGAACAGGAGCAGGAGCCTTGAGGAGGAGGTAAGCGCAGCTGGGCACCCTCTGGGGAAGCAGGGCTGGGCTGGGCTGGGCTGTGGGATCCCGGTGCCCTAGGAGCTCAAGGGATGGGGTGGGCACTTGCCCTTTGCTGCCCAGGGATCTGGACAGCCTAAGCTGCCATCCAGGCGTCCTCTGAGTGGCCTGAGAGTGACAGCAAGGCTCCTCTAGACGACAAGGTTTTGGCACTCTCCCTTGTCTCACCTTCCTCCACTGGAGACAATGGATCTCCCCAGCCCCGCCCAGGCCACCACAGGTGCCCCTGACATGAGTGATGTCAAGCTGGCCATTCTCACCCTGGCCATGCCCACCCAGCCCCCCAAGGTCAAACACAACCCTGATGCAGCACTCAATGAAATCAAGTTTGACACCCCTGTGCTATATTTTCCAGTATTGAATGCCATGATCAACAAAACGACATAAAAACATTTTTACCAGTTTTTTAAACATTACATAGAAAATCAATTTTAAAAATACCTTAACATTTAAGCCTACAATATTCTAAAGTTAAGAATTTTGAACTAATCATACATTGGCAGAAAATTCATGGATTCCTTCCAAAGTTTGATGGCACAAAAGAAGGTTCCTAGAAGCTGCTAAAAATGATACAACAAATATTTGGAGTTTAGCAGCTAGCCACATCTAACAAATAATGTCTCAGTAATGCAAAGCCTGGTAGCTTCTAGCAATCTAGACTTTTAGCGCAACAGTAAGCTTGCAAATATAAGTTGCAGATGGCATATATCATAACTTTGGTTGGAAAATTATCATCCCTGGAATCATAAACATCCCACATTTTCTTGATTTTTGGTAATCTGGAGGGAAAAGAAAAATTATATAATTACATCATAATGTTCAAGAGAGTTCAAGATTTCTACTTACAGGAAGTTATGATAACTTAAAAACAGTTTAAAGACTTTTTGTGGCCTGTTTTATTTTGTAGACAGCAAAAGACAATTCAGTCAGAAGGGGTAAATATGCTAAATCGGTGGTATTTAAGCAGAAAGCCATGGACATCTAGAATTGTTGAAGCAATGTCACATATAATTAATGTGGGAAAGGGTTTTATCTTTTCTGATCTTGGAAGAAAAACTAGCAAATAGCACTGAACCTTAAGAAGCCAGAATATGTTCTATGAATATTATTCCCTAAAATAGATTTGAAGATTTCAGAATGTTAAGATTAAAGCTTGTAGTCATAAACCTACACTTTTCTCCTCATTCTGACCTGTCCACCTTGACATTTTCCTGGATGAGAAGCCTGAAATAAATAAATATATATATCCACAAGTACAATCCATGAGTAATTTGCATCATTACCCAACCATCACTACAGAGTAATTAAGTAAGTCCACCACAAAGCGATGTACAAAATGTACACCACACAATGTTACCAGTTAGGTCAGTAATTCCTATTATCTTTAGTTGCGCTAAATGGAATTCTGCTCAAGGGCATCTTATATGCACCAGCAATCCTAGTATAAAGTCTAATTTAATTAATAGCTAAGACACTGAGCTTGTTGATCAGAAAGGTCGGCAGTTCAAATCCCTAGTATAGGTCTCCTGCGTGAGCAGGGTGTTGGACTAGATGACCTCCAAGGTCCCTTCCAACTTTGTTACTGTTACAAAATACTAGAAGGTGAATAAATAACTAATGTGGAAATTTCCCATATTTCTAATTCTGACACAGGAATATAGCTTTGACTCAGATGCAACCTATAGCAGAGATTTATTGCTTTGATTCTGATAATTCAATTTAAATAACCTGATGTATAATCCAGATACATTAATGAAGATATGCTGCTCAAAAGATTCATATTGCAAAAAGACTAAAATGGTAGAAGATTAATTATTGTTAAATGTAGATATTTTATTTCAATGAGTACTTGAAACACTAAAGGAGTATGCAGACCAAGATCATTGAGTTGTGGCTTAGTCCTATATCTTATGTAAGCAATTTATTCAAAAATTATTTTTCTTTGTAATCAGTGCTTTAAATTGCACCTCAGAGTCCATTTTGTACAAAATGCAAGTAGATGTTTCAAATTACTTTGACCTCAAACAGATATCTGAATTATATCGGTTCTATCATATTGAATGAGATCTGTTCTGCGGAAATGAAAAATGCAGGCAGATTTTTATTATCATGTTCTGGTTAAGCTTCTCAGATGTTTTAGCTACTTTTGAATATTTTTTTTATTTGTTTGTCAAACATGTACAAGATAGTAGGTATTGGTATAAACATAAACATTAGCAAAGTAGGTATAGGTAAATCAGGCAATAGGACAGTAGGACAGGGATGGTAGGCACAATGGTGTACTTATGCACGCCCCTTACAGACCTCTTAGGAATGGGGTGAGGTCGACTGTAGACAGTCTAAGGTTAAAGTTTTTGGCATTTGGGGAAGAAACCACAGTCAGGTAGTGCATTCCAGGCATTGATCACTCTGTTGCTGAAGTTGTATTTTCTGCAGTCGAGTTTGGAGTGGTTTACATTAAGTTTGAATCTATTGTGTGCTCATGTATTGTTGCGGTTGAAGCTGAAGTAATCATTGACAGGTAGGACATTGTGACATTGACATTTTCCTCAGCTGCCTTTGTGGTCTGCAAAATGGGAACTAGAAACTTGCACAAAGCTTTCTGGGCAGCAACTGCCCATCCTATGAAGAACAAATTGTGGGAGAATATTAGAAAGTTTCAATAGGTTATAGATTCTATAACCATCTGAGAAACTTCCACAGACATATCCTTTCGCCACTTTAACCACAGAATCTCAAGCATTTGCTTCTCCCTTTTCTATTTTTGTCCAGTGAAGAATCACTGTTTTTAACTGAGGACTACCTCTATATCCTTCTCTAGCATTTGCAGCAGAAACATTTGGGGGGGGGGCAGGGATGTTGGTGTTGGTGTTGTGCTGCTTCTGTTTATTTTTATTCTTTCTAACCTAGCTGTAAAAATAATTATGTAAAGGAGAATAGGACTTGGTCTTTAATCATGCCAGTTCTCCGAATACTGAACAGAATGATAACACATTTGGCATGGAAAGAGAAAGTAGCAAAAGAAAGATCAAGTCTAAAAAAGATTGGATGAAACACAGCAGCAGTAATAAAATAGGCTTGCCCCCAAAAGAGACTGGGGTCTCCTTCTCATGTCCCCTCCCTCTCTCTCTTGCTCTCCTCCCCTTTCCCAACAAAACTCCTCCTTTTCATTCCATCCTCATTCAGTTTAGGCAAGCCAAGATCAGTCGGTTGGCCCTTCTTCCTTTCCCTCTCTTTCCCTCAGGCCTGTCCCCCGCAAAGAGATTCATTTATTTATTTATTTATTTATTTATTTATTTATTTATTTATTTATTTATTTATTTATTTATTTATTTATTTATTTATTTATTTATTTATTTAGTGTTCTTCTATGCTGCCCTACTCCCTGGGGACTCAGGGTGGCGTACAACATTTAAGAGAACAACTAAACAATATAGTTTAAAAACAATTTTAAAAGAATTTTAAAAATATACACAACCATACAGACGTGGGGGAGACCTAGGATGTAAATTGTCTCAAATCACCCCACCTGCAGGAAGAGCCATGTCTTAATGGCTTTTCGGAAGGCCAGCAAGATGGGGATAATTCGGATCTCTGGGGGGAGTTGGTTCCAGAGAACAGGGGCCCCCACAGAGAAGGCCCTCCCCCTAGGCCCCGCCAGCCGGCATTGTTTGGTTGACGAGACCTGGAGGAGACCCACTCTGTGGGACCTGACCGGTCGAAGGGAAGTATGAGGTAGGATGCGGTCCTGGAGGTAACCTGGACCTAAACCATGTAGGGCTTTAAAGATGATAATCAACACCTTGAATTGCACCCGGAGACCAATGGGAAACCAATGCAGCTGGCGGAGTATGGGTGTTACGTGGGTGTATCTTGAGACAGCACGTGCAGCCGCATTTTGCACCAGTTGAAGTCTCCGAATACTCTTCAAGGGTAGCCCCATGTAGAGCGCATTACTGTAGTCCAATTGAGAGGTGACAAGGGCATGAGTGACTGTGAGTAGAGCCTCCTTCTCCAAGTATGGTCATAACTTATCCCTATCACCACCACCACCACCACCACCATCACCCCCTCCTCTCTCTTTCTCTCTCTCTCAGATCCCCATCAAAACCACCTCCTTTTCATTCCCTTCTCCTTCTTCCCCCATGCTATCACTTTATAATCCAAGAAACTATGGAAGGTCCCATCTAAGATTATTGCCACACCGACATTCCTCAGCAGGCTAAGGAGACTTTTATCTGACCTCTTGCTGGGGCTCTTCTCCTACTCTCCAAGATCATTCCCATCTGCCATTATATCATCCTAAGCCTTCTGGCAAAGGAATAATTTAATAACCTGAAGTTCAAGTCCTACAATCCTAAAGGGATACCAAATAGCCATCAGGGTATTTTGAGAAAAATGCTGTGTTTTTCCTTGTGCATCAGTCCTTGAAAGCGCATGACCAGTGATGCTCCACAGCTGCTGTGTGTTAACTCGTTCACTCATCCTGGCAGTTCCAAAAAGAGATGTTTCAGAGTAGGCCTGAGCATTCTGACTGCATATAGATGCATCTCTTTAACCTCATATATGCGTTTTCCTAGAATCTCAGAGAAATCTGCAGCTTCTTCCTTATTCTAAAGCACATTTTTTAATTTGGATCCAAAGCACTGCATTTCCAATAATAATAATAATAATAATAATAATAATAATAATAATAATAATAATAATAATAATAATAATAATAATAATAATAAGAAGAAGAAGAAGAAGAAGAAGAAGAAGAAGAAGAAGAAGAAGAAGAAGAAGAAGAAGAAGAAGAAGAAGAAGAAGAAGAAGAAGAAGAAGAAGAAGAAGAAGAAGAAGAAGAAGAAGAAGAAGAGGTAGAGGTAGAGGTAGAGGTAGAGGTAGAGGTAGAGGTAGAGGTAGAGGTAGAGATGTAGAGATGTAGAGATGTAGAGATGTAGAGATGTAGAGATATAGAGATATGAATTGAACTCTCAAAGTAAAAAACATGGTATTGAGAAGGCATTTTAAAATGCTGGAATTATGGACCTAAAATCTTTTTTATTAATACTGCTTACTTATTGGAATTATAATTTAAAATAATTAAAATTGGACTTGCCAGCAAAATTGCAGAGTGCTTGAAGCAGCATGAAGCAGAGTGCGCCATCTGCTGTTCAGAGGGAAACTATGCAAGCTTGGGAATAATCATCTGGAAGACTGAAAATACTTGATTACATGTATCTATTCTAAAACCACTGGAGATTTCAATATTAAATAAGAACTTTAGTTAAAATACCCCTGAATGTTATTGAACGTATAAAAGTGACTTGAAGAGGTGTGGAAAATCCCCTGGTGTATTTAAAATTGATTTGACTGTTTATTGATGAGATATTTAAAATTGTGATCTGGCAAGCTCTGTTTTGAATCAACTGGACAACTGGCTAAAAAGGAGATCTATTAAACAAAATAAGATGCAACACAAGGCGGAAGTGAATGGAGTTCTAAAGGGAATGGAGCTGATGTTTCAAAGTATTAAAGACCTTATACAGGAACAACATAAGGCGATGGTGAAAATATTTGATCGTATAGAGTCTATAAACCAAAAACTGGAAAATATTATACAAGGAACAATGAGCAAAGACCTGGACAATGTGGAAAGAAAGGAGCCATCAGAAGGTATGGAGGGGAAAGCAGAACTGAGAAACCAGCAAAAGAAGACAACAAGGAGGAGATATTACCAAAATCAATAATGACTAAGGAATTAAAACAGGAGTAAAATATTTTAAAAGATCTAAAAAGGGAATGGGAGAAACAGGGAGATATCTGGGGAAAAGAGATAGGGACTAGAATAGATAGCTTTAAAACTAGTGGGAAAGGGTAAAGAGGGGAGAAAAAATTAGATTGCATAGTCAGAATATAGATCTAGAAGTAGATGGAGTAAAAGACTTAAGAGAAGAATATGGGAGGCAAGCCAAAAAAAAAAAGACTAAAAGTTCTGATGCGGGCAGGAGATGATGGATTTTAAAAAAAGAGAGAGTAAAAGATCTTCCATGAATACATTCAATAAAAACATGTGTATTAATATTAGAATTATATAGGCTGGAGAATTATTTTCTATGTAGTGTGACAGACATTAGGATAATATTTTAAGATAAATAGATATGAAGAGTGAAATATGGGAATTATGAATAAGAATTAAGTATTAATTGGAAAATTAAAGATTGAAAGATGTTATTATTAAATATGCATAAAAATATGATTATCAGTGTAATGATAAAATTAAACAATGGATGTTTAGATAATGAAAGAATATATTTTAATGTAAACATGTTTATTAATAGTAGAACCACATGGATTGGATGATTGGAAAGAACATGAATAGATGTATTTTAAATGTTTAAATGATTGTGATTGCTACTAGAAGTGTACATTGAGACATTGGATAATGAAAGAATGAAGGATGAAATTTTAACATAAATAGATGTGAAGAGTTAAATAAGGGAAATATGAATAATAGTGAAATAGTGAAAGATGAAAAATAGAAAAGAAACATCTTTGAATATTACACTTATAGGGGGGGAATTTAAAAAGAGATAGAAATAAGAGGAGAAATGATAGATAGATAGATAGATAGATAGATAGATAGATAGATAGATAGATAGATAGATAGATAGATAGATAGATAGATAGATAGATAGATAGATAGATAGATAGATAGATAGATAGATAGATAGATAGATAGATAGATAGATAGATAGATAGATAGAGGTATAGAGATATATGAAGATATATGAAAGAACAAGAGGGAGGTTTAGGAACTGAAGGGCGGTAGTATAAGGTACAGTATGTGTAAACAATATGAAACGATGAAAATGAAATGTAATAATTATGAGTAATAATAATATGTCTATTTGTATAAAAATGTATGATACCCAGGTATCACACCATTCATGCCTTGATGTGTATAAATAATGTAAAATAAAAAATGGCAAAAAAAATAATTTTTATGGCAAAAATAATAATTTGCCCAGCATTCTGTCTCTCACACACACCTAGAAAAGTTCTGTTAATTTAAAATTGGTTTTAATTTTAAATTATTTAAACTATAATTTTCAATTCAGTAGGTTATTTCTCCATTGAATGTTATTTCCCCAGTGACTCCTAATTGTCCTGTCTTACATAAAAAAGGATAAAGAAAACAAAACATACAAACATGTAACAAAAACGCAAGCTAAACGCTATCTAATCAGTCCTGTCTCTAGAGGGGGCACCTGAGGGGGCGCAGAGTGATGCCAGGGGGCACGTGTGACCCCAGGGAACATGCGTGATCACTCTCGATCGGTTCCCCCAGACGGGGAGTGTTTTCCCAATTGCACGCTGCTCCGAGCCCTGAAGAGAAGGCTGCGTGGGTTCTTGTTGTTCTTGGTGGGCACCGCAGTAGCCATGAACGGCATGGTGAACCTGCTACTGGACAAGGAGGAGCATCCTCTGCAGCTGGGTGAAAGCTTCGAACGGCACCCTAAAGCCTTCTTCCACACCATTTGCTGTGAGTGCCAGGCAGAGGTGATGCTTATGGGCCAGGCCGGCAACCCCAAAACATCGGCTTGATTAAACTGGCCTGGCCCCGTGTCAAAAAAGGGCCCTCACCACGATAGCCTATGCCTGCCTAACCAAAAACAGGCTCCACTGAGTTCAGTGTGACTTACTCCCAGGTAAGTGGGTAGAGCAGCCTTCCCCAGCCAATAGTTTTCTTGCAGCTTATAATAAGTAAAATAATAAATATTAACACTAAAATTCCACTGGGACCCAGATCAGAGAGTTGGGGGCGTGCAAAATGTTTACTTCTTCCTAGGGGGGGCATAACAGAAAATAATTGAGAAGCACTGCTCTAGAGTAAGACCTCTTTTCATATTTTACCTGTGTAGAAATTGATGGATCAATTTTCTCTTGAACATAATTATCTCGGCTTCAATTCTCCTGCTTTCCACTCTCAGCTACAACTGCCAAATATTGGGGATATCCCTTCTTCTTCACACAAACCAAAGAAATTATTTAATGGCTTTTTGTCACTGCACTTCCACCTTTTTCTTATCACCACCTATTAGTCAAAATAGGTAGCAACCCCTGGTAATCTCAAAAAAGCTAAGCAGGTCAGCTCTACCTATCACTGGGAGATGATATCTCTAAGAAATCTTAGGGTTACAGAGAAGTAGAAAACATCCCTGAATGGCAGATCAGTTCAAACAATATGAGTGTGTTCTTGTAGCACCCAAGAATCAATTTCTAAGCAAAAAAGATTTTATTTTACTTCTGTATTGCATTATTAGAAGTACCGTATTTTTCGGACTATAAGACGCACCGGAGTATAAGACGCACCTTAGTTTTTAAGGAGGAAAATAAGAAAAAAAAATTCTGCCTACCAGCATCCATCTGGTTAGCATCCATCTGGCTAGCGTCCTGTTCCAGGTATATTAGCCTTGCAAAGGTCCGTTTGAAAGGCTGCTTTTTCAGCCTTGCAAAGGTCCTTTTGAAAGGCTGCTTTTTCAGCCTTGCAAAGCTCCATTTGAGAGGTTGTTTTCAGCCTTGCAAAGCTCCATTTCAGAGGCTGTTTTTACCCTTGCAAAGCTCCATTTGAGAAGCTGGGCGGGGCTACATTCGGTGTATAAGACACACCCAGATTTTCACCCTCCTTTAGAGGGGGGGAAAGGTGCGTCTTATACTCCAAAAAATATGGTATATGGCATATTTCTTCTTAAAACAAAATGGGCATAGGTATAATCTTTTCTCCAGTATTTTTGCCAATACTGCCTTGAGAGGTAAATTGGATTGATAAATGGTAATTGGTGGAAAGTAATCCAGAGAGTTTTTGCAACTTTGTGTGGACTTGTATTTGGATCTTCTCTGTTCTAGTCCAGTGTCTTAACCATTTACATTCAGTTCTAAGGAAGGGATAGTTAGCAGGATTCCCCATAATGCTTCCTTCTTATCATCTGAGTTTTTCCATACCTGAGAGAGTGCAATGTTAAGGTGACCAGATTTTTTTTTAAAAAAATCGGGACACCATTGACAGGGGGGTGGGTTTCTAGGGGAGCCGCCATGAGTTTTGCCCTCTGTGCATGCGCAGAGGGCAAAGAACACCAATCCTTCAAACAGCTGTCAGCAACCTCTCCCGAGGATATCCCCCCCCGGCTGCCTTTATACGCCCTCCCTTCTTCCTAGGAGCTTTCGCAGTCCTTGCTGGCCAAAGAGAGGCATCTAGGAAACCCGGCGCAGTCCCGCCGGCTCGGCTTCCTGAAGTGCTCGAATTCCTTCTCCGTGCCCTCTGGCTGGCTGAGCGCGCGGAGGGGGTGGGGAGCGAGGGTGGCGGCGGCATGGGGGGGAACGGGACGGACGGAGGAGCCTCTGAAGCGGGTGGGGGTGGGTTCTCGCGCGCGCGGGAGTGGGGGGGGAGGTTGGAGCCCGGGCGGAGGGAGGGCATGCGCTGAGGAGAAAAAAAGTAACTTGTAAGCGTGTGAGCCAGGGAGAAAAGGGGGAGGAGGAGGAAAGTTCCCCGGGTGTCTCCTGCCCGCGCTGCGCCCCGCTTCCGAAGAGCTCTGGGGACAGGACTCGCCCCTCTCTCTCCTTCCTCACCCGTCTTTGCCGGGCTGTTCCTCCAGGTGTGCTAAAGTGCTTGAGTTTTTTCTCTCACACACACACACATGCACAACCTTCCAATGACCGGGTCGGACTGGATCTCCCAGCACAACTTCCCGGTCGTTGGAAGGTTGTGCATGTGTATGTGAGAGAGAAAAAACTCAAGCACTTTAGCACACCCAGAGGAACAGCCCGGTTGCTACGCCGCCTCGCAACTCCCAGCCATGCCAAGCCCCGCAGGCTGCCTTTCCCCCCCCTTCCCTTCCAACGCAGGCACCACCGGAGAGACGGAACCCCCGCAGTGGCGACCCTGGAGGATGGAGAAGGGGGAAGAGCCCCGATGCCCAGCTGCTCACTGACTCCAATTCCAGGCGAGCGCTCCCGGCTTGCTGCTGTCGCCTCCGCCGCTCACCCTTCAACAGCCAATCAGCGTGGGGCGCCGACAGCAGCGACGTTATCTCTCCACGCCCGCCTTGCAGAGAGAAAGGCATGGGTGGGTGTTTTAAGGTGGCCAGACGTCCCGATTTTGAGAGGGCCTGCTGCTGCTGCTGCTGCCCCTGCGGCTGGGCCCAACCTGGCCGTCCTCGAGTGCCTGCAGGCCGATTTTTGGAAAGAATGCCCTAGTCGTGCATTCTTTTAAAAAATCGGGACTTTTTAGAGGACGGGCGGGACGCGGGACAAAGCATTAAAAAGCGGGTCTGTCCCGCCAAAATCGGGACGTCTGGTCACCTTATGCAATGTCCATCTATGGTCTCTATTTTACAGTAGTTTGTAGTTAACAAGCACCAGAGTTTTCCATCAGAAGATCCAGCTTTTGTGCAAGCTAAGTGCAACCTTCCATTGTAGAAGAAAGGAAACACACATGGCCCATGAAATGTTGTAGCTAGTCCTGGAAAGTGATGAAAAGAAGAGTGAGAGAGTCAATACCTGCAGATTGTGTTCCATGTCTGAATTAATGTATTCCTGGCTCAGCTGCAGCATATCATAAATTATACTAAAACCAAACTTTCTGTCTGAAATACTGAAGTTCTGCAAATTCATGGATGTCCCACTTTTAATAATTGTTACTCTTGCCTCGTCCTGCCTTCCAGTTCTACGTTCAAGCAGCCTCTACTTCCTCTTGTAGTTTCAATTACTATAGTATTTTGCCAAGACTGTATTATTTTGCAGGTCTTCTGTCTCATATCATTGTTCAGATTTTCTTGGAAATTCTGAATTAGAAATATACTTAAGAGTGAGGCACAGATTAAATTCAATCTTAATGTACTCTCTTTTAGAAAAGCTAGACTAAACTCTGATTGTCTCCTGATGTTCTTAGCAGTTTGAGGTGGCAATCTATACAATAATAGATTTTCTCCAAACTGCTTTTGAAAGATTGGAAATTGAAACAATGGTTGTGTGAAAGTCTCCAGTGGGAGGAGAGAGAGAGAGAGAGAGAGAGAGAGAGAGAGAGAGAGAGAGAGAGAGAGAGAGAGAGAGAGAGAGAGAGAGAGAGAGAGAGAGAGAGAGAGAGCATTTCTTATTGCTATTTCTTAAATGTTCCTATCAGTAATGGCCCATTTACAGAAAACATACATTATCTCCTTTCTTAAGCTACAGAACAGTAAAAATTGCTACATTGATATGAATGTTGGCTTAATTGATTTAAACATACAATAATTCATCTAAAAACTCTCAATACATAGATTGATTTCATAATTGTATACTGTTCTATTGTTAAATGTTAATGTTCTTGGGCTATTTTCGTTTCATAGCTTTGTGGCCAGTAGTATTTTGATCAATCTGTGGAAAATATGAAAATGCACATCTAGGTGACATAATTGTGCTTTCTGCATAATGTTTTCTGTCCTGTCCCTTCACTGTTGAACACAGGCACAGAATCTCCATAGATATTTAGCTATGCACTTTGGAATGAACACCCTTTGAATGGTGCAGGAGTATGAATGGATTTCCAGAAAAATTGCAGACTACAGGAACCATCTGTGCTTCAGCATCGTCGCAGGCTAGATGCAGGACCTGAGGTGGTCCCACCTTGATGGTTACAGAGACCAGTACCAGTTTGACCAAGATATTGTCTTGGCCATAGCTGACAACATGGAGGGCGATGCAGCTGAGTGGATAGCCCAGCTCCATGACCAGGCAGCCCCTGAGCTTTGGGATGCCAATGAATTTGTGGAAGCGCTAAGTGGTCAGTTCCAAGAGGCCGAGGCTGAGATCAAAGACCTCAAGCAAAGAGGCCGCCCCGTAAAGGAGCTAGTCTGGGAGATTCAAAGAGTAGCAGGAAAGCTGAGAAACTGGCCAGAGCGCCTCTTTGTCTATTACTTCAAGGAGGTCCTGGACCTAGTTCTCCGACAGGCCTGCGCTTATCAAGGCACTCAGACTGCATACAGGAGAGGTACTTAATGGTGGTGGCCATGGACCCAGAGGCTCACTTTTGAGAAGAAGCCAAAGAGAGCTTTGGCCATTGGTCCAGCTCATGACCTCCAGAGGAGGCAAACCAACCCCGGCCGCAGCCATCCAATGTTTCAGGTACGGCCAACAAGGGCACCGAGCATCTGAATGCCTTGCCCTGACCAAGGTTCCACAGACCAGAATCCCAGTGGCAGTGAGAGCCAAGAAAATCCCATGGAAACCAAGTGAGAAGGGGAAGTTTGCCCAGCAGACCGTTGAAGTCTTCCCCCCCCTCAACCGAAAGTTAGGAAACTCTGACTGCTGTAATCCCACCCATTGGTGGGTGAAAAGCACCAATGACAGCAGAGATGATCTAATGGTGAGTGAAGCCATCCACCCCTTTGCCATCAAATCCTGAATAGTGGTGCCCGGAATGGGAGCCCAAGGGGACATAGAGGTCATAGTGTCATGGACATTGGCTGCACTAGATGTCTAATCAGTTTCCCAACAGTTGAGAGGTTGGGGATAGCCACGACACCCCTAGCGTGCCCCATATGCTTCAAACAAGTGGATGGGATGTTGATAGGGTGAGCCCCAGCCACGCTAGTCACCGAACCGGTGAGATTGGAAATGGGTTGCCACTGAGAGATCATCAGTTTCATGGTGATGCCAAAAATGACTGAATCAATTATCCTAGGCCTAGCCTGGCTGGACAAGTGGACACCCACAAGGAAATTAAGAATAGGGGTTGGCCCACTACCACCTCCCTCTAATGGAAAAACCAACCTCGCAAAGCTGCTCCACGGCCCGAGTCCCTGTGAGAAACCCGCTGCCATCACATCAGCACCGCCTGTCAAGAAATTAGCTTAAATGTTTATAAAACAAATCTATAGCCTGCATGGGGTCTCCCATAGGAGTATCTCTGATAGGGGGATCCAATTCCCAGCGAAATTTTGAAGGGAGTTCCTGAGATCCATTGGGTTCAGCTCAGCTTTTTATCCTAGCACTAATGGGGCAGTGGAACGAGTGAACACCATGGTGGAACAGTACTTGAGGTGCTATGTGGACTATCAGCAGACCAACTGGGCAGACCTACTGCCATTTTTGGAGGTAGCTTACAATAATGTGGTACATAGCAGCACTGGCCTGACCCCATTCCAGATCATCAGTGACATAGAGTTTGTCCCCATGCTGGAGCTACCCACAGAATCACCATTGTCCATGTCCCTGAACAACTGGATAGAGTCCTTGAAGCAGGGGTGGGAAAATACCAAGCGAGTCCTGGTGGAAGTGGCGAGGACCTATAAAGCACAAGCCAACAAGCACTGCTCCCCACAACCTCCTTTCCAAGTGGGTGACAAATGTATCTGTCAACCAAGTACTTGAGGTTGAGATTACCAAGTAGGAAGCTGGGACCTAAGTTTTTGGGGCCATTTCCAATCGTGAAAGTAATAAACCCCATAACCGTTCAGCTTAGACTCCCATGTTTGCTAGAGAAAGTGCATCCAGTTTGTCATAGCAAATTGTTAAACCCAGTGGTAGGCTCCCAACTAAGACCAGTTGACCGGGCAACCCCAAAGCCTATAGTAGTACAGGGATGAGTATACCACTATGAGATGAAGAAAATTCTGGATTTGCGCCTGCTTTGGGTTTGACTACAGTACTTAGTCCACTGGAAAGGCTATCCCTTGTCTGAGGCCACCTGGGTTAAGAGATGGAATGTGGAAGCGGACAGATTAGACAAGCAGTTTCATGATAAGTACCCAGGGAAACCTAAAGAGCCACCTGGAGGAGGTAGGGGAGGCTGAGTGGGATCAGTTTAATTCTCTATGGTCTTTCTTTCCTTTTTCTGGACATCCTTCTCGCATGAGGAGGGGCAGCCTGTCAACCCTGGAGCCATCTTTGAGCATCTTCAGGGTTGCTACAGTGAGGCTGGTTGGAGCTGTGGGAAAGGGAGGGGGAGTAGAGATAACTGGGGGG
Organism: Diadophis punctatus similis; assembly: GCA_023053685.1. NCBI lineage: Eukaryota > Metazoa > Chordata > Lepidosauria > Squamata > Dipsadidae > Diadophis > Diadophis punctatus. The sequence goes on from JALIGW010000009.1 coordinate 5,301,223, forward strand.
AATATGTAGCCAAAATAACATTCTTTCTTCTGGGAACCAAGGACACTCTTACCAACACCTGGAGGGGTGTAGAAGGGAGACATCCAGGATGGAGAGAGAAATCTGATTGGGGCATGTGATGGTTGTGTGTAATGGGGGAAGAACTTTGGATTTTGAATTGCGTGGGGAAAACACAGGGGACTTCAGATTCGGGTTTTCACCAGCTGTGCCAATATGACATGCCTAATAAATCTATACTTTGTGGAACTCTGTCTTGGAGTTTTCATTTCCTATGGGCTGTTACTTGGAACCCTGACAATCAGCACATGTATAAAAGAAGTCAGGGTTTGTTGCTCAGTACTCTATACACCATCTTGCTAATTTTGACTGTCTTGACTATCTGTCATGAACAGATAATTGTTGTTCATGTGCAAATAAACAAGAGAAGAGAGGATTCATTGGAAAAGACCCTGATGCTGGGAAAGGTTTAAGGTTAAAGGAGAAGGGACAACAGAGGATGAGATGGTTAGATAGAGTCATTGACACAATGAACATAAATTTGGGCAAATTTTGGAAGACAGTAGAGGACAGGGGTCCTAGCGTGAAAATAAAGATGGAGAATATTGGAAGAGGTAGGGGGCTTCTTGGCAGACTGGGGAAATAAGACTTAGGGACCTGAAGAATGGAGTGAAGTTTTCCCCAAAAATAATTTCTTTACTGCCTCAGAATGTTACAAAGTGAGGAAAAATTTGTCAGTTTCACCAATAATGTTTTTTATTGGCAGCATAAAGGGTCGCAATGTACTTCATTGAAGGTTTTTTCCCCCAAAAGTTTTTATTTTTCCCCCAACAAATATTACATCATCTATCCATCAGTGCGTCATCTGGGTACAAAATTTTGTGTCAACATTTTTACATTTATCACCATTTTCTTAATATTTATACATCTCTATTTTTTACAGTTCAATTTAACTTATCTTCTATTAAAACATTTTTCTTCTTGCTTCATTTAATTTCATATCTCCTTTAATCTATATTCATTCTCTATCCAATGATAAAAACACTCCCCTATCTTATAATACTCCGATTCTTCTTTTCCTTTAATTGCCATTGTTAGTCTATTCATTTCTGCACATTCTAATATTTTTTTAATTATCTCTCCCTTTGTAGGGATTTTTTCCGCTTTCCAATTTTGCGCAAATACAATTCTAGCTGCAGTTATTACATGAATAATAAATATACATTTTCTTTACTATATTTCTCTGACAAAATACCCAACAAAAACAGTTCTGGCTTCAAATCAATATGTTGCTGTGTCATCTTTTCTAACCACATTTGAATTTGTGTCCAATACTTTCTCGCTTCTGCACATGTCCACCACATATGAAAATATGATCCCGGTGCCTGGTGGCATTTCCAACATTTAATTGATTTATCCTTAAACATTTTTGCCAATATTTCCAGTGACATATGCAATCTATAAAACATTTTATACAAATTCTCTTTATATGCTGTTGCCATTGTTAATTTATAGTTTCTTTCCCATAATTGCTGCCATTTATCTAAGTCTATCATATATCCAAAGTTTTTGGATTTAACTTTGTTTCTTTTACTTGCTCTTCTTCTAATTTCATGCTGAATAAATAACTATATTTTTTTAATTATTCGATCCTCTGTTCCTTTGAGTATTTCATCCAATTCTGTCATCTCTAAATAAAAATCATATAATTTAGCAACTTTTTCATATCTCGCTTGTATTTCCAATTGTGTATACCAAGCCATATCAATCCCTTGTTCTTCTAATTCTTGTTTCCCTTTTAATTCCCCCGTTTCTGATAATATGTCTTTATATCTAATAATATTAGATATAATATATAATATTATTCTTTGAGGGCCTAGAGATCGTGGAAAGACTGTGGTAAGATAGCGAGAATGCCCCCCATCACCGCCTGGCTCTTTTCAGCTTCTGGGTGGTGCGGGGGGAGGCCCCTGACTCTGATTAATCACGGAGAACTGTTCCCGAACTGCTCTGTCCCCCCCCCACTGTTACCAGCATTATCCAGGGAGATTTCTACATTTGCAATAACAACAACTATACTGGATGCCTAGTCTGACATCATCTCTCCCTCCATGGGTGCTCCGGGTTGCTTTAATGAACATAGTGACCGCGCTGAAGATGCAGAACCCCCCCTCGAGTAGAAGTCAACTGCAGACCGTGGGGGCAGGAACCTTAGATCCCCAAAGACATCGGAGGAAGGGAGTCTCTTATTACCCCTGGACTATAGAACATCTGGGAAGGCCGAGTCGAAGCAAGGGACCTGTTCTCCTAGCATACCCCCATTTGGAGGAGTTCGCCTTCTTTTTAATAATACCTATTTTAAATTGTATTCTCCTCCTCTGATGTGCGGTATGGGTATAAGTGTTGTATGAATAGGAAGAAATGGAAGAGTCAGGGGCTGGGTTTCTGCCCCCACCTGCTGAGTGTGGAAACAGAAGCGGGGGGTGGCGGGACGCAATTACCCTGACCAGTGAGAATGGTATGTATGGCCTGCAGGAAAGGAGGGGGACCAGCGGAGGGGGGAGGGGGTCTCTGGTGGGGACGAGAGCCAGAACATCTCAATCATAATGGGAAGAGGCAGATATGGCAGGAGCAGAGGGGCAGGCCGCTCTCGGGGAATAAGACCTCTCTGTTTACAAGTGATCCCTTGTTCTGGCCCCTCCGATCCGGTTCCATCTTGCTCAACCCGAGTACCTGGCAACCAGGGTTTTCAGGGCCCTGGGCTCAGGATGCTGCTGCTTAACGCCAGGTCCATCATCAACAAAGCCCCCCTGATACATGATTTAATCACAGAGGAGGGGGCAGACCTGGTTTGTATAACTGAGACTTGGCTGGGCCAGGAGGGGGGAGTAGCTCTCTCCGAGGTATGCCCAGATGGGTTCTCAGTGCAGCATCATTCCCGACCCCAGGGAAGGGGGGGAGGAGTGGCAAAACTAATGCGCAGAAGTCTGCATCCTCATAGGATCCCTGCCCCAGAGATTGTTGGGTGTGAGACGCTCCTTCTGAAGTTGCACTTAGGGGTGCAGGTGGGCCTTCTCTTAATGTACCTGCCTCCCAGCTATGTAGGTAAGGCCCTGCCTGAGCTGCTCGAGGCAGTAGCCGGCTTGGCAGTTGAGCTCCCTAGGCTTATGGTGTTGGGGGGCTTCAACTTGCCTTCTGCTGGCGAAACCTCTGGGGTAGCTCAGGAGTTCATGGATTCCATGACAACCATGGACCTGACCCAAGTAATCCAGGGTCCGACTCATGAGGGGGGTCACACGCTCGACCTAGTGTTTCTTTCAGGGCAGTGAAGAGATGATCTGAAGATAAGGGACATAGTCATCACCCCACTGTTATGGTCAGATCATTTCCTACTGAGGTTGGATTTTGCAGCCCCATTCCTCCCACGCAGGGAGGCGGGACTGACTAGGTGGTTCCGCCCCAGGCGCCTAATGGAGCCAGAAGGATTCCAGAGGGAACTTGGGGAAATACCTGAAACCCTGGTACACAATTTGGCTGATTCCCTGGTGGCTGCTTGGAACACCGCAGCATCAGGGGCATTAGACCGAATTGCGCCTTTGCGACCTCTCAGCGGCAGTGGATCCCGGAAAGCTCCCTGGTTTACCGAGGAGCTCTGGGAGATGAAACGCCAGAAGAGACATCTGGAGTGCCGCTGGAGGGCCAGCAAAACCGAGTCTGATTGAACACTATTAAGATCCTACATCAAGTCTTATTTAGTGGCGATAGGGGCCACGATCTTATTTTTCCGCTCTTATTGCATCCGCAGATTCTTGCCCAGCCGCCTTGTTTAGGGTGACTCACTCCCTCCTTGCCAAAGGTGGGAGCGAGGAACACTTGCAAGGTAGAGCTGAGGAATTCACAGAGTTTCTGTCAGATAAAGTCGCTCAGATCCTGTCGAACCTGTACTCCGGCTGGGCAGAGTCCATGGAGTTGACAGGGGCAAGTCTTAGTCCACTGTTGTGGGAGGAGTTTGAGCATGTTTCTCCCGAAGATGTGGACATAGCCGTGGGTGTGATGAGCTCTTCCACCTGTTTATTGGACCCGTGACCCTCCTGGCTGGTCTCGGCCAGCAGGGAGGTGGCACGCGGCTGGATCCAGGCGGTGATCACCGCTTCTTTGAGGGAGGGATCCATACCGCAGCCATTAAAAGTTGCGGTGGTGAGACCCCTCCTGAAGAAGCCTTCCCTGGATCCAGCTGACTTGAAGAACTATCGTCCGGTCTCCAACTTACCTTTCTTAGGGAAAGTTGTGGAGAAAGTGGTGGCTGCTCAGCTTCTGCAGCTATTGGAGGAAACAGATCATCTAGATACCTATCAGTCAGGTTTCAGGCATGGCTACAGTACAGAAACTGCCTTGGTCGCTCTGATGGATGATCTCTGGCGAGCCCGGGATGGGGGGAATTCCTCCATCCTGGTGCTACTTGACCTCTCAGTAGCTTTCGATACCATCGACCATGGTATCCTTCTGCATCGTCTCGGTGAGTTGGGAGTGGGAGGCACCGTTTTGCGGTGGTTCTCCTCTTATCTCGCCGATAGGATGCATTCGGTGTTAACAGGAGGGCAGAGATCATCCCCTAGGCCCCTGTCATGCGGGGTGCCTCAGGGTTCGGTCCTCTTGCCCATCCTGTTTAACATTTACATGAAACCGCTGGGGGAGATCATCCGCAGACATGGGGTGTGTTTCCACCAGTACGCTGATGACACCCAGCTGTACATCACCACCCCTTCTCAATTCAGTGAGGCAGTTGATGTGATGTGCCGGTGCCTGGATGACGTTAGGACCTGGATGGAGAGGAACAGACCCAGACTCAACCCCGACAAGACTGAGTGGCTTTGGATATTGCCTCCTAAGTACCATGACAACTGTCCCTCCTTGGTTCTCAAGGGAGCGAAATTAACTCCCTCGGATCAGGTCCGCAACTTGGGGGTCCTCCTAGACCGACAGCTAAAATTGGATCATCATCTTACTGCTGTGGCTAAGGGGGCCTTTGCACAGGTTCACCATGGTTGCGGCCATACTTGGAGGAGGCTCTACTCACAGCCACTCATGCCCTTGTCACCTCCCATTTGGACTATTGCAATGCGCTCTACATGGGGCTACCCTTGAAGAGTATCCAGAGACTTCAGTTGGTGCAAAATGCGGCTGCACGTGCTGTGGTGGGTGTGCCAAGGTACACCCATGTGACACCTATACTCCGCCAGCTGCATTGGTTGCCCATCGGTCTCCGGGTACAATTCAAGGTGTTGATCATCATCTTTAAAGCCCTTCATGGCTTAGGACCAGGTTATCTCCGGGACCGCATTCTGCTTCATACTTCCCTTCGACCGGTTAGGGCCCACAGAGTTGGCCTCCTCCAGGTCCCGTCAGCCAAGCAATGCCGGCTGGCGGGCCCTATGGGGAGGGCCTTCTCTGTGGGGGGGCAACTTCCCCCAGAGACCCGAACCATCCCCACCCTGCTGGCCTTCCGAAAAGCCGTCAAGACATGGCATTTCCTGCAGGCAGGGGGTAGAGACTAATCCATCTGAGCTCTCCCCCGGGTATGTCTGGTTGATGGATGTTCTTAAATGTTAATTTTTTAATTTTTGTATTTGGTTTTAATTAATGTTTATTTGCTGGTGTTCTTGTATATTTGCTGTACGCCACCCTGAGTCCCTCGGGAGTAGGGCGGCATATAAGAACCAATAAATAAATAAATAAATAGATAGATAGATAGATAGATAGATAGATAGATAGATAGATAGATAGATAGATAGATAGATAGATAGATAGATAGATAGATAGATAGATAGATAGATAGATAGATAGATAGATAGATAGATAGATAGATAGATAGATAAATAGATAGATAGATAGATAGATAGATAAATAAATAAATAAATAAATAAATAAATAAATAAATAAATAAATAAATAAATAAATAAATAAATAAATAAATAAATAAATAAATAAATAAATAAATAAATAAATAAATAAATAAATAAATAAATAAATAAATAAATAAATAATGTTTCCCATGCTAATCCTGTTTGGATGTATTAATGCTTTCATTGTCGAAAGCCATAATGGTATTTTCAAGTAGTGTTTCTCTCTATCTCTTTTTCCCATACTAATAATAGTGCATTTCTTATATGTCTTTGAACGTAAGTGTGGATTTTATTCTTTAAAAAAATACAAGAAATATAGAAATATTAGAAATATATTTAGAAATATAAGACAAAATGAAAAGATAAAAGGTATGAGAATCAAGAGAGAAGAATATAAATTGCAGGCATTTGCAGGTGACTTGGTGTTTATCTTAGAGGAGTCATTAGAAACAGAGCCAAAATTAATGGAACAAATAGAAGAATATGGAGAAGTGGCAGGGTTGAAAGTTAATAAAGATAAAACAAAAATATTGGTGAAAAATATTATGGAGAAACAGAAATGGATGCCACCCATCCTCTTCCAGTCAGATTTATTGTTCTATATGTCTTGGTAGTGATTTGTGTTTAATTTTCTTTTTATATCTCCCTGACCAAGGGTCGCACCCTCTGTTTCACTTCTCTCTCTCTTTAGAGGCTTGCTTTTACTTTTACAACATCTCTAAGCTCTGCAGGATTGTTTAAGATTTTGCTTTATGTGTGGAATAGACAGATGTTGACACGCTTCTTGAACAAACTAGTAAACAGTTTATTTAAATACAACTCCTCAGTAATTGTCAAGTGAATTTGTTAAAGCCACAAGCAGCTATTTAATTCTTTCTTTTTCTTTTCTTTCCCTGAGACTCTCTTTTCTTTCCTGACTAAATCTAAGCAAATCCAATTCTTCTTTGTTTATAGGCCTATAGATAAGAGCACGTTTCACTGTTTATCTCTATCTACAAATTACTCAATATTTATCAATAGATAAAGTTCCCTGACCCTGGCACCTGCTTCCCACAGAACTGCCTAAGGCCTATCTTTCTCTCCTGTCAACTGCCCTCTTGGATAGTCAAACTCAGGCAGAGATTCTCTATAAATCTTCCCTCTTTGGAAGTCACATACAGAGCACCTCAGCTCTCCACACTAAGACTTCCCTCACAGAATTTACCACATAACAGAGCTTCCCTCAGCTCTTCACAGCACTTCTCACTAAATCCTTCCCTCATGGAAGTTCACACAAAAGAGAGAGCTCCACATCTCTCTCAGCCAGGCCTTTTATAGTTCCTGGCCCTGCTATCTATGATCTGATTGACTGTCTCTTATTAGTACAAAGTACAAACATTTTTCTCTTTTTCTCCCCCCCTTCCCCCATCCCCCTCCCCTTCCCCCCATCATCCCCCCCTCTTGCTCACCCACCCCCCGACTTCCCAGAAAAAGCACAGGGTGTAATATTCAATAATAATAGGATTAAATTATGCTAACAAATTCTTAATTTCAAAATTTCTCTAGATCTTTAACTTCTTGTTACTCAAAACCTTTTAAGCATAATCTAAAAATCAAGCATATTATTAATCAATCAACATAACAATATCTCCGGCTGTTAATTTGCTCCACTATATATCCTTCATTTATATAATCTTTAAAGTATAATAATAAAAAGAAGATAAACAAAAAGTCTTTCTTTCACCATTTCATTCAGTTACACAACCATCAACATCATTTCCTCAATGCTGGATAGATCTTCCTTCTTCCGACATTATACCTCTTCGATGAACATAAAAAGTAAAATATACTAAGTAATTGTTAATTCCAATATTTCTCTAATTCTTTAACCCCTTATAACTCAAAACCTTTTAGGCATGATCTAAAAAATCAAACACATTATTAATAACCTAACATTCCAATATATCAAATTACAAATTTCACAATAATTCTAAATCTTTAATTCCATATATCTCAAAACCTTTTAAAAATAATCAAAAGGATTATTAAACCCCTCTTAAACCAATCCTTTAAGTGTCTTTCATTTATATAATCTTTAAAATATAGTAGTAAAAAGAAAAAAATAGGAAACAAAGAGAAAACACAACCATCAGCGTCAATCCTCAAGAGTAAATGGATCTTCTTTACTACAAAGTGTCAGCTTTCATTCATCTCTCCATCTAGCCTATCCCTTCCCATACTAAGATCAAATCTAGTCGTTCCTTCTTCTCGGTCGAATTTTAGATCTGACTCTTACAGCCTTTTGTGACTTGGTAATTTTTTGAATTGTCAACTCTGCTCTTGTCTGACTCTGTTCTTCTGTCTCCCCTTCCACATTATGAACATCTCTCTGGTTCTGTAAATCACCTTGATGCATCAAAACTCCTTCCATTTGAACAACTATCGATAAATCTCCTCTTTCATCTTCTATTGCTTCCTTCATTCTTCTTCCTTCTGGAATTTTGGATATGTTGGCCTTTAACACTTTTACATAAAAATCAGTAGCTTTCAATATCGTATTGAGCCGATATCTCTTTTCCAGGTGTCTAACCACAATCCCAATTGGAGCCTCCCATTTGTACTGTACTTGCTGTTTTTTGAGTTCTTCAACCAAAAAGGCATAGTCTTTTCTGGCTCTCAACATTTTAGGAGGAATTTCTTTCAATGTCATTACTTCCTGTCCATCTACCTGAAGCTTATTCTTGAAAGTCACCTGTAAAATTTCGTTCCGTAATGCCCTTGTAGTAAAGTATATTATGATATCTCTTGGCAGATGTTTTTGTTTAGCAACCCAGGAATTAACACGATATATTTTATCAATTTGCATAACCAATTCCTGTTTTGTGATTCCTAGCATATGCACAAGTGCCTCCCCCATCCTTTCTTTTAAATCCTCTTGTTTTTTTTCTTTTACACCTCTTAATCTCAGAGCAAACTCCATACTTTTATATTGAAGCATTAGCACCTCAGCTTCAAAGTTTTCCCTTTCTACTTACCATACATTTTAAAAGCTGTCTGGCTCTATACTTACTTGTTTAAACAGTTCCTTTTAACCAGATTTTAACTTTATACAGCAACTTACTATTTTACATTCAGTACCTGTATGTGGCCCCACAGGGAGCTTATGGGAAAAATAGACATTCAAATTACTAAAAAGGTAAGATACTTAGGAGTATACTTAACAGCAAGATGTATAATGATTAAGGAAGATAATTATTATAAATTGAGAAGACAAGTTGAAATGGATCTGGAGAGATGGAAGAATTTACAACTATCATTAATGGGTAGAACAGCTATAATTAAGATGAATATACAGTATTACCGAGATTGCTGTTTTTATTTCAAATGGTACCGATAAAATTAGAGAAAAAAAATTTTCAAAATGTTAATAAAATAATAATGAAATTTATATGGCAAGGCAAAAAAGTGAGAATTACTGTATTTTTCGGAGTATAAGACGCACCGGAGTATAAGACGCACCTTAGTTTGGGGGAGGAAAACAAGGAAAAAAATTGCCTCCAAGCAATTTGCCAAACAGCAAACAGCAAACAGCAAACAACCCAGATGATATACTGTACACTGTTTGCTGTGTATTTTTGTGCATGTGTGCGTGACCCATAGAAATAGCAAAGAATTGGAGAAATGTACATTATGGCAGAAAGTTTTCTTAAATGTAGTCACACTAACTCCTCCCAGTTATTTAAATAGATCTACTCCAAGGTAAGTCAGGATTTAACTCTAATACTAAACAGGACACTGTTACATTTCAGACTATACTTGTACAGAGCTGTTAAAATTAATTACAATTTCTGGAAATATACATTATTCTCTATTATTTAAAAGAAGATACAATATCACTGGGCCTCTTCAGAGCAAGCATTTATTTTAAAAAGCTTCTTTATTTTGTTAAGTTGTCTAGAACAGGGGTCTCCAACCTTGGCAACTTTAAGACTTGTGAACTTCAACTCCCAGAATTCCACAGCAGCAAAGCAAATAATAAAGCAGTCAGTAAAGCAAATAATAAAGCAGTCTTTAAAAAATAAGTCTAATAATTTGAACATTCTACAGACATTTATAGTTATTCACTTACCCCCTTGCATCCAGTTCAGCAGAAAATAAAAATCTGCGTGTCTCTCCCAGCTATTTGCCTCTTTGTAGTTAGTTTCAGTTTCATTTTAGCAAATCAGCTGGGGGTCAGGAAGCTGCTAATGACTTGCTTGTCTTAACAGGCTCTTCCCTGTTTGCTGCAAGCAGGTAAATTGCTGGAAGACGGAGGCCAAAGGCTGGGGGTGGGTGGGTGGGTGGGACTACATTCGGTGTATAAGACACACCCAAGTTTTCACCCTCTTTTGGGGGGTAAAAAGGTGCATCTTATACTCCGAAAAATATGGTAATATAAAAATGCTACAAGATGCAAGACTCAGAGGGGAGTTTGGACTCTCAAACTGGGAATTATACTACCAGGCAGCAGCATTATCATGGATGAAAGAATGGATTGTATTAAGAAATACAAGGCTATTAACACTGGAGGGACATGACTTACAATTGGGTTGGCATGCATTTTTATGGTACGGGTATTTTGTTGAAGTTGCAGAGCTGACTAGGACTGAGAATTCTGTAGTTTTCATGGATCCTTGCCCAAGAAAGACTTTGTTGTTTTCTTGGCTGTTCATGGCATCTTCAGAAGCCTTTACCAGCACCAATGTCCAAAAGCTTTAGGATCTTTTCTGGTCTGCTTCAGAATTTACTTCCATAGAGTATCAGAAGCAATCCGTGACTGGCATTTTCTGATTTTGTAGCTATAGGTATATCAAAGCATTTGTCTTTTCAAAGGCTTTCATGGATACTCAATGAGATGCTAGTCTTTGACATACAAATAATTCTCCTGTATGCCAGAAATGTAACTGCAAATAGTTTTATGTAGGTGGGTCTTTCTGAACATGCATGTACTTTGGAAAACTTAACAAAATTAAAGCATTAGAATGCGGGCTAATGCACACATAATTTATTTATTTATTTTATTTATTTATTTTGTCAAACATGTACAGGATAGTAGTTGTTTGTATAAACATAACATAAGTAAAAAAATACCGATAAAAGAGGACAGAAGGACAGTAGAACAGGGATGGTAGGCACAGTGGTGCGCTTATGCACACCCCTTACAGACCTCTTAGAAATGGGGAGAGGTCTACTGTAGACAGTCTAAGGTTAAAGTTTTTGGGGTTTGGGGAAGAAACCACAGAGTCAGGTAGTGCATTCTAGGCATTGATCACTCTGTTACTGAAGTCGTATTTTCTACAGTTGAATTTGGAGTGGTTTACATTAAGTTTGAATCTATTATGTGCTCGTGTATTGTTGCGGAAGTAATCATTGACAGGCAGAACTTTTTGATATATGATTTTATGAACTACATTTAGATCAGATCAGAGGCGGCATAGTTGTAAATTGTCAAATCCCAATATTTCAAGTCTGGTGGAATAAGGTATTTTATTGTGAGCAGAGGAGTGAAGGACTCTTCTTGTGAAATATTTCTGGACTCTCTCGGTTGTATTAATGTCTGATATGCAGTGGGGGTTTCAGACAGGTGAGCTGTATTCCAGAATTGGTCTAACAAATGTTTTGTATGCTCTGGTTAGCAGTGTAATATTGCCAGAGAAGAAGCTACGCGAGATTAGATTAACAACTCTCAGAGCCTTTTTGGCAATGTTGTTACAGTGGGCTCTAGCACTTAGGTCATTGGATATGAGTATTCCAAGGTCTCTGACAGAGTGAGAGTCGTCTACAAGTTTGTTTCCTCCAAGTTTGTATTTTGTATTCTGATTCTTTTTGACAGTGTGTAAGACAGAGCATTTGTTAGTTGAGATTTGAAGTTGCCAGTTGTTTGATCATTCTGCTACATGGTCAAGGTCTTTTTGAAGGGTAGCAACATTGTCGGGGGTGTTAAATAGTTTAACATCATCAGCAAAGAGAACGCAGTTGCTTATAATATGATCACAAAGATCGTTTATGTAGAGTATGAAGAGTGTTGGTCCTAGAACACTGCCTTGAGGGACACCACTGTTGACAGGAGCAGGATTTGATAGGGCACTCCCTATTTTAACCACTTGTTGTCTGTTAGACAGGAACACAGTTATCCAATCATGTAGGGGTCCAGAGATGCCATAGGATTTTAGTTTCAGAAGTAGTTTGTTGTGTACTACTGAATCAAAGGCTTTACAAAGATCTATGTAAATTGCATCTATTGTTTTACCCTGATCAAGTTGAGTAGTCCATATGTTTTTGCAGTGTACGAGGTAGATTACAGGATAATTTTTTCTTTCTTTTTTTATTCAAAAAGTTTTATTAGTACAAAGTACAAACATTTTTCTCTTTTTTCTCCCCCCCCCCTCCCCCCCCGACTTCCCAGAAAAAGCACAGGGTATAATATTCAATAAACATAAACTTAAAATATACTAACAAATTTTAAATTCAAAATTTCTCTAATTTTTTAACTCCACATTATTAGAGACCTATTAACCCCCTTCTAAAATTCTTTTTTTTTTCCAAAAAGTTTTATTAGTACAAAATTACATAGATAATAGCTAAACATTAAATAGAAAGTACAAACATTTTTTTTAATTTTTCTCCCCCCTAACCCACCCCTTTCCCTCCCCCCCTCCCCCCCGGACTTCCCAGAGAGAGTACAGGGCATAATATCAATAAAATAAATTTAAATTAAATTAAAAAATTTTGACTTCCACCTTATTTTTTTAAAACTTCAACTCCAAATTGTACACTAATAAAAATTCCTTCCTCCTCCTTTCAATCATCTACCCTTCACAACATTTCTTCACTGTTAACTAAGAATTAAATGATTATTACATAAATGATGACTAAGTATTAAATACAAAAACCTTAAACTTCATCATAAAATCAATCAGTATATAAATAACATACTATTACTATATATCAGATTATAAGCACTAATTCCAAACTTTAAATAACCTTCCTCCCAAAAAAAAAAATGTTAAATCTAATTGTAATATTTTATAACTGGATAGATAACAATTCCAAATCTTTCTCACAATTAAATAAAACTTAAATTGATATTACACAAAAAATAACTAAATAATAATACAAAAACCTTAAACTTCATCATAAATTCTACCACTCTATTAGTAACATAATGTTACTATGTATTAAATTATTAGGTTCAAAAAAGTTCTAAATCTTTAAAAAGAATTAATAATACTTTGAATAAGCCCCCCTAAAAAAAACAAAAGAAAAAAAAAGAATGCAAGAAGTAAAGAAAAGAAAAAAAAATTAAGGAAAGAAGGGAAAAAGAAAAGTACAGTCATAATGGCAACCATCTGTCCAATAAACTTCAACACTGCATCTTGTTGTATCTTGATGATGGTTGCATCTTTTTGTAACTTGATAATTTTGTAGTTGTCAGCTCGCCTCCCATCTGACCCCGATCTTCCATCTCCTTTTCCACACTGTAGACATCTGTCTGGCTCTGCCAATCATTTAAATTTTGTAAATCTGTTTCGATTTGAAGAGGAAGGGATGGCTTTCCCTCCTCCTCCTCTTTTGTTTTCATACATCTTTCCTCTGGAATCTTGGATATATCAGCCTTTAAGACGTTGACATAAAATTCAGTAGCTTTCTTTGTTGTATTAAGCCGATATCTTTTTCCCAGAAATTTCACTGCAACTCCTGTTGGTGCTTCCCATTTGTAATGTAAATTTAACCTTTTAAATTCATCAATCAGAAAGGTATAATCTTTTCTGGCTTTGAGCATTTTAGAGGGAATTTCTTTCCATATCATCAGTTCCTGGCCATTCACCTGCAGGTTATTCTTAAACGTCGCCTGTATAATCCTATTCCGTAAGGCTCTTGTAGTAAAGTATATTACAATATCCCTTGGTAGGTGTTTTTGTTTTGCATACCAGGAGTTGATTCTATATATTTTATCAATTTGCCTGGCTAGTTCTTCTTTAGACAGTCCAGACACCTGCTCCAAAGCTTCCACCATCCTTCCTTTCAAATCTTCATATAATCCTTCTTTCAACCCCCTGACCCTTATGGCAAATTCCATGGATCTGAATTGCGTCATTAACACCTCTGTTTCAAAATTTGCAATGTCATTTTGTATTTTATCTATGTATTCTACTGAAGTTGTCAAAACTTGTTTGTTTTCTTCAATGCGGTTTGCCAAAACTTCAATATTTGTTGCTAGACCTTTACATACCTCCAACACATCATTTCTAATTTGTTGGTCAATATTCTTTAAAGCAGCCTGCATTTTATTATCTATTTCACTAATTTTTTGGTTAAATTCAACAATAAGTTCATCTTTCATAATCTTTAAGGTACTTATTAAATTTTCAGGTGTTAAAGACTTTGGGGGTGTTAACTCAGTGGTAAGTTGCATTTTAGAAATATAACCAGATGAATAATCCATTCTTTTATTCAAAACAATCTTTCCAGATTTTGAAGCCATTTTAGTATTTCCAGTGGTGAACAAAGAAAAAGCCAAGCCTCTAGTTAAAGTTCTTTTAAATTTCTTTTAAAATTCTTTCAAATTCCAAAGCCAGATAGAATTTTATTTTTAAAAAATTGTCAGTTATTATTTAATCCAGAATCGGGAGACAGAGAGAGTAAAGCCAACTTTCAAAATCAAAAATTTCCATAAGAAAAAAAGCTGCTAGGGAAACGAAAGTTACTTTCACTTCTCCTCCCACTTTCTCCAATCGCCATGTTGTAGCCTAATAACTGTTACTTAGTTTCTTCCGAAGTGAAAATCAGCAGTGGAGTTGAAAGAAAAAAAAATCTGTACTTGCCCTTTAAAATCCTGTCTCTCTCTGTCTGCTTGTTTAAACAATTAAGTAGTTGTAATCCCATTCACGAAGCAGCGGGTGGTCACGGCATCTTGCTCCGCAAAAGCGGAGGTTTCCAAGTCCCCGGAGCAAGAGACAGGCTGGCTGGGGAGCCCTCACCTTTCGCGCCCCTGGCTGACACTTGGGGCACTAGGGGGGGCTCTACCCCACCTGTCCGGCTCTCATCTCTCCCCTTTGCCCGGGGCAGAGACTTTCAAGCCGCCAGACAGCTGTTCTGGCGGCTTTAACGGGGAAAAGGAAAGGCGCTCAACGAGGAGCGTCCGCGATGCAGCGATCCGGAACCGGAAGTCCCCCCTTCTAAAATTCTTAACATATATCATTATTACACTATATATGTCTTCTTAATCTGATACTTTTTTTGAATATAATCAGTCCATTTACTCCATTCTAGTATATATCTCTCATTTGAGTGATCTTTTAGATATGATGAAATTTTTGTCATTTCTGCCAGATGTGCAACTTTTATTGTCCATTCCTCAGTGGTAGGTGTATCTTCTTTCTTCCAATACTGCGCTACCAGCAACCTGGCAGCTGTTATTAAGTTCAAAACCAATTTAGTCTCTATTACAGTACAATCCTCAATTATTCCCAACAAAAAGAACTGTGGTGTGAACTTGATTTTTTTCTTTATGATATTTTGAATAATCCACCATATTTTAATCCAAAAAGCCTTAATTTTCTTACAAATCCACCAAATATGGAAATAAGTAGCATCAACACATTCACATCTCCAACATTTAGGTTGTAAATTTGGATACATATGAGCTAGTTTTTTTTATCTAAATGCCATCTATAAAACATTTTGTAAAAGTTTTCTCTTAAATTTTGAGCTTGTGTAAATTTTACATTTCTAACCCATATATTCTCCCATGTTGCCATCATTATAGGTTCTCCAATATTTTGCACCCATTTTATCATACAATCCTTAACTAGCTCTGTTTCCGAGTCTAATTCAACTAACACATTGTATAATCTCTTTATGTGCATTGGACCTTTATTCTTTATTTGAATTATCAAATTATCATCTTGCTGTAAGATACCAATTTTTAAATCGTCTTTCCATCTGGCCTGCAATTGCCCATATTGAAACCAAGTATTAATTATTCCTTCTACTCTTAATTGCTCCATTGATTTTAATTGTAGTCTAATTCCTTCTTCACAAAGAAGCTCTTTATATGTAATCTTATCTAACTTTTGCTCTAAATTTATATTCTCTATCGCGTGTCTGGGCACTGTCCATATAGGTAACTTATCATTTAATTTACATTGGTACTTTTTCCAGACACGCAATAAAGCATTTCTTAATATATGACTCTTAATCTACTTAATCTACTTTTTTATTATACATTAAATAAGCATGCCATCCATAGATCAAGCCATACCCTTCTATATTTAATATCCTGTCTTCCGTCAGATTGATCCAATCAGTAATTCCTGAAAGGGTAGCTGCATCGTAATACAATCTGAGATTAGGCATTTTTAATCCTCCCCTCTCTCGGGAATCTTGCATTATTTTCTGATTTACTCTCAGTTTCTTCCCTGCCCAGATAAATGTATTAATGCCCTTTTGCCACTCCTTTAAGTTATCATCTTTTTTAAGTATAGGAATCATTTGAAAAAGAAATAAAAACCTTGGTAAAAAAAATTCATTTTTACTACAGCTATCCTACCCAGCAAAGACAACTGTAATTTTTTCCAATTTTCCAAATCTTTCTGTTTTTTGCCATAATGGTTCATAATTATGCTGATATAATTTCGTATCTGTTGACATAATATAAACCCTTAAATATTTAACCTTCTTAACTATCTCAAATCCCGTAACCCTTTCCATTTCTTCCTCCTGACTTCTAGTCAAATTTTTAGCTATTGTTTTAGTTTTATCTATATTTATTTTAAAACCGGATACTTGTCCATAAACATTAATCATTTCCATCAACACTGTGATTGATTGATGAGGTTGAGTTAATGTAACTACCAGGTCATCCGCAAATGCTCGTAATTTATATTCTTCCTGTCTTATTTTAATTCCCTTTATTAGCTCAGACTCCCTTATTTTGCTAAGTAAAATCTCCATAGACAAAATAAACAGTAAAGGCGATAAGGGACATCCTTGTCTTGTCTCTATGTTAAAATTGTCTGTTAATCCACCATTAATTATTATTTGAGCTGTTTGTTTTTGATATATTGCCCTAATAGATTGTGTAAAATGATCTCCAAGCTGCATCTTTTCTATTAATTTTAATAAAAATTGCCAGTTCAATCTATCAAAAGCTTTCTCAGTGTCCAAAAACACCAATATTGCAGATACTTGGTTGTTCCTTCCCAAATATTCTAATAAATTAACTATTTGTCTTACATTACTCTTCATTCGCTGCTCCTCTTGAAGGTACAGTTTTCTTTGAAGCCATTAGGATTTTAGCAAGTCTTTAAACTTTAAACTTTACTTTCTGTACTTTAATCAAAAGCCAAAAGTCAAGCAAAGAGTAAAAGGATGTTCAAAGTGAAAATAAAGTCAAAGTCAAGAATTTTCAGGAAAGGAGCTGCTAGTAAACGAAACTCAGCTCTTAACTTTCACTTTCACGCCCTCAGAAGCCTCCAGCACCATTTTTTTAACCGCTTTGCTAATTTGTTGCTTCCACAGCACTTCCTCAGCACAAATCCACACTCAAGTTAACTTTCCTTACTTGCCGTCTATGCCTCCTGTCTTCTTCCGCCTGCGGCAATCTAGCTGTCAAAAGTTTAATTGATTGCAGGGATTGGATGCGACTTCTTGCTCCGCTACAGCGGAGATATCCCGAGTCCAGAGCTGGGATGGGTTCTTAGGGAGCCCTCACCCTTCGCGCCCCAAAATTTCGCCTGGGGCACTAGAGGGCTCTACCTTTCCCTGCCAGCTCTCCTCACTCCCCTTTGCCCGGGGAGGAGATGTTCGAGCCGCCAGACAGCTGATTAACTGCCATTCTGGCAGCTATACGGTGTTCGGGATCGGGCGCCCTTTGAAGAGCGTCTTTGGAGCCGTGGCGCCAAACCAAAAGCCCTCAGGATAATTTTTTCAACAACAACAACAGCAACAACAACAACAATAATACTAATAATAATTAATAATAATAATAATAATAATAATAAGTAGCTTTAAATGAAAATGAGACGTTGTACTCACCTGAGACGTCCATTCTCGTCGGATGGAGCTAGCCGCCAAGATTGGGTATTGGCACAGCCTTCTAGCCAATGGTGACTGAGTCTGGAAAAGTATAAATAGTGGCTCTAGGCCCTGGTTCCCCCTCTTTTGACGAGGAATGAATGCCAGACTCGATGTGCCAGACAACTGCAACAACTTTATTGATCACACAATGTTAAAAAAAGGTTAAACAACAACGACCCTGCAAAGCAGTACTACTAAATACCTAAAACTAACTACCTAAAAATTGATACAATGATCCTATGCAACTAGGTCCTATATACCTAATGACTCATATAACATCAACCTTCGTCCAGCCAGAGACACAGGGAGGGACTTGGCGGCTAGCTCCACCCGACGAGAATAGACGTCTCAGGTGAGTACAACGTCTCATTCTTCATCGTGGGTGGAGCTAGCCGCCAAGATTGGGACATACCAAAGTACTTTAGTCCACAGGAAGGGCGTCCTGATTCTGGCTGGGACCACCACCCAACAAGGTTACCTGCTCCAGCACCCTTCGCCCAAAGTCTGCCTCCTGAGAGGCAAAAGCGTCCAGTCTGTAGTGCCGGACAAATGGCGTTGGAGATGCCCAAGTGGCCGCTCGACAAATCTCATCGATGGAAGCCCTCGTGTTCCATGCTGCAGTGGTGGCCGCACTGCGTGTGGAGTGAGCAGTAATCCTGGTGGGTCATGGCAAGGAAAGTTGTTCATAGGCCGCTCTGAGTCCCACGGGATTGGGCGGCCTATAAGAGCATTTAAATAAATAGGCAACAGTAATGACAGTGCGAATCCATCGACCCACCATGACGGAAGATGCTTTCCTCCCCAAGGAAGTGTTGTGGAAAGATACAAACAAGGCCTCGGTTTTGCGAATGGCAGAGGTCCTTTGAGTGTAAATGTCCAGTGCCCGCCTCACATCCAGGAGGTGCCACTGCTTTTCAATGTCAGAAGATGGAGTGGGGTAAAAGGAGGGTAATACAATCTCCTGGGCCCGGTGGAAATATGAGTTCACCTTTGGGAGAAAGGTGGGGTCCAATCGCAAGACCACCCTGTCCTGGTGGAAAACCCAAAGGTCACTCCTAATAGAAAGGGCTGCCAGTTCAGAGATGCGGCGGGCAGAGGTAACCGCCACCAGGAAGACCACTTTGTATGACAGGTGGGCTAGGGGAATGGATTCCAAGGGTTCAAAAACACCCCCCGTGAGTGCTGATAACACTTTGGACAAATCCCAGGTGGGGTACCTGTGTACCACTGGG
Organism: Diadophis punctatus similis; assembly: GCA_023053685.1. NCBI lineage: Eukaryota > Metazoa > Chordata > Lepidosauria > Squamata > Dipsadidae > Diadophis > Diadophis punctatus. Next base: position 5,320,454 of record JALIGW010000009.1, read on the forward strand.
GGGCATCGATTGACAGCTCCTTTCAGGAATCTGGAGATCAAGGGATGAGCTGAGAGTGTCCCCAGAGACGGACAGGATAGGACCGTTGACAAGGCAGCTACCTGACGTCTGAGAGTGCTAGGGGAAAGACCCTTGGCTAACCCCTGGCGGAGAAATTGCAGTATATTTATTATTGACAGATCTAATGGGGAATGCCCTTCCCTGGCACACCAGGAACAGAAAGCCTTCCAGGAGGCAGCATAGATCCTTTGGGTGGACGGTCTGCAGGAGTCCAACAAGACCTCCAAGACATCCTCAGGGATCCGGCGGCTCCTCAGAGTGAGCCGCTCAAGTGCCAGGCGGTCAGTTGCAGCCAATGAGGTTCTGGATGCTGCACTGACCCCTGCACAAGCGACCACTCTGTCGGAGGGATCCTCCATGGGGGGGAGATTGACAGGGAGACTAGGTCGGAATACCACGCTCTCCTTGGCCAGTTGGGCGCCAGAAGGACCATCTCGGCTCTCTCCTCCAGCAATTTCCGGATGACCTGCGGAATGATGGGGGTTGGAGGAAAGGCATAAAGCAATCCTCGGGGCCACAGACAGTGAAGGGCATCCGTCCCCTCTGCCCCCTGTGTTCGGTATCTAGACATGAACCTGGGCAACTGAGTATTGCCAGGAGTGGCGAATAGATCTATCACTGGCTGACCATATTGACCCACGAGCTGATTAAATAGGTCAGGGTGCAGGCTCCATTCTGAATTGTCTATTTGGTTTCGGCTGAGCCAGTCTGCCGTGTTATTATCGGCCCCCGAAATATGCTCAGCCTCAAGTGACAACAGGTGGCGTTCAGCCCAGAGGCCTAGCTGCATGGCCTCAGTCATCAATTGACCAGACATGGTCCCCCCTTGCCTATTAATGTGAGCCTTGGTGGCCACATTGTCCGTGAGGACCAGGACGTGTGAATTTTCTATAAGAGTCCGAAATTGTTGTAGGGCAAGGAAGACAGCTCTTAACTCTAGTATGTTAATACTGAGGGTCGCCTCATATTGTGACCACGTGCCCTGCGCCACTAGTGAGTTTGCATGGGCCCCCCACCCCGACAAGCTGGCATCCGTAGTAACCACGATTTGTTGTGTGGGAAGGAAACAGGTGCCCCTGTGGACCGCAGACGTGGTCCACCATGTCAGTGAATCCCTGACTGAGGCCTCAAGCCTCACTCTGGTGGGGGCGTTGGCCCTGCCCTGCCGTTGGTAGGGGAGAAGGAGCCATTGGAGGTTCCTGGAGTGTAGGTGTGCCCATGGGACTATATGAATAGCTGAAATCATCTTGCCCAGGAGGGAGGACAGTTGGTTCAGTGGGACTGAATTTTGCCTCAGAACTTGCTGGGTTAAAGCCAATAGGCTGTCTCTCCGGTCCTGGGAAAGGTACACCTTGCACTCCAGGGAGTCAATGATTGCCCCCAAATGGACGATCCTGGTGGTGGGAATCAGTTGGCTCTTGGATCGATTGACCAAGAAGCCAAGGTGGTCTAAGGTGTTAAGTACTACCTGGACATCTCGCTCAGCCTGAGAAGGAGAGGCTGAGGAGATGAGAATATCGTCCAGGTAGCACTGGATTCTGATGGGGATGGATCTGAGGTGAGCGGTCAAGGCCGCTAGGACCTTCGTGAAGACCCTTGGCGCTGAGGACAGGCCAAAGGGGAGCGCCCCATATTCATAATGCACCCCTGCATAACAAAACCTCAAGTACTGGCGGTGAGATAGCCGAATTGGAATGTGGAGATAAGCCTCCGAGAGATCTATGGATGACAGTAGATCTCCCTTCCTAATACTTGCCAGAATTGAATGCAGGGTGTGCATTTTGAATTTCTTATGGACTATGTACCTGTTGAGGCACTTAAGGTCCAATATTGCTCTCCACCCTCCCAAGGATTTGGGCACTACAAATAAAATGGAGTAGAAGCCCTGCCCTCGTTGGTCCTCAGGCACCTGATGGATGGCTCGAATTTCCAACAGGTGCTGGATGGCCTGATTCATGAGGACCCTTTTTTGTGGATTTGAAGACAGAGGGCAACGAAGGAAGAACCTCGGGGGAATGGAGAGAAACTCCAGAGAAAGACCTGATTTCAGGGTTTGACAAACCCATGCGTCATTGGTGATTTCCTCCCATCGGCTGGCATAGAGTGCCAGACGACCCCCTATGGGAGGATCGGCCGGAGATCTATTTATTCCGGTGGAAGGAGCGACCGCTGGCCCCTCTAAAGGGCCGTTTGAATTGGTTGCCCCGGAAAGTTCGGTCAGAAGAGAATTTCTGACGCGCCCCATATTGGCCCTGGGACTGCCTTTGGAAGTTGGCCTGGGAAGTACTTTGGGCTCTATTCTGACCTTGGTAAGCCCCTCGGTAGTTCCTCCTGTGGAAGGAGGTTGGACGGAAGGGGGCCTTTCGGCTACCTGAGGGAAGGACTTTCTTTTTGTCCTTCGTCTCTACCAGGATGCGATTGAGTGGCTCACAGAAGAGAGCCTGGCTTGCCACGGGCCCAACGGCCAGCTTCCATTTATACTTTACGTCTGTTGACCAGCTGCGCAACCAAGCCATGTGCCTGGCCACCACTGAGGATGCCATGGCTCGTACTGCGAAGCGGGCCGATTGTAGGGTGGCATCAGATGTAAATTGGGCCGCAGCCAGGAGCTTATTGATGTCCTGGTGGGCCCGGAGGTCAGATGGTGGCAGGTGGTCCTGGAGCGCGTAGAGCCACTTAACGGTCGTTCGACAGAAGAAAGAAGCGGTGGAGGAAGCCTTCAGTGCCCATGCGGCTGCCTGGTGCGTCCTCTGGAGCGTCGCCTCTGTTTTGCGGTCCTCGGCCCGGAGAAGGTCTTCAGGTTCCCCCGGCATCTGGCCATTCGAGAATAAGGCCAGGACCGGGCTGTCTACTGGAGGCACTGTAAGGTGTTGAGCCAAAGCAGAGTCAACATTATAAAAGCGTTTATCGGTTACATTGGATAGGGACCCAGATGTTGGGTTCCGCCATTGCTTTAGAACCTCCTCTACAAAAAGTTTTGGAGCCGGGACAACGTCTGTCTGTGATGCCGTAGGCTCGAACATGGGGTCAGGTTCCGGGGTCGGCTCAGAGGCCCCGGTAGGCGCGACCAAGTTGGCCATGGTTTTTGCCTTATGTAATAGGGATCTAAAAAGGGCAGGTTGGAAGAGGGTAGAGGAAACTGCTGGTTCAGGTCCAAGGTCCTCGTCCTCTGACATGGCCAACTCGGGGAGGGTGATCCCTAGGTCCTCCTCCTGATCAGACTCATCAGGGGGATGATCAAGGGGTCATCGACTTCATCCTCATCATCCTCCTCACCCTCAGGCTTGGGATAGACAAAGTCAGTCATGGGTTGTTCTTGTGGGGGGGTAACAGAAGTTGACTGCTTGTTAGACACCCCAGTCATGGCCCTGATGCCTGCCTCTATGCCCTGTCTGATGGCCATGTCAATTCTGTCCTGTAGTTGTTTAGACTGAAAAGGATCCTTGGCTGAGCCCTTAGTGGTGACTTGCCCCCTGTGGCCACCCTTTGGGCCCCATACGTCCGCCCTTGATTTCTGAAGATTGGCATTGTCAATGGACACATTATCGGGGGACTGTGACAGCTGATGTCTGGGTGTGGAGACCCTGTCCTGTCTGCTGGCACCTCTGTCCCCTGACTGTGGGATTTGCTTATCCCTGGAGACCCTGTCCCTGGTGGAAGGGTCGGGTGACTGAGAGCGGATGGGGGACCGATCCCTTGCCGCTGATGGAGAGGCTGCTCTGAGCGGGTCAGATGGATCTGAGTGAGGCCTTGTGGTCTTGGACTTGGCCTTGCCTGATCTATGGCTTCTTTCAGTCATACTGATAAAGCAGGCTTTTACAATGTAAAAAAATGCTGTCCAAAATGGCCCCTGGCAGAATGGGGTGCCCTGACTGAGGAGAACAGTGAGAGCTACACCAAATTGCCCTGGCCACACCCCACTCTCAAAATGGCCGCCGATGTAATTAGGCCAACCAAGATGGCCACTGGCCACGAGGCAGTTAAGTTGCTGCAGAGACAACGGCTGCTGGGTCTGAGGAGGCTTGCCTGGGGTCAGGTGAGAAGGCGAGGGCTGCGTTCAGGAGGCGATCCCTGCGAGGGAGATCCTGCGCTCAGTCTTTTCGGCCTCCCTGAGGCAATCGCGGCACTTCAAAGTGTCCTGGGTGTCGCCGGCTGTCAATCAGGCTGCCAACGGTCAGCTGGGGCCTCGGCGTCGACCGCTTGCGCGAGTCTAGCCTGCCAATCAGTTAGGAGGATCATTGGAGGCTCGGAGGGGCGCAGAAAGGCTTGCGACAATCCGGCCATGCTCCCAAAGCAACAAGTCCACCAAAAGTTTAAGAGCCTCGTTCTCGGTTCCGGATGGCTTGCGCGAATCTGGGTGAGTGGCAGGCGAGGCTGATGGCTCTTCCGATCCCTTTGAAGCTTTTCTAAAAATCAGCGGTAGATCGGAAGGCTCGTGGGCGGTCCGGACGACTTGCGCGAGTCCGGCCAAAGTTCAGAGACCGATA